>RJWH01000754.1:0-408365 GCA_004363575.1 Solenodon paradoxus | reverse complement strand
TAAAAAACAAAACAACAAAACTAATGCACAATGAAACTGTAACCAAAACAAAAAGATATCCTGCTGACTAAGAGTAGATATTTGCACATCATACATACATTTGACCAGAGCTTAATAGCCAAAATACAAAAAGAACTAATAAAACTCAACAGAAAAACAAGCCACAATCAAGAATGGGCAAAACATTTGGATAGACATTTCTCCAAAGAAGACATACAGATGGCCAATAGACATGTTAAGAGCTGTTCTTTCATATTTATTATTAGGCAATGCAAATTAGAGTAAGAATGAGATAACGGTTTACACCCATGAGATTGACTATTATGCAATAGTCTGGAAACAACAGATGTTGATGTGGATACAGAAAAAAGTGAACACTTTTAAAATGTTGATCTGAATATAAACTGGTGCATCCTTTATAGGAAGCAGTATGGAGTTTTCTTTAAAAAATTGAGAATAAAAATCTCATAGGATTCTATCATCTTGCTTATGGATATGTCCCCCCAAAAACCACTTATTCTCAGACATATGCACCCCATGTTCATTTCAGCATTATTTGCAATAGTCAAAAATTGGAAGCTATCTAAGTTCCCATTGTCAAATGAGTTGATAAATAAGATGCGATGTATATACATATATATATATGTATATATATATATAACTGTGCTAAGTGAAATAAGTCAGAAAGAGAAATGCCAGATGATCTCACGGATATTCAGAATATAAAAACAAAGAAAAGGGACAAACAAAACAAAATAAAGCCTTTGATATTGACAATAGAATTTAAGTTACGACTGGAGAATGGGTTGAGGGGCAGCAGCAAGTGGTAGAGGGTTCAGGGGAGGACAATTGTGCAGGACTTTTGCAATTTTGTTATGGGCAGTTTGTGTTGTCATATATTTGAGGACTGGTGAACTGGAACATATGTGTGTATATTATTTTGTAGCTCACAATTTCTTCAATAAATATTATATAAAATGAAAGCTTTTGTGCATAAAGGGCATTATGAAGAAATGTCTAATATTGTTCACAGAATGATAAGTATTTGCATATGTACATATATATTTGTGCATGTATATATTTATGTATATGAATATGTATATGTATAAATAACCCTGAATATATATTTACACTCAAGAAAAGATAGATAAATAACCCAATTAAAAATTGAGCAAAGATATTGACTGTACATTTCTCCAAGGATGATATTAAAAATGGTCAATAAGCAGATGAAAAGATGTCTAATATTGGTAGTCACAAGGGAAATTTAAATTAAAATCACAATAAGACTAATTAGACATTTTCCCATAGAATACATTCAAATTGCCAACAGCTCTATAAGAAGATGCACAAATACATTAATCATCAGGCACATAGACTTCATTCTCGTAGTATCACCTCACATATTTCAGAAGGGCTATTATCAAAATGACAAGAGATAATGAGTGCTGGTAAAAATGTGGAGAAAAATAAACCCTACTTGAACACTGATGGTGCGAGTGTTAATTGATTCACTTACTTGAAAAACAGTCAAGTATTTAGAAACAGAACTCCCATATGATCCAGTAATTCCACATCTGGATCTACCCAAATAAAATGGAAACTAAGATATTAAAGAAATACATATGCACTTCCATTTTCATTGCAGTATTAATCTTAATAGCCAAAATACAGAAAAAAAAATCTCAGTGTCTGTTAAAATTGGATAAATAAAGATTAGGTAATATATAGATATAGATGTAGGTATGGGTAACATAGTTATTAACACTGTCAATTATACTATAAATAACAGAATGAAATTCTATACATCTCCCATCATAGTATTAATTTTAAAGATGTATGTTATTACCCAAGAGTATGAAAGTGAAATTAATAAATTGTTTAAGTTCTATGAATCTCCCAAACAAGAACTCAAAAAAAAAACAAAAAAAAAAAACTAGAATTATGTCGACATATTTTAGGAATTGTTTGTTGAATATTTATGAGCTTATTAATAAAAAAGATGAGGGAATTTGACTAAAATTTTGACTATTTAAACCACCTTAATAAATTCCAATTTCTAGATTTTCCCTATATGTTTATGTATCAAATTCCAATGAAACCATATGTCTTTTAATGACTTGATTGCTCTGTGAACATTGTTGGAATCTGCTTTGATATGAAGACAATAGTTCTACAAACCTGGAAAAAATGTATTTACTTGATCAAAATGAAAATAGTATCATTAATTTAGATTGATAAGGATATGCCTTAATATAATGAATAAACACTAAATATTGGACTCTGTTAATCCCAATCAGGTAAGGATCTGTCTTTCTAAGATATTCCTTTTTTCATTAAGTAATATTTGTTGAGTTTACTATGTGTAATCTACTACTCTAAATATCAGAGATGCAGGAGTAAACAAGATATTCTTAAACTTTCCTATTATATTTTGGAGTTTAGATTATAATAGAAGACCCTATTTCAATATTGTGGAGGGTAAAATCTTAAAAATCATTTAGTGGTACTTGTTTATGTGATGAGATAGAAGTTTCTTCAATAACATATTAACAACTTCCAGTCACAATGGAAAATGGTAGACGTGAGACTTACCTCCTCTCCAGAGAGCAGCTAGGAATTCTCCTATTTTCCAGAGACAAATAGTGAAGAAAAACAGGCAGAGATTGTAGAGACATAGCAACAATTGTAGCAAAAAAGGGTAGGCAAAAATGTCTGGGTTAAGAGCTGCACTACTGACTCAGAGTAGGATTGAGTAGGATTCTGGCCATGATGGAGAGGGTGGAACTACAGGAATAACTGACACTCTGAAGAGTCACAAAAGCAACAGAGTACCTGCCCTGTGGGACAGCGACACAGAGCCAAGGAGCCAGTCTAGGCACAGAGTGGAAGATGCAACAGTGGTCCAGTGGTTTGAATGGGAGGCCCTGGGAAGATTATTATGCTGGGTGCCACCATAACTAAAAGGGAGCTAGGGGAATTGTCCACCCCCAAGCCCTCCCAACATATTTCCTCATATTAGCAAATTGTGACCACCAGAAATCCCATCCTCAGGCTTAAAGAAGAGAGTCTTCCAGAGGGAGAAACCATCACCACTTTGTGTGCATAGATGAAACTGCAGCCTGACTGCCAATAGTGTGTCAACAACAAGGTGGTCATTGTGGTTGAGAGCTGGGATCTGGGGAAATGTCCTACACCCACCAAACTTCAACCCTATAGACCAAACATTTGGGTAATAACAGATGGCCCACAAAAGAACTTCAAATCCAGCCAGTGGTGGTACCACAAAATTCAACATATTCCAGTGTCCAAACCAAGATCATGGCTTACTTGGTACAAGTCAATACCTACACAAGGTCATCACTTCAGGGAACCCTAATCCACAGAAACACAAACATAATGTTAACAGAGCAAAGACACAGAAATATATGTAAAATGACAGATTGGATCAAAAACCCAGGGGAAAATCTGAATACAACAGATGTATGAAAACTACCTGAGTATGAATTTAGTGCAACAGTGATGAACACACTTATAGAAATCAAGAAAACAACGGAGGAAGAAAAAGAGAACAACAAAGATGAGGGAGGAGAAATTAAACAGATCAAAACAGATGTTAAAGAAATAAAGAACACAATAGCTGACCTAAAAAATTCAATAGAGGGATTCAATGATAGAATGGATGAAGCCTCCAATAGAATCAGCAAGCTGGAAGACAGGGCAGAGGAATGGACTCAAGAAAACCAGCAAAGAGAAAAAAAGAATGCAAAGAAATGAAGACAGCATCTGAGACCTAAAGGATAGCATCAAAAGAAACAGCATTCACATTAGCAGATTCCCAGGAGAAGAGAGAGAGAAGGAAACTGAAACTATATTTGAAGAAATAGTATTTGCAAATTTCCCCAATCTGAAGAATGAGGCAAGCCTCCAAATCCAGGAACCTCAAGAGTTCCTAATAAAAGAAAGTCAAGCAGACCTACACCTAGACACATTGTGATCAAAATGTCAAAAATGAAGGATAAAGGAAGGCTCTAAAAGCATCCAGAGAATAATGAGTCATATACAAAGGATTCCCCATAAGACTGTCAGCAGATTTTTCAAATGAAACTACAGAACAGGAGGCAATGACATGATATATTCAAAATGCTGAAAGAAAAGGATTTTTAACTATGATACTATACCCCATGAGATTTTCATTGGAAACTGAAGGAATGATAAAAAGATTTTCCAATAAACAAAACTTAAAGGACTTTACCACCACAGAACCAGTTCTACAAAAATTACTGAAAGATGTTATTTAAAGTACAAAGAAATCACACTTAAAAACAGGTCTATTAGACATATTCATCTATGTTCATTAGCAATATTGTTCTGTAATTTTCTTTCTTGGTGACAACTCTGTCGGCTTTTTGTATAAGAGTGATGTTGGCCTAATGGTGAGTGTTTGGGAATATTCCCAGTTCTTCAAAGTTTTGGAAGAGTTTGAGATGGATAGGTTTTGATTCTTCTCTGAAGGTTTGATGAAACTTTGGAAAAGTCATCTGGTCCTGGGCCACAATTTTTAGGAAGACTTTTGATTACCTCTTCAATTTCTTTACTTGTGATTATTCTGAGGCTTATTCAAGAACCTGACATATGTTACCTTATTTAAGATAAACTTAGAGTGTTGATTTCATTATCCCCATTTTTTAGATGAGAAAACTAAAGCTAAGAAATCTGCCTAGGTTACATAATATACAAGTGTCAGAAGCAATATTAAAATGTATCTTTTATGCCCAAATCCTTTATGCTTAATATTTTATCCTGTTTAATTTTATTGTTATTGATATTGATTTTGTTTGGAAAGATAACACTATCCGCACTATTCAAATTTTTTTGAATTTTGCTGTTATGCTGAGTTTTGTCTTTATAGTTACCTTATTCTTTTTGATAATTACAATTTTCAACTTTTCTAAGTTAAGGAACTGTCACCCATGCTTACATTATTTTTCTATATTCCACCTTATTCTTTTGAAAGTGTAATTGTTTTGGAAATATCCAGTATGTTGTACTCACCTGAGTTTCTTTTGAAATAAATATTTAATGTGATAAATTATGTTCTTTTCTTGGCCTGAAAAAAATCAAAACAACAAAATATTAAGGAGTGGTAAAGAAAATTGGAACCCTGGTGATGGGTGTGGTATGAAATGCACACAGACTTAGTTGTGAATTCAATATCCTAAAAAGGATTTAGTGATGTGAAATAATAAAACAAGTATACACATAGTATATAATATATAAAATTGTGAATAATGATAATAAAATAATATCCATATACTCACCATATTGTCAATTTACCTATTTTGAAATGCTTGTACATTTTTAGAAAGCAGATAATTTTGAAGAAAAAAAAGCAAAAAAGTTTTTTTCAAGAACAAAAGAAACAAAAAAACAAAAGCAAAATTAACATATTAGCTACTCATATACAAATTTGTCTTTCTTCATCTTATCTCACTAACAGTATACTTCTTAAATTCATTCACATTGTTGCAAAAGATAGAATACAGAAAGAAAAATATCATATGGCTTTATTCAGAAATAGTGCTTAAAGAATCCAAACTAATGAATAAAGTCAAACAAAAGTACACATTTCCGTCTACAGAATCAAATAAGTGATTACAGAAGGGAAGGTACATGGGACAGATCAGGTAATGGAACCAAGTTATAGTGAAGGATAGAATGAATTGCATTGTCGGTGGTAACCCTAATGCATCATATGTAGATATTGATTTGCAATGATACACACCTTAAGTTTATATATTATGATTCAATATTCCTTCAATAAAATTAAAAATAAAAACCTCTTGCCAAAATAAGTTGTATACTCTATAAATGTTTCCCTCAAGAAATACCAACTTCTGCAAATACTTTTGTACTCCACAAATATAACAGTTTTTAGATAAGGAGTACACATCATATAGAATGTTATTTTCTAAACATGTTCAGTTAAATCAGAAACTGTGTCTCAAAAGTGAAAATTATACACATTACATATAAATATACTATTTTCAGAAAAATATCTTATTATTGAGTTATAATATTGATTTCATAGAAAACCAATTCTAAGAATCAAGTATTTCATACTTAAATATTCATAATTTCTTTTATAGTCCAACTGTTTGCTGGGTAGAATAGTTGTCTTCAAAAGTTCTTGTTAAAGGGAATCTCAGAATATGAACTCATTTGAAAATAGAATCCTTGAAGATGTAATTAGTTAATATGCAGTTAGAATGCATTAGGGTGGTCCTATATTAAATGACTTTTGTTGTTTGAATAAAAGCTCGTATGAAGACAGAGAACATACACAGAGCTAATGCTATGATGGAGACAGAGATTAGAAGATGTGACCACTTGCCAGAGAACACCAAGAATTCCTGACAACCACCAAACTAGGAGAGAGGATCATAACGGACTCTGTTTCAGAATATCAGGAGGAATCAATCTTATCATCATTTTGATTTCAGACTTCTAGCTTCAGACTATGAGAGAATAAACTTATGTTGTTTTAAGCCACCCAATTTGTGATTATTTGTTTCAGAAGCCTAAGGAGACTAATACAAAATTGACCTAAAAATCTCAAAGATTTTCACATTAATTTCACATTAGAGAGCATTATTTTTAAATGAAGCCAAGAATAACATAGTTCCATATATTGTTTTATCTAAGTAACAATTTAAACAACATGCTATTCTGATTTCAGTAAAGCTACACAATCTTTCTTAGTGACATATACTTCTCATTTTCAGAGTATAGTTAGTTATTTCCTTTAATTTTATGATACAAGACTACTTCAGATATATTATTAGAAGAAAAAAATCAATACCGAGAAAGATTAGCAAATGATTTTGAGATTTAGAGTCAATGAAAAAGGCACACACACACAGAATATTATGATTTAAAAATGAAGTCCATTATTTAGAAATCGCAGCTTGAATTGAATAACCAAAACAACAAATTGTAAGCAAAATAATTTATTTAAATCAAAGAAGTTTATCAACTGAACATATGACTGGGAAAAAAATCAAGAGTTTAAAAATGTATTTGATGTTTTAAGAAAATGAGCTTGTTTTGAAGGGTTGATAATGATAATAAAGGAATTACACTACTTTTTAAACTATGATGATGACTATTATCATACATATTATGAGTATCAATATTTCTGCAGAGGAGAAATGGCAAGATATATATAACTGTAGAAAAGGTGAGATATTAACAAATAGTAGTACAAATTTCTTAAATTTAGGGTGAAACTGATAACAGAAGTTACTAATCTAAAATTGATATGATCAAAAATGGATAATACTAAGAGGATATTAAGTGATGCATTCACATTTCCACAGGAATTTACTATCTTTATTACAAAATTTGATTCAAATCTGAAGTAATCTGAACTTGTTTAAAATTATAAAGTGACAAATTTTAACTGAATTACTTATCTCAATACCTCTCATTTGACAAAAAAGAAAAGATTGAAAATAAAGATTTTCCTAATGTCATCAGATTAAGAATTTAGGTATGGCACTTTAGCTCGCATTAGTAAATTTTAACCTTAAAATTCTGAAGGGTGTATTCAACAATATATTAGCATTATTCCAAATATATGCACCAATGGAATTTGATTATGTGAAATTCTTAGGAATATTAAAGTTTTGAAGGAACTGGCGATCTTTCTGAATACAAATATCAGAAAAAAGTTTCCCTCTACTTAGTGTTAAAATCCAATATCATTTCAATAAAAAAAAAAAGAAAATTTCAAGAAATAAGAAGTGTTCTTAGAATGCAATACTATCATTGCGTGTTTTGTGCTATTTAACATTTTGAATATAATCTCATTATAAGTTTGAAATGATTAATGAAGTAGCCATTTTTGTATTAAAATTATGAAAATGAAGCTCGGGTAATTTAATTTTCTCAAGATCTGTAAGCTAGTAAATGTGAGGCTTACAGCAAACTCTCACTGCTTCTTTCTTTGTTCATTATTAACTTTTCACCATGACACATGAAGAGTAAGTCCATATTATGATCTCCTTTCGAGCGCTAAATTTAGATCCTCTCTGCATCCTTTGTAGTTTGACTTTGCCTCAATTTTTTTAAATCTGTCTTGTTTTTGAAGCTGTTTTCTGGACACATCTACTCTTAGTATCCACTGTACTCTCTGTAGATCAAGAATATTTGAAGGAAAAATGTCTCTTGATCAAGTTAAACATTTTAACATTCTCATTTCTGTCCTTGGAGACAGTAACAAGATGGAAATCAAAAAACCTTTCCTTCTAAAAGCCCCTATATATGCAATTTCCACTCCGTGATTTTTTTTTTATCAGAAAGGTAGGTGCCTTTTTTTCTTAAAGGAATAATTCTCTTCCAATAGTCTTTCTTTCCTTCTATTCAATTTCAAGCAGCCATGTAATCAAATACAGAAATATGGGGCAATCTCTCTCTCTCTCCCCCTTTCTCTCTTTCTCACACACACACACGCACACAGACACACAGACACACTTTGGAATTTAATCTCTGCTTTCAGATAGTGCAGAAATGAAAATATGAACAATTTGCAGATCAAGTGACTCAATTTCAAATAGATCTGGGTAGTCTATATTTTTTATAAAAATGAAATTGATTTTACTAGTATATTATCTACATTTTCTAGTAAAAGCATTTGATTTACTAAGCATTTGGAAAAATAATAAAATTGTATCTGTTATAAATAGAATACACAGGCAACTATTATTGTAGACAATAATCTGATCATCCAATAGTGTTTTGAAGATATACTACTGTCTCCTGCATTCATCAAGAATAAAGCCTACTGCTTTACTCTAAGCATTTTACATCCTCATATTACCCAACTTAAAAGTAAAAATATTAATTTGTATAAATAAGTTGTTATTTGTTTTTCAGAATTATTTTATCTGGCAATGGTTGACAATATACCTAAGTTTCTTTGATTCCCCAGGAATTAGTCAAATTAAGAGTAATTTCATGTGTTTATTTAATGTAGTAATACTAATATATATACATATATACATACATATATTTAATGTGTGTGTTTAAAATAGGCAATTCTTAGAAAGTCTGGTATATTATACAACCACTCAATAGTAGTGAAGCAATTAGTTGGAGACTGAAATCCAACAGGAAAGAAAGCAAAAGCAAAAATAAGCAAATAAGGCTATATAGCAAACTAAAAAGTAAGAGCCTATTGACAGATGAGTACATAAAGAAAATGTGGTATAAATACAAAATGGAGTATTACTCAGGAACAAAAAGAAAGATGAAATCTTACCATTTGCAATAATAGTGATGGACCTATAATGTATCATACCTGGTGAAAGAATGAAGACTAAAAAAAAAACAAATACAGTATGGTCTCATTCATATGGGATAAATACAGAAACCAACTAAATAAACTAAATGGATGCACTAAAACAACAAAAAGAAAGTTCGAGAGTGTAAATTCAAATTAGAGATTACCAGAAGTGAAGGATCAAATCTGACATTTTGTATAAACATATTGTATCGTATGCAGATGCTGATTTATGATGATGTATGCTTCATTATGATGAATGCATTGCTACCTCAAAATGATTTAGAAATTCAAATAATACTAGTAATCTTTAAAATAGAAATACATGTCCTTCAAATATTATTTTTTAATTTATAACATGCAAGTGCACATAATCCCAAGTTTTCATAACGCAGATATTAATGCTAAAAAGACCCAGGGTCTTGTTAACAGTACTCCTGTGAGTTTATCAATAACTGGGATTCTCTTATATCTCACTCAAATGGATTATGATTTCAGGTTTCATTTTCATAACAATAGAGTGAAATTTTTAAGATATTTGTGAAATGAACTTAATGTAGAATTAGAATTTTCCCTTACTATATTAAGAATTCGCACTTAAAACTAATTTAATTGCAAGTTTTAACATGTCACCTTTTTCAAAGTTTTCAAATTTAATTTAATTTCATAACTCTTTTCCTTTAAAAATACATATTCACCATTTTACGGATAATTACTTTTTTAACTACAATAGAATATCATTTTTGTTTTACCTAACATACAAAAATATGTCTTAGGATTTTTGCCACTGTTGAGCAAGAGAATACTAAAATTCACATATATTATGTCATGGTTTCTGGCACCACATTTCTTTTGCTTTGGACCTGAAGCTGTGATTGTTGAAGGAAATGACAATTTTATATATGCTCTCCAATCAAATTAAAATCTGTATACAGTCCAAAGTTTAAGAATTATAAACTAAGTAAAAGCCAACCAAATTATGTATAAGACAAGAAACAAAAAGTCCCCCAGTTTTTCTGATGTTTATACTGGAGAAATTTAAAATTTAAAACATTTGAATTAGCAAAACTTTCTACAATCAGCTTAGTAGGTAAGTGATTTATTTAAATTTCTTTAAAATCTTGTTTTGAAGTAATATTGATTTATAATTTTACATACATCTCAGGTGTTCAGAATTATAGCTTGACAAATGTATATGCTGCATTATGATTCCCACCAAATGTCTAATTTCCATTCACAATGAAATGGTTGATCCATTTACCTATTTTACCTTCCCCCATCCTATTCTCTGATAACATCCTACTGTCAGAATTAAAGTTTGTTTCTGCCTTGTTTTGTCTGTTTTTTTTCACTCTTTATTTTCCACATATGAGTGTAGTCGTAGAATTATTTGTGTTTCTCTGATTTATTTCACTTACCATCATGCCCTCAACATACATACATGTTAGGACAAATATGTCAGAGGGGGAGCATGAGACCTTTAAAGGGACTATATAAAAGGATAAGAACGCTAATTCTGACTCAGTTCCTAAATTATGGAAAATATATTAAGTTGCAGGTGATGAGCATGGAACATAATGTTTTATGTATTTGATTAAGCTGATAAGGTATCATTTGATGGAAGAGTGATCACAGAATAGCCCAAAATATCATCAAGAGATAAGGCATTATATTAGTTGTGGAGTGAAAACTAAGATATCACTATTATAAGAACATATTGAATATGAAATAGATTTGAAACAACCTTTTCATTTTATTTTCTTTTTGTATATTTAAATCATTAAATAATACAATGTTCCATGTTTTATATATATGTACATATATATTTAAATGGTGAAAATTTTGAAGTTACTGTTTTTGTTCTTTCCAAACCCAATTCTGTGGCAAGGATATTAACATTTGGATGTGACCCTGTACTACTGGTATATAAATTACTGCTTGCAGATCTCTAGAAGGGTCTATATTAGAACTATTTGTTCTTTTCCTCAGATTCATATATTGCCTATACATATGACGGTTATTAAGGGAGTTATCTCTTTACATTTATATTCCTATGTTACTAATAGAACCAGATTTCCGTTTTACTTATAGATCATATTCCCTGATGGATGGCATATATAAGACTGAAAGAACAAAATAAAGTGTCCACAAATAAATACACAAGTATATTGTCAAGTGATCTTTAACAAGTGTGCCAAGACTGCATAGTGAGAAAAGACATGTTTCTTCCATAAATGGTATTAGGAATATTGTAAACAAGTAAGAGTGAATTGGGCCCTTACTGTATAAGATAAACTAAAATCAATTTAAAATAGGTTAAATAATGAAATTCACAGTCTCAAAATATGAAGCTTCTAGACGACAACATAGGAAAATACTTGACAATGTTTTTAGAAATTATTGTTTTAATGTAGTATAAGGTATAAACTATAAAAGCAGAAATAGACATTTGGGACTACATAAAACTAAAAGCTTATGTACAGCAAAGGAAACAACCAATAGAGTTCAAAGCAACTTGTAGAATGGGAGAGGTTTGCAAACCATACATGTAAAAAAGGATTAATATCCAAAATACATAAGGCATTTTTTACAACTCAGTAACAGTTAAAAAAAGAGAAGAAATAACTTGAAATATTTAAAATGCTAAGGAATTGAAGAGCAATTTCTTCAAAGAAGATAGTCAAGTGGCTAACTAGTATATAAAATATGTTCAATATCAGTGATTAACAAAAAAATTTAAATCAAATTCATAATGTGATATAACCTGAAATTTCTTAGATTGGCAGTTAAAAAAATTATCTCCGAAAACCGGGAAGTAAGAGTTGGTGAGTTGATAAGTATGTGAAATATTAGAATCTTTGTGCACCATTAATGGGAATATAAAATGGTGCATTTGCTATGTAGTAATATGGATGTTCATCAAAATATCAAAAATACGACTGCCATATTAATGCAATCTCAGTTCTGAATATTTCTCCTAAAGATTAAATCAGCTTCTATAAGAGATATTTACACTCTCCTGTTTATTGCATTATTCAATAACTAGTATGTAAGAAACAATCAAGTGTCAATGCATGTATGAATCAATGAAAGAAATGTGGTATATCACACAATATATTATTCAGTCTTTAAAAATAAGTAAATCTTACTATACGTGACAATATGGTTAACTCTTAAGGACCTTATACTAACTGAAATACAGAAGTCATAAAAGGACAAAAGTGCATGATTCCACTTACATGAGGTATCTTGTATAGTCAAACTCTTTTAATAGCAGAAAGTAGAAAGTTATCCAGGGACAGGGGCAAAATGAAATTGCTCTGCAATGGGTATAGAACTTTAGTCATATAAGACAAAAAATACAGATCATGGGTTGCAAAACAATGTGCATGCAGTTAAAAATATTGAGCTGTGATGCATGCCTTTAACGTATATAATTTTATGATGAATGCTCCTTTGATAAAATTAATAAGAAAAAAAATTTACTGAGGCAGACTTCACATTATATTTTCTAACACAGACACAATAATACATAAAACAGAGTGTAAGAAGTCAGTCCCAAAGTAATAATGTGTAATTCATGATTTGAAGTTAATTAGGGAAATCTCATCTGGGGATAAAAAATCAGAACAATGTATAGCCTTAGAATAATGTGACTGGAAGAGAGAATAACACAAATTTCGAAAGTGCCTTATGTCTCTAATGTCCAATATTTTGATATTAGTGATGATTAGATTGATGGTTTCACTTCAAATGTTGGCTGAGCTGTGCACTATGATTTGTATGCTTTTATGTAGTATGCTATAATTTCATATAAAATAGAAATAAATATAAGGATGAAGTGTCAGATTACATTATAAACAAAAATTCAGTTTTGAATTGAGAAACAAATAAAATATGATTCAATGTTTGGGAAGATGGCAAGGACTTGTGCCAAGGACGTGTACAGGTCAAAATATTTTCACTTAAAGCGAATGGCAAGTGACAAAACCCGAAGTCTGAATTTTGTATTGATAGCAATATCATTATTGTGGCATGAATGCAATGAGAAAATAAAGGATACACAAAGAGGAGTTGTAGAATAGACTAAATGTTAAGATTCATGTACAACAGTGAGGTACTTTATTTTTGTATCAGGCTGACCAGAAGCTATTGAAAGTGTAAGCAGAAGGAGTTACAAGAAGTGAGCTATATTTAGAAAAAAACTCCTCTGTATGAAAAATCAGTATAATTAGGGAGAAGTTAAACTGGAAAGAGGTTATTTCGGGAACTTGAGCAGCAGTGCTGTAGCAATATCACAGAGGTTTGGGCTTCATTGTTACTAGTGAAACTGGGGATTAGGGATTAGACTGAGTTTATTTAGTCAAGTACTTCATATATTGATTTTTTTGTAGTATACTTAGTAAGGAAACTGCATGTACTTAAACTGTATACATATATACATGTATGTATATATATATATATACACACACACAAACAAAGGTAAATAGGCATATCTAACACTAAAATAATAAGCTGGTTTATAATTATTTGGCCAAATAATCGAAGTATTTGCCACATGAAAAATAAATGGAGCCTTTGTACTTTAAATAAAATTTGCATATTAAAAAATTAATATATGATTCTTCATTCAAAATTCAAATTTATTTTAAAGAAAAATAGGAACATTCATTTTACATTTACATAATCATAAAACAAAATATCGATATCACAGAAAGTTAGCAAAATTTTACTGATAATTAATATCCCATGGGAGTCATGGAGAATATCTGCAAATGCGTATTTCAAATTGTTCCTGGTTTGTTGAGCATAACTTATTAAAACCTGGTGTATAAAAATAAGTGGCACATACACTAACATAATTTCACATGCCAAATGGTGCATTCATTATTAGATTCCTTTATGAAATGTCTAATGAGAAATAATTCCTACTTGCTGCATACAAGAATAAGACTCCCCTTAAAATGTTACTCTTGTAGTCTTCCTATTAGAGTCAGTAGGCCTGAAATCAGATTACAAGACCTTGAGAAATACGTAGGAGTTAATAATGAAATGAGTTAGTATTGCTTCATTTTCAAATTATTTGAGGATGAAGAAAAAAAGAAAATCTTCAAACTTCCCCAAATATGAAATTTTTAAATACATAGAATGTGATTTATATTTAATAAGTTTCTTTATCACCTATTTAGCAAATATAGGCACACTTCTTTGGATTATAGTGGGGCTTTGATGTCAGACAACCTGGACTTAATAGTCAAGTTCTCTCAGTAGCAGGTAACAAACCAATCGGCCTTATTAAACCATGTAAATTTCTTCATTTGTAGATATGGATAATTACAACTAGTTCTTAAAAATTATAATTAAGTAAATAATGCATTTAAAGTAAATATCCTAAATAATCTGCATGCACTCTGATTCTAGCTACAAACATGCTCAGTTCACATCATACTAACAAAATTTAATTATATGCCAACATTATAGAATTAGATCTGATATAAAAATTCTCAAAGATTGATATATTTCTAAAAATCATGAACTCTTATAATACTAGGCTAATATTTATGCATGAATCTAGAAAGAAGATATGCATTAGAAGAGGAATTAGCTGTCTACATTACTAGACTTCACACCTGGATCAGTACTTTACTAATACTGTATTTTACCTTTATTAAATTATTAAGACTATGGACATTAGTTAACCAAATTTGCCTTGTGTTACACCACAAGAATTTATTTGTTATCTTACTAATAATGTTCCATTTAATCAATAGTAAGAACCTTTACAAAAAGAAAAGAAAACCCACAAGTATTAAGGGAATGCAAGACTGAGCAAGTGGTAAAATAAATGATCTTTCAAGAAACAACAGTAATTAAAGGAATAGAAATTGTTAACAAAATGTAGAGGACAGGGAAATTAACAGTCTATATGAAGGAGTTATACCAGGGCAGATCTGGCAGTCCCTGTTAGAATTCAAGAGGTTTGGGTTTAATAAATTAATAGGGAGACTATGTGGGATAAAGTCTGATAGTAATAACAGTACTAATTACAGACCACCTACATATTACAGGCAATCTGTAATATATATTACATATACAGAAATACTCAGAAGACTTTTTTTTAAAATATACTAGTAAAAATTAGAAAATATATTCTCAATATTGAGTAAACAGTATGTCTGTAAGATACCTGGGGAAGATCGGTGGGTGGTAAATCCAAAGAGTAAAACTTCATTCTGTCATTTCTGTAGGTGGTTTATGTCAGACTGTACCCATGTATACAGAGTTCCTAATTAGCTTTCACTCATTTTGTTTTTGTGGTTTTTTTTGTATTTAATTTCTTTTTTTGTTTTTGGAGGGTGTATTTGCTAAATGAATAGACTTTCATTGATTTGCCAAATTCTGTGACTTAAATATTGCTTTAACAGACACATAAGGAAAAAAGGAAGTAAGTTTTTGGGTGTACAAGTTAGAAATTCAAAATTTTGATGCTTTGTAGCAAGTTGGGATTTTTAAAGTTTACACAGGCAAGCAAAGACAAATCAACCAACCAGAAAAGCAAAGATGAGAAATAATTTACTTACTGTTCCAAAATTTAATGTTTTTTTTGTCTTAAGATGTAGATAATTCCCTAAAATTTCTAGACAGGGGACTGAACTTATTTATATTGGTATGAGGTTCAAAATTTTTTCTTACTGAACTCTGCAGGACACCTTAGAATTAGAAATTAAATTAAAACAGCCTCTGGTTGTATTGGAACAAGTATTCTGAGAATTGAGAACTTACAGTATAGTAAGCATAGTTTGAGAAGAAAAAAATTGATGTTTAAAACATATAACTGTGTGTGTCATTTCATTAATAGTAATAAACTGTTAATGGTATCATTATCATCACAGTCATCACCATAATAATGCAAGTCTATTTACCACTCTGCCCAAAGCACCTACAAGATTATATGCTTTCTTTAAACACTTGAATAAAAAAATCAGATCTTGAAAGTAAATATATGGTTGAATAATAAATTCAAAAAGTTCTTATTTCTCTAATATTGAAGGGAATGCAAAACAATGACACATATTATTCCATGTCCTTTTAGGTTAGATAATAATTGAACTGTGGAAATTAGAAGGAAGAAAAGGAAGAAAACATATGTACTGCTGGAGAAGGAATATATCTTAGTACAACCACTTTGAAAAAATATCTAATTTGAAATTGTGCATCATTCAACATTTCTACAACTTAATGCCTATTTTCTTGAGAATGTCTGCCTCAAAATTAAATGTGGCCATATATCAAAATGTTAATTTTATACAGAATTATTTTAAAGGAATAAAGAGAGGATGCAATATGCTAATAAAACAAAAAATGGCCATCTATACATATAAATAAATCAGTAGCTTTAGAAATAAATATAAATGAACATGAAAAAATCAATCTATCCTTCACATTTTAATTGATGCCTTTTAACCTATTTACCTATCCCCCTTCTCTCTTCACTCTTAGTACCAAATTTGGTCTTATAGACAGAAAAGTTTATGATTTTGGTTCATTCATTTGTTTGATTTCTCTATATATGTGTCCTTTAGTCACTGGCTCCATTTTTCTATATTTAACTTTACTTACAAACTGAACTAGGATTTAATGACATAAACTTAACTTTCAGTGATGCTGCTGTGGCATTTCATAAGTTCTGATAATTATATTTTTTCACCTCTTTTAGTATTTCACTGAATAACCTTGTTTTACAAATTAAAATAAGCTCATGTGTAGTTTCCTCATATGTGCAATTTCCCCATTCCTCAAATATATGTAAAAATACACTGCCCTCCCCCAAATCACCAAACGTTCACAACTGTTCAGTGTTCTCGGCCACCACTGGTTCCCACCAAGTCCATCCCATTCCCTATCAGTAACTCAGTTCCGATATTGTCAAAGGGTTGGAGGATTTTTGTCTTCTTTCATTTGTCTATTCATTCCACCTATGAGTGAGATCATCTGGTATCTATATTTCTTCTTTTGACTTATTTCAATTATCATAATTCCCTCTAGCTACATCCAAGTGTATTCAAATGATGGGATTTCATCCTCTTTTAAGGGGCTGGGGCTGCATAGTATTCCATCGTGTGTGTGTGTGTGTGTGTGTGTGTGTGTGTGTGTGTGTGTGTGTTTGTGTGTGCAT
This sequence comes from Solenodon paradoxus, assembly GCA_004363575.1. NCBI lineage: Eukaryota > Metazoa > Chordata > Mammalia > Eulipotyphla > Solenodontidae > Solenodon > Solenodon paradoxus. Next base: position 390,846 of record RJWH01000754.1, on the reverse strand, counting down.
TCCATATCTTCTTTAGTCATTCATCAAATATTGGGCATTTAAGTAGTTTTTAGTTCTTGGCTATCGTGAATAAGGCTGCAATAAATACAAGGGTGCATAAATCTCTGCAGATGAGTGTTTTTGTATCTTTTGGGTAAATAACTTGAAGTGGAATGGCTGGATCATATTAGATTTCTATCCTTAACTTGATGAAGAATTTCCAAACTGTTTTCCATAGGGGTTGCTCAATTTGCACTCCCACCAACAGTGTAAAAGTGTTTCCTTTTGTCCACATCCTTGCCAACATTTCTTATTTCCAGATATTTGGATAGCAGCTAGTCTCTCAGGTGTAAGGTGATATCTCATTTTTGTTTGATTTGTATTTCCCTGATAGCCAACAATTGGGAACATCTTTTCACGTACTTGTTGGTCATCTGTATCTCCTCTTCAGAAAAGTTTCTGTCTAATTCCTCTTCCCATTTTTTTTTATCGGATTGCCTATTTTCCTATTATTAAGTTTTATGGGTTCCTTATACACTTTAGATATTAAGCCTTTGTCAGAAATATGAAAAGCAATTATCTTCTCCCAGTTACTAGGTTTCCTTTTTGTTTAGGTGGTGTTTTCTTTGACTGTGAAGAAACTCTTTAATTTGATATAGTCTCAGATTTTTATTTTTATGTTTGTTTCCCTTAATGGTGGTGAAGAGTACCCAAAGGCATCTCTAAGCAGATGTCTTGGAAAGTCTCTCCTATGTTGTCTTCTAAGAACTTTATGGTTTCTGGTCTTATGTCCAAGTCTCTGGCCCATTTTGAGTTAGTTTTTGTGAGTTGTGCCCATGAGATTTTCATGGTGATTCAATTAAATTTGTATATTCCTTTGGGTAGTATGGTCATTTTAATGATGTTTATTCTTCCCAGTCATGAGCAGGGGATGTCCTTCCATTTTTTCGTGCCATTCTCTATTTCTTTTAAGAAGGACTTGCAATTTTGATTGTTGTACAGGTCTTTTATTTCCTCGGTAGGTATGTGCCCAGCTATTTTATTCTTTTAATGTCTATTTTAAAAGGTGTGATTTACACTATTTCGTTTTCTTCTAGTGTGTTGTTTCCATAAGAAAACGGAACAGATATTTGTGCATTGATTTGTAGCCTACCATGTTACTGAACTCATTGTTTAGTTCTAGAAGTTTTTGACAGTTTTTAGGGTTTTCAACATACATATATGCATATATATATATAATCATGTTTGCAAATAATGATAGTTTTACTTCCTTCTTTCCAGTTCGAATTGTTTTTATTTCATTTCTTGTGTATTGCTCTAGCTAAGATCTCCAGTATAATGTTAAACGACAGTGCTGAGAATGGACAGCTTTGTCTTATTCCTGACATTAGAGAAAATGCTTTCAATTTTTCACCATTTACTATGATGTTGACTCTGTTTTCCATAAATAACTTTTAGTATGTTTAGGTATATACCTTCAATTCCCAAAAACTTTCTCTGCCACTAATGTTATCATCAGGTGGTTTTACTGTTTGCTCTTGTTGATATGGTATATTACATTAATGGATATATGTATATTCAACTATCCCTGCATCCCTAGGTTAAATCTCCTCCATCGTGATGGAATTTATTTTTTATGTATTGCTGTATTTAGTTTGCCAATATTTTGTTGAGAATTTTTGCATCTATATTTTTTAGAGGTGTAATTTTCTTTCATTGTGATATATCTATAAGTCTTGGTATAAGTAGCATCATAAAAAGTGTTTGGAAGTATTTTCTAAGAGTTTGTAAATAACAGGCATGAATTCTTTTCTGGAGCATTGGCAAAACTTATTAGAAAAATCATCTTGTCCTGGGCTTTTATATTTAGGCAATCTTTTGATTACTTCTTCAATTTCCATGCTTTTGATTTTTTTGTTTAGGTTTTGAAATTCTCCCAGTCTTCACACAATTCATTTTTCTAAAAATCTCTCCATGTCCTAGTCTATTGACATCACTTTATTGTTCAGATATTCTCTTATGATGATGTTTTGTATTTCTGTGGTGTCTGTTCTAAATTCTCCCCTATCATTTCTGATTCTCATTTTGAGAGTTTTCTCTCTTTATTACTTTGTAAGTCTGGTCAATCATTTGACAAATTTGTTTGTTTTGTATTTTTATTTTCATTTAACACTCAGAATCTTTTAATTTCACATTTGATTTCTATAGTGGTTCAGTAGCATATTATTTTTTTTTTCACAATTGTGAAGTTTTCATTTACTGATTTGGTTGTTTTCTAATTTTATGTCATTGTTTTGTTTTCTATCCTAATGTAGGGTCTATCCTTCAGAATGGCCTATCCACTTGAAAATAATGTGCATTGTATTAGTTTGGGATGAAAAACAGTATAGATAAATATTAAATACATCTTACTAATTTGTTATTTAAGTGCATTGCTTCCTCTGTGTTTTTCTGCCTGGATGACCTGTTCACTGATATGAATGTGGTATTAAATTCTCCTGCTGTTAATGTTGCTATTACTGTGTTGCTGTCAGTACTTCCTTTTATATCTAAAGTTAGTTACTTTATATTTTAAATAGTTCTATCTTTGTTTCATGTATATTAATAAGTGTTATGTCACTTATTTTGCTTATCTCTTTCTCATTATATGATGCTTTTATTTGCCTCTTGTTATCTTTTCTGCCTGGAAATCTGTATTTTCTTGTATAACTAAGTTTCCACTTTTAAAAATTTTCAAGTAATATTTTCTATCTTTTTGTAAGCAACTTACAGGGTTTTTTGTTTTGTTTCTGTTGTTTAAGGAAAGGTGCAGGCAGGATTGAAATCAAGCAAGCAGGGTGGCAGGGAGAAAGACAAGGAAAAAAAACACATTTATTTATTTTTCGTCTTGGTTGCTGTCTCTGGTTGCAGATTATGGTACTTGGGATTTATGTGGACTGTGTAAGCCAGAGGTCACTAACTCAACCACTAAGCCCTAAGGCACACTGGGATTTTGTTTTTGTTTTTGTTTTTTCTTTTTCTTTCTTTTTTTTTTTAAGGAAGTGTTCAGGTAAGAAAGAAGGTAGCAGGAAAATATGCAGGAAGAGAGAGGAGGTAGAAGCATTTTATTTCCTTTATTTAGCTTTTCATCAGGTTGTTCTCCTCAGTACTTGGTCACAAACATGGGACCTTGGGATATACTTGGACTGCACCCAACTGCTACTCCATTGAGACACACCAAATGTTGCTTTCTTTCTTCTTCTTCTTCTTTTTTTTTTTTTTAATACAGCCAGAACTGTGTTTTTTCTATTGGTGAGTTAGTACATTTAGCTTCAAAGTGTTTATTAATATATGTGGTCTTGCTACTGCCTTTTCACTTTTGTTTTCTGACTGTGTCTATTGTCTCATTCAAATTTTGGTGAACTTTCTTTTTTTATTTTTGTAAAAGAGCATCTTTCTTATAAGGGATTTCTCAAAAGGGAGTTCTCATGGTAGTAAATTCTTTCAGCTTTGTTTATTTGGAAATTCTTGCTATTTCACTCATAGCTATATGAGCGAATTGCAAGATATAATATTTGGATTTCAGTTTTTATCTTGTAATATTCTGAGTATGTCATTCTATTTTCTTCTGGCTTGTAGAGTGTATGTTGAGAATTTGGTGAGTACATCTGTATGTTTTCTCTCTTTTTTTCCCCTGATCACTTTTAATATTATTGCTTTGCTTTGTACTCTAGATATTTTCACTGGTATCTGTCTTGGTGGTCATCTCTTTGCATTTAGACAGCCAAATGTTCGGTTAGCTTCTTTGACTTGTATATTCAGTTTTTTCCTATGTTCAAGAAGTTTTCATTTTTTATTTATTTTAATGAATTCTCTGTTCCCTTCTCTATATCTTAAGCATTATTCATTATTTTATGTTGAACTTCCTAATACAGTTAAGAGTAACAGATACTTCATTTGTTTACCAATCCTTTGGTCAGTCTTTTTCATTTCATCCATTCCAGTGGGTATAAAATTATCTTTAATTAACATTCCCCTAATGACTAATGTTTAGAATCGAACTAAGTTACTCCATAGTACTGCTCTTGGCATTCATTTTGTTTGGCCAAGGAAACTGTGAGACCCTTAACTTGATATTACTCCTCTCACTCCCTAAATAACAACCTACTGGGTCATAAGTAAATTTAAGATAATGGCTTCCCTAGATGTCCTTGTATTAGTGTCCTCAGCATCCTAGGGTCTTCTTGTTTGCCCTTTCAATAGGATTCGCATGAAGTTTACCAAAACCCCACTGTTTTTTAAATTGAAATAACTTATCTGGCCTGTAAAAGTCAAAATACTCTAACCAAGGAAACTCTTAAAGGCACTTGCTTCAGGTCTTTTCTTCTCTCCACCTGCACTTTAACTTCATAGAATTGTTTGACTCCTCAAGTCATGTTGTACTTAATGTACAATTTGTGATATAAGCATATTTCCTTTTATTATACTTTATATTATTGTATTTTTCATACATTGCAAATGTTTAATGTCTGAATAATAGAAAATATTCATTGATGTCCTTGCTCTCATTCTTGCTGTTGGGTATTTTTCTCTTCTTTGTTTTAGTGTGACTAAAGAACCATCATGATAATTACATTAATTTATTTTGCTTGCATTCATTTTTGTCTACTATTTTTATGCAGTTGCTTCCAAATTTTCTTTCATCTCTATCATTAGCTTTTTTATGCTGATTTTGGCTTTATTTTGCTTTCCTTTATTTTTTAATTACTTAAGTTAAATAATTGGCTTCAACATTTATTTGTGGTTTATTTTCACACATGAATACACTGATCAGCAATGGACTGAAGGTGCTAGGGTTCCTAGATTGTGTGTGTGTGTATGTGTGTGTGTGTGTGTGTGTGTGTGTGTGTGTGTGTGTGTGTGTGTGTTTGGTATATGCTCAGCTAAAAGACGGGTCATTGGTCATGGGCCTGAGATGAAGCTGTTCAAAATGGAGTTGAGAAATTCTATTCCATGGTGTGTGTGTGTGCGTGTGCGTGTGTGTGTGTGTGTGTGTGTGTGTGGTGCTCTGTCCTCTAAATTTTACCGGTGTTTGTTTCCCCAACTCTGGACTTCATTTCTTTAGTTAAGGAGATTGCCAGACCTCTTTGGGTTCTTACTTCCTATATCGAGGCCTAGGAATTTTCAGCAACAACATATTATTCACCTCAAGAATGTTTGTTCTCTTGGAGATTAATGTGTATTATCTAAATTTTAAAAATCAATGCTTCATCTATTTTGTCCAGTTTTTCTTTGCTTAAGATGGTAAGATTAATCTGGTAAATATTAGCTCATTACAACCAAAAGCAGATTAATAGCTTTAAGATGAAGATGCATAGTCCGACATTAAGAATTTACTGTTTCCTGTTTTAATTAGTGGGATACATTAATTTATAATGGTATCACTTCCTCAATTGTCAGTCAGGTCATCACATCTTTTGATGGCATAATGTAGCATCAAAGTAGCTATTCCTTTATAATAACAAGGACTGAGGCCATGGTCAAATATTTATTCAATGTGTTATGTTATCAACAATGCACAGAGTGGAATAAGTTATTTCATATAATTTTGATATTGAATAATTCCTAATTTAATGCTGATCATTTACAAAATTGTTCTGTGCTTAAGCAACACTGTTCACAGCATATAGATTAATGTTTATTTTGTTTTTGTAAAACAAACACAGCTTAATTTCTTTTAAAATTTCATGTTATTTATTCTAAGAATTTTATACTTATTTCTAATAAAAATGATACCCAATTTTGATCACACATGCATACCTTTCAACATCAGCATTCTCTGAATTCCACTGGACACCATGTTGGTTGCTGTAGTGCCCAAACCCTGCATCTCAGAATTTTTGTTTAAAAGACCAGGAGCATGACTCATCTATGATATTCCATAGCCTGACATACCAACATATTGATTCAATAGTTGCATGAGGAAAGGAGAAATAATTAGTTCACAAAATGTAATTATGAAATAATTATTCCTATGTATTTTATAATATAAATATATATTTATAAGAAGACTGCAAAGATGAATAATGTCTCTGAATTAATAAAACAATGTTCTGTTAGGATCATCTCATAGAGAAACCTAACACTGACATGATATGATAATGTGTAGCCTCCATTCTCTTATTCTCTTATTCATGTACTTATATATACAAGAAGACTCACATCTATATAACTCTTTTTCTGACTGCCAATGATGAATGAAATAAAAATAATACTTTTAATTATATGGACTATAATATTTTCTAATATTTACTTAAATTTCAATGGTATATTTGTCTAAAAATGAAAGAGAAATAATGCTGCATCAAGCATATGTTGTTTCTATTCACTGATGAACAAATAATTCATTTAACAAATTAAGCACACATTCTGTCACTAAATATTTTGATATTTAAAACACTAACATGTAGCTCAATTTCAGAATTTAAATTAACTTTTATTCTCATGAGACTGATGAAATATTTTATATTTGGGATATAATTGGATATTGGTGGTAAAAATTTTCCAACATAACAGTGTTAAAGAAGTGTTTAATTTCCTGTCTTCTAATCATTTGAACCAGGTGTTTTAGACATTGTAGAACATAGAGAAACCTGGACAAGGGTTCACCAGCATCAGAAATTGAAATTCTCCTTAAATTCACACATGCTACCCAGAATGTTTGGAACTTGCTAGAAACTGTACTTATTCAACATAACGTAGCAATAATTTTCATTCACTGCAAATTTTGTTAACAACTCCTTTTGGCAAGATGAGGAAATAGATTTGATCTATTTATTCACGAAAATTGTATACCTGGAAAAACTGTCTGAAATATTTCTAATTCCTCATAAAAATTCTAATAGTTCTGGTCAATATATGAATCACAGGGAAATAATATTACATTTACAATCTGCTTCTGGATTTACAGAATTTAACATTAAGTAAAGTATTTAAGATTTAATTTTGACAATTTCTGGACATGTATTAAAATGACCATAAGACTAAAAATAAATTAGTATAACCAGAGTTTATTAGGTTGATCAGATGTCCCATTTTATAGAGCTATTTTTTTCTACTTGGTGACAACTAGCCTTTTATTCTTAGAGTGTAATAATAAAGAGATTGATTTTCCACAACATTCTAGAGTCACTCAGAAACAATTTTTTAAAACTCACAAAAGTTTATATAGGAAAATAAATGTGGGCAATATGTAGTTCATATCTTCAATATTGTGTATCTTTGGTTTTGTGTGTTATGAAATTGAGCTGAGTTCTCATTGAACAGAATTCCTCAATTGACCTTTTCTCTCTCTTTTTTGCCATTAACTTAGGCTAATCACATTATACATAGAAATTATTATGTTTACTATTTTGAGAAAGACATTTTAATTTGGAGCAAGATGGTGAACTATTAATATGCCCAGATTAACTCCAACCCCTCCTACATGTATAACCAGAAAAAAAAGCAACTATGGTCTTTGGAATGACAAGAGACCAAAGAAAAGCAACATATACCTTCAGAAAAGGTAAATGAAGCTGATCTGACTGGGCGTCACTCGACCTTATTCAGAGACACATGAGGGCCACAGAGACCAGTGATAATTTCTTGGAATTGATGGACTTTACCCCTCGGCATGTGCTTCCATACTTGAGAAATAGCAGTGACCCAAAAGTTTAGGTATGGATATGAAGAGGAATAGCCTGCTTGTGAACCTAGAGGTTTGTTCCACAAGTTGCTATCATTGGAGGCTGCCATTACAAGAAGTTCCTCAAGAAGAAACACCCAACCATTCTGTCATTAGCACACTTATCCTGCTCTGTTGGTACTCAGGATACTTCTTGACATACTGCCAATTGTAGATAGCCAAGGCTATAGCACCAGCATTCTGCAGATAGTTAAAAGGATTTTAGCAATAAGATTTTCATTCTATTATTCTCTTACCAAAGATAATAGAACAGCAGCACTACCTACCTGGGGGTACTGCTAAATAGCATTTTTTATCTGTTTAGCATTCCATGGAGCTTCTACCTCCAAAATCCATGAATTGATAACTGACCCTTACTGGGCCTGGCCCTACTGGGACTCCTTTGGAGGAGTGACTAACTTCATACAAGGAAGAATGCTTTACTAAATAGTTTCCCAGTTGTCTATCTTTTTTAGCCTTTATTGGACCTGACCAATTTACAGATTAAGTCCATAACTCTTGGTCTCTTTCCTTGTAACATTTTGTTCATGGTTGTTACCCTGGGGGAAAACTCTGCAGTCTTCAAATCAATTCCAACCTTATATATTGGAATCTCAGGCTTCAATATAGGAAACATTCTAGAGATTCAGCAATCTTGACAACTACTAAGATCATACAACAAAAGGAAACTCAGCATTTTACACCAACAGCTTGATTCCTATCCACAAGGTGTTAACAACAGGTAAGCCTACTCCATATGAATAAATACAGAATGCCAAACATTTTGAAGAGACAGAGGAATATTTGTGAAATGATGCAAAATCTGAAATAGCATAATTAAATTGTATTGCCTGATGAAGACTTTAAATCAATCAACATAGTTATAATGCTACTTCCAGAAATCAGGAAAACACTAGAGGAACAAAAAGAGAGTCATAACATAGATATAGAAAATATGAGGTAGTTGCAAACAGAATTTATGAAGCTGAAAAAACAAAATAGATGAACTAAAGGATATAATAAATGGACTCAAGAGAAGGCCAGAAGAACCCTCAAACAGAATCAAAGAATCATAGAACTAAAATATAGTACAATGAAATACATCCAGGCAGATCAACAAAGAAAAAATAAATAAAAGAAATGAAAACAGCATACAAGACATGGGATGACATCAAAAGAACAATATTCACATAATAGGGCTTCCAGAGGGAGAAGTAGGAGATGAGAGGGCAGAAATAATATTTTAAAAATTAATAGTTGAAAATTTTCCTAACCTGATGAAGGAAACAGATTTACAAATCCCAGAAGCTTAAAGAGTCACAAACAGAAGAAACTGAGACACACTTACACCAAGACATATCATCATTAAAATGTCAAAAATAAAATAAAGAGAGAATCTTAACTATATCTTCTTAAAAACAAGTTAAATACAAAGGAGCATCCCCACCCATGAAAGTGTAAATGTATTTCTTAGATGAAACTTTGCAAGACAGGAGGTAAAGTTATTATATATTCAAAGTGCTGAAAGAAAAGTTTTCCAATCAAGAATAATGTGCTTTGCTAGATTATAATTTAGACTTGAAGGAATTATTAAGAGCTTTAAAGAGAAGCAAAAGTTAAAAGAATTCTCACCATGAAACCACATTTGCAATAAATACTAAAGGAAGTTCTATAAAACGAAAAGAAACCCCAGTTAGATCAGGAAGATCAAAAATTAAAAAAAAAGTTGGGAGAAGAATAAAAATGTGAACAGTTATAATTCAAGTCAAAAGAGGTTATAAGCAAAGAACCTTTTATGAAAACCCCAGAGTAACCTCAAAACAGAAATACACAGCAAAAAAGAAAGCGAAGAAAAAAAATAGAAAACAATCCCACCATAAACTATTTCAAAGTACCTAAGAAGAAAAAGACTAAAAAACGGGTAATGTATGCAATAACACCCACAAAGCAAGTAGCAAAATAGAAATGAAAAGTTACATATCTATAGTACTCTCAATGTTAATGAACTGAATTCACCAATTAAAAAAAACAGAATGGCTGAATGGATTAAAAAAATAACCCAACTTTCTGCTGCAGAGAGGAAACTCACCTAAATTCAAAAGATAAACATAGCCTCAAAGTAAGTGATAACCTCAAAAAAGAAGGAAAAACCATATTCATATGAGATAAAATAGAGTTCCAACCTTCCAACTAAAGAAAATAACAAAAGACAGAGGTGGGCATTACATAATAATTAAGGGGATAACTCAACAGGAAGACATATATATGCATATATATGGAAAATCAGAATATATAAATCAATTATTAACAGAAATAAGAGAGACACTGAGAACAATGCAATAAATAGTAGGAGATTTTTTACCCCTCCATTCACTCACAACAATTGACAGAATAACTTGGCAGAAAATTATTAATAAAGTAATAAAAGCCTTAAATGAAAAAATAGAACAGATGGGTTTAATAGACATACACCAAACACTTCATCCAACAACTAAATAATTCAATCACAAATAAAATATGAAAAATTCCAAAATACAGGGAGGTTAAACAACATGCTTTTGAATGACCATTGGGTAAAAAGAGAAAATGTAATAAATTTAACAAAAATAACTTGGAGAAATATAAGAATGAAGATACTAGTTGTCAGAAACTAAGAGATGCAGCCAAGCAATATTAAGAGGAAAATCTGTGGCTATCCAGGCCCACATCAAAAAAAAATTACTAATAAAAACTCTAACCCTATACCTTAGCAACTATAAAAATATCAATGGAAACTGAAAGTCAGTAGAAAGAAGGAAATAATAAAACTTTGTGCAGGAATACATAAAATATAAATTAAAAAAATCAGAAGATCTATAAAACCAAAAGAAGGGTCTTTGAAAAATAAAGAAAATTGGCAAGTCTTTGACTAGTTTCACCAAGAAAAAAGAGAAAACTCTCATGGCCAAAGACTACAGTATGACAATAAATTATACCAAGTTGAGGGTATGGAAATATTTTTAGAAACTCACAAATTCCCAATACTGAATTATGAAGAAACAGAAAACCTGAACAAATCTACCACAAGCAAAGAAAATTGAAAATGTAATCAGAAATCTCACCTAAAATAAAAGCCCTGTATCAGATGAATTTATGTGTTTTATAAAAACTTCACAGAAGATTAATATCTACTTCTCAAACTTCCAAAAATAAACTGAAGAACAGGGAACAACTCCAAATAATTTCTATGAGAAAATATTACACTAATAACAAAAATGCCAAGACTATCACTGAGAGAAAATTACACACCAATCTCTAGTGAACATAGATGTTAAACTCCTTAACAAAGCATTAAAAATCCAAATCTACTAATGTATTAAGAGGTTCATCCATCATGCCAATGTAAGAGTTATCCTAAGAATGCAAAGTTAATTCAACATACACAAATCTATTTATGTAATACACCTCAGAAAAAAAAAAAAGCAAGGGAAAAATTGCATGATCATATTAATAGATGCAGACAGAGCATTTTATATATCACTGAATTATGATAAAATGCTATATCAAATTGTCATAGAAGGGACATACTTCAACATAACAAATGCCATATTTTATAAACCCATAGCCAGCATCGAGAATGAGACAATTTTCTACTTTCACTATTGTTTTTTATATCATACTGGAAATACTAGCCAGATAACTTAGGCAAGAAGAAACGAAGGGAATACAAATTAGAAAGAAAGAAGCAAAATGATCGCTATTTGCAGATCACATGCAATATGATATACATGTGTATATATGTATATATATAAATCCCTAAAGTACCCATTAAAAAACTGCTATAATTAATTAGTGCTGTAAAGAACAGACTACAAAATTAAGACATAAAGTTCTGTTGTAGTTTCTATGAAGACAAAATGGAAGATAATGAAATTGAGAAAAACTATCCCATTTACAATAGAAACTAAAATAATTATCTCATAATAGTCTTAACAAAGGAGGGGAAGTGAAAACTATAAGACTTTGTTATAAGAAATAACGATACAAAGAAATGGAAATTTATTTCAATCTCATGTTTGGGAATAACTAACATTGGTAAAATGGCCATTCAGCCTAAAGTAATAATCAGATTTAATGTACTCTATCAATATATCCTTCACATTTTTCAAAGTAAAAGAACAAAAAAATTAAAAATTTATAAGTAATCACAAAAGACTCTGAAAAGCCAAAACAATGATGAGAAAGAAAAAATATAGTGGAGGCATCACAGTCTCAGATCTTGAGCTGTACTACAGAGCAATAGTGATGAAAATATTATGACACTGTCATATAAACAGACACACATATCAGTAGAATAGAACTGAATCACCAGATATAGATTACCAGATATATGGATGGTAAATTTACAGCAAAAAAAGCAAGACTCAACAACAGCAAAGCAAAAGTCTTAGCAACAAATTATTCTGGAAAAACTGGAGAGCCACATACAAAAAACACAGAAACAAAAAAACCAATATAGACCACTATCTACAACCTGACTCAAAAAATTGATTCAGAATGGATTAAAGACTTGGATATAAGACCATAAATTGAACAAAATAAAACAAAGGCAATATGTTCTATGGCATGAGCCTTAGAGAGGTTTTTGAGAACTCAACTGCAGTGACATAGACATTAAATAAATAAAATTAATTAATTAAGTCAATTAACTGCATAAATGAGACTACATCAAACTATAAAGTTTATGCACAGTGCAAGAGACTATTACCAGAAGAAAAAAGTCTCCAAAGAAGTTATTTGCACACAGTACATCTGAAAAGATATTAATATACAAAATATAAAATGAAGTCATAACAACGGGAAAACGAACAATCCAAAAAAAAATACAGATGCCACAGGCCCATGGAAAGATGTTCGTCTTCACTTGTTATAAGGGAAATTTGAATCAAAGCAAGAATGAGATATCATCTCATACCTGTGAGGTTCGCTAGTGTTCAAAGTCTGGAAATAACAAATAGTAATGAGTATGCAGAGAAAAGGTAATATTTTTACACTCGGGGGAGTGGAAATTGGGGAAGCCTTTATGGAAAACAGTTTGGAGATTCCTCAGAAAATTGAGAATGGAAATTCCATAGATACAATCTTCCACCTGTGGGTATTTATTCACAAAACACACAGCCTAAAAAAGAAAAAAATCTTGTCATTTGAAACAACATGCACAGAACTAGAGGTTATTTTGCTAAATTAAATAAGTCACAAGAAGAAAGACGATTACTAAGTGGTCTCACTTATATGTGGAGTGTAAAGTAACAAAGCAAAAGAACAGAAGAAACAAAAACCAACTCTTGGGTACTGGCGATAAAACTGAAGTTTTCAGTGGGCAATAGTGGGAAGCCAGTGGTGGTGCAGGATTATTGATAATTTAGTGTGGGTGTGATATACTATTTTATATTTGGTAAATGGTGAGCCTAAACATATGGAATTACATTATTCTGTAAATTCAAGGTAATTCAATGAATATTATAAAGCTGAAAAATTCACATAGCCCCACATTTTATCAGTTAGGTTTCAAATTTAAGGACTGCTACTCACAAATCTCTCTGGTTAGATATATGTTTATGCTTTAAAAAGATATATAGGATTCTTAGAACACAGCTGTTTATTATAAATCATACAAATATTTTTAATAATTTTGCTGTCTTATTTATCATCCATATAGAAATATCATTGAATATCACATTCTAGATCTAATAGAAATCTCAGCTTTATCAAACTGCGAACAAAATGCTGCATTTTATTCAAAGAAAGTCTTTTTTTTCTATATTGGGTTCACTTTCAAATGAGAAGAGCAGCTATTTATTCACATACTCCTATTTGTAAGGTGAGTTTAGATCTCATGCTACCTGCTATAACCTACCAAACCCAGATAAGAATTATTATTAGTGAAGAACTATACAGAGCCATCATAATTATATTTGGTCCACCATAATATGGTATAGGACATTAAATGAAAGAGAAAGATCTTTATAATTGAGACTGGACAGTCAATCTATTTTCTTCTTATCTTCAAGTTTCACAATTTCTGTTTTTCTACATTTCCATGGGGTTTGAAATATGATACTCATATACTAGAAGATTGCTATATATCCCTATAGGTCTGTTACAATCAAGTTGGAGATCATGGAAAAGAAGTCACAGAGCAGAATATTTAAATCTTCTCTCAGTCTAGGCTGAATACAAGGTCAGTAAGGAAATTTTAAGGAAGGAATTAGATATGTCTTAGTTATCTGGGGATAAAGAAATTGACATTTGAAAGAAAATGTACCCAAATACTAAAAATATGCCTGCTAGGTTCCTGGATGCCTTAGGTATATATATTTACACATACATACATATATATATATGCGAGTGTGTATATATGCATGTATTTGTACATATGATTATATGTATTTTATATATATTGATATATAGAAAATGAGATATATTTATATAGAGAGGTAAACATGATAAACACTAGAAGCAAGTGAATAGCATAATCAGTAACATAAAAATTGAAAATCTTATATTTCGCACCTCAGATATTACAACTTTGAATTATAAATACCAAATTTTTACCTTCAGCCACTATCAGAATTTAAGTTTTACATATGGAAATATGAATTCTCAGAAGCATGCCTGGAGTCCCTGTAGAAAGAGGAAACAGTTAAACAACAAAATTAAGACTCGGGAAAATTATCTGGAAGATCTGCTTCCATGTGTATATCTAACCATTGGAAGTCCTATAAAGAGATGTGACAGACACATTTGGACCTAGATGAACAATAATATCCATAAACATCTATTGGGGCCTGGGACAGAATGAAAAGAAATGGTGTTGCTATTAGAGCATGTATGTGAAAGCTAATAATCAGTCTTCCTGGAGAAGAATGCCTAGCTGCAGCGGAGGTGTTTCTTTTTTCATTTTCTTTCAATAGTCTGAATAGTCCTGGATAAAATATTTATTAAAATTGTTTTCCTAATAATATCAGCTGGATTGATAGAATAAAACTGTGTACTCTATTATTGTACTGTAAGTATTGTGACGTGGTTGTTCAGTAAGACTTGACACCCCCCCCCCAAAATAAAAAGCATTTAAACTAAATGTCTGGCCCCAAGTAATACAAGTCAGTTAAGTCTAAAATAAATGGGCTCTCTGTGCTTGATGTATGGGGGTTTTGAATAAATAAACGAATGGAAAATAAATTCTCATTTTTGATAGTTTTTAAAAAGGAGAGGGAGAAAGTTTTCTTAAAATTAAACATTTTTATATTCTTATATTTATGCTTCCAGCTTAAATTTATTTTATTTTTATAATTTTTTAATTACTACTGAGTTTCAGAATAGTAAATCTGCACCACACTCTATATGCAATTCTAATGAAGAAATGGGAGATTGATAATAACTAGATTGAGAACATAATACACCATAGGATTTAGCAACATCGTTAATATCCTCATTGTTATGTTATCATGTATAATCATCTCTACTACTACTGTAACTATAGGAAAATTTTGACATTGTTTATCAACCATTCCTACACAGCATACTTTTTTTACTTGACTTCAAGAACACTACTTTCTCCTGGTTTTCCTCCTTTCAGGTTGATATCTTATTTTTCATTTACTTTGTTGCTTTTTTCCTTTTCTTTCTGACATTGGTGGTTTCTATGAAGCAGTCTTGATTCTATTTTCTTATAAAATTTACTCCCTTGCTATCTTTTCAAATTATTTCTCTTTAAATATTATCTATATACAGAAAATTCCCTAACATTTGTCTCCAGCACAGACATTGCTTCTAATCAATGACAACTCCAAATTAATACCTACAAAGCTTCACAAAATGGTTATTATACCAAATACTTTCTTTTACTAGTATTTGTTTGAATTTTTTCTTTCTTTTTCCTTCCTGTTAAATGTTTCTATGTGTATAAAGTTTTATTCAAACTCCATTATGATTCTCCTACCTGATCTTATGTTCTGCATAAGACACTGTTAATTAAGAGAACAAAAAGCCAAATAGCACAAAATGAGAAAAATATATGCAACATGCTTGTCTTAGAAAATTCTTGTATCCAAAATATTAAAAACACTTAAAAACTCAATGGCAAACAATCGATCCATTAAAATATTACCAAAGTGCAAAGCAGATACTTGGGCACAGAAAATAGTCAATGGCGAGTAAACTTATTAAAAGGTTTTCTACATTATCAGATATTTTAGAATTGCCAGTTAAAATAATAAGATGTTGCTAAATGCCTATGACAATGACTAAAATTGAATAAAAATGTCAGTGAGAAATTTTTCATTATTAATGCAAAAAGATGCCACAATTTTGGAAGATAATTTGCCAAATTTTTGCAAAACTAATCATATCCATGCATGTGTACAGCAGATTTATTCATAAATATCAATAACTGGAAGTAACCAAGATGCCCTTCAAAATATGAATGAATAAGCAAACTCTTACACAGCGATACTTGGAAAAAAAATCCACAATAATATAATGAAGTATCAAACAATGAAAAAATATTGGAGAAATATTAAATATATACTGTTAAATGAAATAAAGCATTCTGAAAAGAATACATAATGTTTCATTCTAACCTTTTGAAAAAGGCAAAATAAT
Organism: Solenodon paradoxus; assembly: GCA_004363575.1. Classification (NCBI taxonomy): domain Eukaryota; kingdom Metazoa; phylum Chordata; class Mammalia; order Eulipotyphla; family Solenodontidae; genus Solenodon; species Solenodon paradoxus. Next base: position 374,519 of record RJWH01000754.1, on the reverse strand, counting down.
AGAGACAATAAAGTGATTAGTAATTTCTAAAGCTTTGGGGTTGGGAGAATGAAAAGAAACAAGGGAGAGTTTAGCATAATGAACTATGGCACATTGGTCAAAAAACTTAGAATGTGACATGCCCTTGCTGTAGTATTTGGTTAACTGCTTTTGGCTGCCATAGGCCACATAAATCCTAAGGATCCCAGATCACATCTCAGGACCAGTGAGAGCAACCAAAATAGACAACTAGACAAAATAAACAGCTTCTTTTGTCTCTCTCCACCTGCCTGCCTGCCTTCCTCTGCTTGTCTTCATTTCTTCTTGCACCTTTCCTTTAAAAGCAAAAGCAAAAATCTTAGAAAGTACAACACAGAGCTGATCCAAATGTAAAATATGGTACTTAGTAAATACATAGGTTTCAATTTTGGTTCATTAGTTATAACAAACGTGCCATACTAATGCAAGATGTTGATGATGAAAAACCTTGAAAAGAGGAAGGAGGGAGAAATTATGAAGTTAATCTTTGCATCATTTGTTCAATTTTATGTCTAAACTAATCTGAAAACTAGGTCCGTTCATATTTTCAGTGTTATCCATAATTAGTTTGATATTTTAAATACATTTGCTGGTAGCTAGAGCTAATTGTCTCCAAACTGCCAGAAATGATGCTATATGTGTAAGTATGTTTAATTTTACTTTGGGTAGGAAAAACATATAGAACTATGGTTGAACTGCCCTAACCAAAACTAATGTTTTTCTATTTAAAAAACTTAATATGGTATCTATTATTTCTTTTCTTTACAATGTTATATGTAGTTTCAGGATATTAAAATTAAAACTCAATCTATATTTCAACCACATCCACTGTCATAATTGCAGTACCCTTTACCGCCAATTTCTTCCATCTTTCCTTCCCTCCCACATTCCCATAAACTCCCATAAACACAGCCTTGTGTTCTGTTAATTTTGCTGGAATTCATATGTTCATCTGTGTCATTATACTATGTTCCACATATCAATTAAACTATCCTGTCTTTCTTTTTATCTTTGTGACTTATTTACCATGCTTCATGCCAGTTCCATCCAGATTATTGAAAAGGGCACAATACATCTACTTTAGTATCTGCGTAGAATTTAATTGACTTTGTAAACCACGGATTCTTTATCCAGTCTTTTGTTGATTGGCATTTGTTTCCATATCTTGACTACTGTGAATTGTGCTGCTATGAACATAAGGGTACTGATAATTTTTATAATTAGAGATGTTGTATCCTTTGGGCATATGCCCAGGAAAGGTATTGCTAGATCATTGGGTATGACAATCTTTATTTTTTTTTTAGGAACCTCCATACTGTATTCCAAAGAGGTTGCACCAATTTACATTTCCACGAAGAATTTCCTCTTGCCAAGACTTCCAGCACTGTATTGAATAGTAATGGTAATAATGGGCAACATTGCCTTGCTCCAGATTTTAGACATCTCTGTTTTTCACCATTGATTATGATGTTGGCTGTGAGTTTATCAAATATTGCTTTTATTTCATTGAGGTATATAACTTCTATACCTATTTTGGTGAAGGTTTTCTTTTTAATCATGAATGGTTGCTCAATCTTGACAGATATGTTCTCTGAATTTATTGATATAGCTATGTAACTTTTTAATTTTGCCTTTATTGATGTGGTATATTGCATTCATCTATTTACATATGTTGAACCATGCTTACATTCCTGAAAAAATTCAAGTGTGTGTGTGTGTGTGTGTGTGTGTGTGTGTGTGTATGTGCTGTTGAATTCAATTTGGCAGGATTTTGTTGAGAATTTTTGCATTGATATTCATTAGTATTATTAGCCTTAGTTTCCTTTTGTGGTGCTGTCTTTATCTAATTTTGCAATAAGTGTTGTATTGGCCTAATAGAATAAATTTGGGATTTTTTCCTCTTCAATTTTGTGGAAGAATTTAAGGAGGATGGGGACGGGCTCCTCTTTGAATGTCTGATCAAATTTTCTGGTGAAGCCATCTAGACATGGGCTCTTTTGGCGGTAAGATTTATTATTGTTTCAATTTGGGGGCATATGATGATTCTGTTTAAGTTGCCTGTGTTCTGGTTCATTTTGAGAGAATGTAGGATGGTAGAAATATGTCATTTTTTTCATGACTGAGAAATTTGTCAGCCTGTAAGTGTTCCTAATAGGCTGTCATCATCCTTCATATTTTTGTGATGTCACTTCTAATGTCCTCTCATTTATTTTGGATATTTGTTATTAGGGTATTCTCTCTCTTTTTTTTACTGAATCTAGTAAGGGGTGTATCAATTTTGTTTTTGTTTTTTTTCAGTGAATCAGCTCTTGTGCTTATGAATCATTTGGATGATGTTTTATTTTCAATTTCATTTATTTCTATTCCACATTGTATTCTGCTGTTTTGGGGGTTTGATTATTTCCTAACTTTTAAGTTCCCTGAGGTGTGTGGTTAGACATTAAATTGGGGCTCTTAGTTTTTTGATGTGCACTTCTATGTCTATAAACTTTGTTCTCAGAACTGCTTTTGCTCTACCCCATAGGTTTCTGGTAGCACATCTCTGAATTTTCTTTTTTTTTTTTTTCAGATAAGTCTTAATCTCATCAATGATTCAGTAGTTGTTCACAAGTATGCTATTCAATCCTCATATCTTTGTGTCTCTGTAAGTTGTGTTCTTCTGGTCCATTTCTAATTTCACCTAAGTGTGGACATAGAACATTTTTTCTATAATTTCAATCTTGCTAAATTTGCTAAGACTTGTTTTATGTCTCAGGATATGTTCCATTCTTGATAATATTCTATGTACACTTGAGAATATACATTCTTTTTGTTGGAGATAGAACACCTTGTATTCATATGTTAGGCTCATATAATCTATTGTTTCTAGTAAAAACTTTATTTCTTTGTTGGTGATCTATCTACTGATGCAAATGGAGTATTTAAGTCCCCTGCTTTTATTGTGTTACTGTCAATATCTGCCATAGGCTCTGTCAGTGTTTATGTTATATATTTAAATGTTCCCACAATGGGTACATATATGCTGATGATACTTTTTCTAAGTGTATTACCCCCATTGATTATTACATAGTGTCTATCCTTGTCTGGTGATATATTTTTAGTTGGAAGTTTGTCTTGTCTGACATTAGCATTATAGTTCCTGATTTTCTTTCATTACTGTTTCTTTAATTATATTTCTATAGTCTTTGATTTTCAAAATATATATTTATTTTTATATCTGATATGAGTTTCTTATAGGTATAACATTAATGGGTCTTGTTTTGTTATCCAACCAGCCACCTATATGTCTTTTTATCATTAAATTCAGTCAATTCATGTTTTCCTTTAGATGATTTTCATTGTCTAATATGTCATATTTGTCTACTTCCCAGCTGTAACTCTTAAGGATTGGGTTTTGAGGCTATCCTTAAACCATCTATAACTCTCCTGCTCTGTGATAGTCTTTTATGAGCTGATGCCATATCATATTTATGTATTTATACAGATTTCATGGATTTATTTCTTCCTTTAGTATTTTCTTTTCTCTCCAATTGGTCCCAGCTGTGTTTCTGCATTTGCTTTCTGTTTATCACCATTTTCAAAAGGTGGATCTTTGTTTATGGTTTCTCTGTTGTAGGACCCCTTTTAAGATTTCTTGAATGACAGGGTTGGTGACAGAAAAATCTATTAACTTTTGTTTGTCATTAAAGACCTTTATTTATCCTTCATATTTGAATAATAATTTATAAAGGTATTATATTATTAAGTGGTAGTTTTTGTTTTTTAATATTTTGAATAGATTGTTCCACTCTCTCCTGCTCTGCAGTGTTTCTGCTGAGAAGTATTATGATAATCTGATGGGTATGCATTTGTGATTTATGTTTTTCTTTTCCCTAGCAGTCTTGAGTAGCTTTGCTTTGTTGTTGACTTTTGCTAGATTTACTATGATGAGTCTGGTGTAGGTCTTTTTATATGTAGGAATTTTGATGTTCTCCCTAGTTCTTTGTGCTCCATGGTTACTTTTAAGACAGAAATGGGGAATTCTCTGCTACTACTTCTCTAAATAAGTTTTGCTCTTTTCTCTTCTCTTTCCTTTCTGGGACATCTATTATCCTTGTTTTCTGATCTCATGTTATTTGATATTTCTCATAGAGTTTCTTTATTTTTCCTTAGTCTATAGCTCTCTTCTCTTCTGTGATAGTTGTCTGTTAACTTGTCTTCAATTTCTGATATTCATCTGTATGAGTATGTCTGTTCATGGAGTTTTTCTTATTTATCCTCAATTACTTGACTCTAACTTGCATTTTTAGTATTATTGCTAGGCCTTTCTTTATGACCTCAATTTCTTTGGTGATGTATTTCTTTTGATCTGCTCCTCTTCTCTGAGATCTTCTAATTTCCTATGGGTAGTTGTGCTTGCCTCCTATATCTCATTCAGCTTTTTAAAAACTATTATTTTGAACTCTTTATCTGTTAGATTGTCCCAATCAATATAAATGATTTTTTTTTCTGTTAAGTTTGTGATCTGGCATCTTCCTCATTCATGGTCTTTTCTACTGACTTTGATTGGCCTTATTCTCTGTCTTGAATTTAGCACTGTCTTTCCTCTTCCTTTACTTCAGATTTCTTCTTACTTGTATGATGATGTGGCAAGTGCCAGCCTCTTGATTACAGCTAAGATGAGGCCAGTTCTACTCTCTAGGTTTCCTTCTTTTGATAAAACCTCTGAATGCTGCTTCAGCTATTGCTTGCATATTTTGTAGCTTTCCAACACAGGGATGTTCATAGATAGCCCAGTTTCAGTCCATGACCACAAGTCTCTGGAAATGTTATTATGTATTTTTGGATCTCTGGGTCTGGGTTATGGCACCATGGGTGTCTTCAGGTCTTGAGTCTTAGCAGGCATTTGTTACTGGAAGTGACTCAACAGAGTGGGAATTGATGGATCTGAGATTTAACATCTGCTAGATCCAGGTCAAGGAAGGACCAGAATCTTGGGTACCTAAAGCCTGCTGGGCATTGTTTCTGGGCTGTGATAGGGCAGAGTCAAGGCTGGTAGTCCACAAGACTAAGGTACCTGAAACTTGACTGAGCTGGGTCTGGATTAAAGTAGGACAGCATTGGGTCGAAACTAAAAATTTAGGAGTAATAAAGTGTACAGGCTAATTACAGATTAACTTTTATCTATATAGAAAATTCTGGTATCCTGGTGGTATAGCAGTTAGGCTATGGCCTCTGAGGGATACTGACCACATAACCCTGTGTTTGAGTCTCAGACCAGGGGGAAAACAACCAGTGTGAACAACTGAATAAAGATAAATTAAGTGCTTCTTCCTCCTCTCTCTTCCTGCTTGCTTATCTGCTACTGCCTTCATTATTGCCTGCACATTTCCTAAAAAATATAAAAATAAATTACTCTATCACATTTTTCTTGTCATTACCATGATGCAATAGCTTCTTTAAAATTTCAAGTGTTTGTACTACGTAAAGTCAATATATGTGTATATATATATATATTTGTGTGTATACGAGTATATATTATATTGCATCTAATATAATATATACATATTGTATACTTAAATACTGTGATCTAATTATCTGACCATACACAATAAAATAAGTTATTTTCGCAATTTAAATATCTTCCCTTGTTTATAAACGTTGATGGCTTTAATTTCCATTTCAGAGCCATTTATATTCTTATTATATAGTCTTGCGGAAGTAAAATTTTTAAAAATATGCAGTCTGATAACAACTGAGAAAAATTTAAACTGAAAACAGGTGACAGTTGTATTGAAATGAGCAATCTTATTATAATCAAGTTGCCTTTAAAGAATAGTGCCAGAGTAAGAACTAATATTTAGGTGTCAGTTTCCCTACCTATGCTTAAAGTGAGATCATTTGAAAGCACGATAATAAATTTTACTTTAGTTACAGATAGAATTTCAATTTTACCTAAATGTATTCCAACGAACTTCATAAACCATTTAATTTTCTCCTTAATCATTAGACATAATATGTTAGTAGTGTTTCACATCCTGCCATTTATGTTTTTTCTCTTATAAGAACAAATTGTTATGCTAACAGTTTTCCCCATGAGCATGAACTAAAACTACCATCTATGGAGCTAGCTAAAACATTTGACATATATGTCTTGTGTAATCCAATATTTGCTTATAAACAATATGTTTCAGAATCTTATGTCTATTGTAAAGGGGAAATAAGTGTTACAATTATTTCATCAATCTAGAAAAATGCTTTATAATAAGTTTTAAATTGCTAACCACTTCATTTAATGAAATAAATATTTATACATTCTCAACCTTTAGTTTCATTTTATTGAAACACTTTAGAAACTGACTCTCAGCAACTCTCAAAATGTTTGAATTCAGAGCAATGTCATAATTATGGTGCTAGATGCAATCACATTTCAGTCCCCAATTATTTGTGCTACTTTTCTTAAGGTAGACACTTCTGCCAACTTTAATTTCATCTTGCTAAAACACAGAATGATGCAAAGCCTTAGCAGATGGTTGTCACAAACAGAGGAATACAAATAAATTTTATGAGAAATTATCCCGTCTGGTAGCAAAAAAGGAAACTAGTCACTAAATACAATTTATTTGTAATAAGTATTATGTACTGCACTTTTTATATAACATATGGAAAATAATCTTATTTGTAAAAATAAACAACTTAGAAGATATCTATCTGAACTGTCAATATAATTAGCGTAAATAACTAGTAATTATCAATATACTGCAATGATACTCTTACTAATAGGTAAAAAGAAAATATATAACAAAACAATAGATTAGAAAATAAAAATGCTGATCTTGATCTTTTTCATTGTTAGGCTATTTTTTCTCTGAATGTAATTGTGGTACATTCAAGTGAATTTTATGAGGAAAACATATATTGTTATGGTGTGGAAGATCATGTTAGTATTTTTTTTTCTTTAGGATAAGTCATTCCTAGTATAAATGGATTCATCCCTTGACTCCAAACTTTGTAGAAAGGAAAGAAGAGAGAGAGAATATCATTTTTCATCAGTCTGGAAAATAAGTCAGGGGTTTACTTTATGTTTCTTGAGTTCTGAGAAAACATGCATATTTTGCCATGAGAAGTTGTGTCCAAATTGCTTTAGATATTTGATTTATAAATTGATCCAAAGAACCTCTGAAAAATACTCGGTTCCAACTATCTGTAATTCTGAGATGGCCTTTGCTATAATAATTTATAATAGATATAAACCTTCATTATGAAATACAATCACAGTATCCAAAGACATTTCAAACACAATATCATCAGTTCATTTAAGTGTTCATATGGATATCCAGAACCTAACCTCTCTTCATCATTAGATATTTAAATGAGCAAATACAGAGAAATAATTTGATCTCATTCAGGGGAATAATGGTGTGAAGCAGTAATCCTTGAGAGAAATATAGAAAGAAAAATTAAATTTACCTAAAATGAGGAGACAATGGTATTTATAAATTATATAAGTACATTTTTTACTTAAATCATTTTTATTATATTGTACCAAATGTAGTACTTATATTTTTTGACAATTCATCGCTTTAATTTTCTGAGTCTATATAAAAAATACAAAAATTTCAGAGCCTATATAAATTTTTTCAGTCTACATAAAGACATTAATGTAATACTTCATACTTAATGCTTTCTACCAAAACAGATAGGATAGGACAAAAATATCTACATTATGAATAATTTTGAAAGTAAAATTTTTTAAATCACCAGTTTATAGGCATCAGAGAGCTACCTCTATAGCCAAGACTACAACGACAAATATTACAAGAAGAAAACATGAAAGAGCAGCACCAAAGATTTGAATTTGTCTTTCCTGGGTGACATTGGTCAATTCTGGGTGCAGAACAAGAGGCTGAGATTGAGGAAATTTCAGGTAGAAATTCTGCTATGTACAGAAAAAAATAGTCAGAGGTGCTGGGAGAACTACAAAGATAGAAACATAAAGCTGGAAACTGAGCCATACAGCCAATTGTCTCTTAAGGTAAAGCATAATCATATAAATAAGAAATAATAGGACTCAAATGACCTTATGGTTGTCCCCTTGAATTTACCAAAACCTAACTTTTTTTTCAGATGGTCTCTGAGCATTTCATGACAAGGCAGAATTCCTCAATTTAATGAGTACCACAAACAAAAATGTATTGTGTTATAAAGCTTAGAAGGTAGAGGTCCAAGAACAAGGTGTGGGCAGGGTTGATTCCTTCAGAGAGAGATAATGGCTCTCACCTAACTCTTAGCTTATAATGTTTTGCTGAGCATTTTTGGCATTCCTTACTTATATATACATACTCTTTATCCTTGTATTCATATGACACTCTCGAGATTTTGTCTGCATCCAAATTTTCCATTTTTATAAGAACATCAAATATACTGGGTTACAGTCCACCCAAATTAACTCATTTAACTTTATAAAAATTTAAAAATATTTTTATTATTCTACTGAATTTAAAATTAAAAAATAGATAATCAAGATATTTATATTCTTATATAAAGTAAATATTTACTCACCGAAAGCCATTTAAATGACAATACTATAAATGTGTTACTTCCAAATAAGGTCACATTCTAGGGTAGTGAAAGTTAGAACATCAAAGCATCTTAAGGTGAGGAGCATATATTTCAAAGATAACAAGGAATCTAGTTTTCAGGAATGTCATAAGTCCCTCTGACCTCTCTCCATTTCTTTCTGCACAATACTAACACTATCAATATCTTCTTAATATAGGTTATATGACACTATCCACTTCTTTTTTGAAAATGTTTATAAAATCAATTAGTTTTGTTACAGAAGTCTTTGAGTTCTATTATGCCTACTTGTGCTGTTATTATAGAAAATATCTTGAGATTTAATCACTTTTACACCACACTTCTGCTGTTAGCCTCCTGTTATTTTGTAATCATGCTTAACACTCTGACATATTTGATTCTGAGAATCATATTCTTTAGTTTTTTTTTCTTCATACTTTTTTCTACCCTCCTCTATTTTTTCTAAAAGAAAAATCCTTATTGTCATGGATTTGGACACATTTGGACTATTTTCGTTTTCTGACACTTCTTTCCTATATTCTCCTCATGTACTTTTTCTTCACTTGGCTTAAAGATAAGTTTGATGTTTTCTGTATTTTAAGTCAATATCCTGTTAATGTGTCATTACCATCATTTATTCTTTCCAGTTACTACATAATCATAATTACTGGTGATTCTTTCCTGACGGGCAGCATGAAAACACGACCCATGCCCAAACTTGAAAATGAACTCAGTAACTGGCCCATACTGAGCATGGACATTATGAGATGATAAATGCCTCCACCTGAACTGACTATATCCAAGATATCCTGCCTTATAATTTTGCTGTCCTTGCTTACTTGTCTGTTCTCTGTTCTTGGTCGCTTGGCTGTTCCTGCCCACTCACCACCCTCACACTGCTTATATCCCCTATGAAAGAGACCCTCACCCACAAGAACCCACCCCCACCTCCAACCCCGGTAACTTTCCAGAAACATGTACAACCCGCTGCTGTAGGGAAGATGGAAATCTGTCTGATATGCCACCATCTAAACCCCATGACATGAGTACAATAAAGGCCATGTTCTTGCCATATGTGTCTTCAAATGATTTCCTTGTACTACTAGGGAGGGCATTACTTTACCAGAATGTGAGGACTTGCATAAACTTCTTTACTAATAAATTCCAAACAACTAATATGTTATTTATACCTATCATTTGATAATTTTAATCAAATTTAATGTAATAACTTTTTGATATTATATTTTATTTTATATAATGTGTTGTTTTCTGTTATGGAATATTGGGTTTGCATTTCATTGGCATTCAATTTCTTAATGAATTTTATTATTATTGTTTGAGATACAAAATTGTGTGAAGTTTCATGTTCTCTGTTTAATAATTTTTATCAGTTACTTGGTCACAAGGTCTTTGGAATTCATATCTCCACATTAAGTCTTTTATTAACAGTTTTAGGTTGGAGACTGCCTCTGTTTCTAAATTTTAATGTGAACCTTTAATTTTTTTTCTTAATACAAATGCCCATAAATTTTCTGCTAAATTCTGGTGAATTGGCAGAGGCATTATTCTCTCCTATTTATGATTTGAAAGCATGGCCCCAACTTAACCTCAAACATAAATCTTGGTATCATTTTTCTGGCATTGATTATATGTAAATGACTCTATAATTCACTAAGTCACTAAAACAGTAGCTCTTTCAGTCTGTGTATTTTACTGGCCTATGTAGAACTTTATGAATTTAGTGATAACTTTGAAGTTTGACTTTCCTTTTAATATATGTTTATGTGAATGTTTGCTTTGTTTTTATATATCATGTATTTTATATGTATTTTATAAATAAATTTGTTTGAAGCAAATTGTCATGTTAAAAATGTGTTCATCTCTTTTAACATTCTAAGAATATATAAGGGGTTACAAAGGCACTCACCAGTCAGTAAGCAATCATGTAAATCTTTCCTTTAAATTTGATCCAATAAACTGCCACTCCATTATTGATTCTATGTGTGATAGCCAACTAAGTAGGTTTATCTTCTCATACATAATACATATCTTTAATTCTGGGTTTATCTGATTATCCATCTCAGCAATGATCATGATATTTTTTCAGTTAGTATAAAAAAGAGGTTGTCCATGTCTTCTCAAAATGATTGTTTGTAGAGGCAGAGATAAAATACCTTGCTTACAAACTAGACACTATATAGATTAAGCAAATTTCTTTCTTCTTTAAGTCAGTTAACGGATGGATCACCACAGGCATGCTAAATATTCTTCCTATGATTAGTGACTCACATGGCACAAACTACAAAGTACAAACAAACTATGGATTAGTCAATAGTTTCAGGAACGAATCCCTCAAAATTTTGTTCTTAAATTTGGGCATCAGAAAGGTCACAGCTTAGAAATCTAGTTTCATGTGAATTTACACTAAAAATTTCATAATGATAACATCACTAAGTTTTTAGAAGTATTAACTTGTCAGCTCACTTATTATAGCTTATAAAATAGCTTCACATCCTAAATAGAATGGTTTTGAAAAAATAGTAAGCATATATATAGCTTCCGGTTATGTCATGATAAAAAAGGTTCATATTCTAATAATTATATTCTCAGAGCTAAATTTTATATAAAACATAAAAATAAAAAGTCATGTTTTCTAAAATTTCATTACATGAATCAGTGGCAATATCTTCCAAGATAATCAGAAATGCCAGGTTTAATTTTAACATGATTGAACCATCTGCCTACCTCTGTTAGCCGTACAGAAAAATAATAACATAAATCCTGTGAATATTAGTGAAATTCACAAGGAAAGAACTTATCTTTAATACAGTATCATTTTAGTGCCTTAAAATATTTTCTAGTTTAACCTTACCCTAAATCATGTAATTGTATAACTCTAGGAACTTACAAACAACAAATTTACTTAAACTGAGCCAAAGTCCATGACATATATCAGAATTGTTGTCTAGAAAATGAACATACAAGTTCCTTAGTTAATATTTAGTCTTGCACAGAACTGTACTTACATACTTCTGAAACAGCATCTTGAAAATTCACATCAGCAATAAAGTAAACCAATTTTTTCCAGTTTATATAAAAGTAGTCATTATGGTGATTCTGACCTTTATGTTACATCAATGTTCCCTCAAATATATTTGATATAAAAATACTTTGGAGCATGTTGATAAGCAATACTTAAGTTTCCATTATCTGAGTAAACTTTGCAGGAGGAAATTTTCAATATAAATGAATCCACTTAGAAAATGAATTGAATTGCAAAGCAAATAATTTTGACACAGCAAATTCTCACTTAATGCCATCAAATACGTAGTATAATAAAGTTGTTTGAAAAGCTTGACTTTAAATAAATCAAAATACAACAAAAGGGAGTTCTTAATGTTTTATTTAGAGTTGCTTTATTCTCATCAACAATAAAAGAAAATTATGTTGAATAAAATGACACTATTCAAGGACTGCTGTATTTTGATTTGCATTGTATTTTATAAAATCAAACGTAAATAATAGAAATCAGTTAATATTACTAAATGAAATTTAGGTCACATTACAATGTAATAGCTATTAAAACAAAATATTTAAATTCTGCAGCCATTTTCTATTAATAAATTATATCCAATGGTATGATACATCCTGAACTCTGCATTTGACATTTATTAAAAATATATGAAAATGGTGATTTTTGTGAAAGTATCTTTAAGTTAATTCAGTTTTTTAAGGACTTCTTAATCTTTTGATATTCAATCAGTTATTGTATCATTGGCAACATTTCATTTAATTTCAATGTTTCCACTGTATTTTCTTTCTTTGTTTAATCATGTAATACAATGGGCCACAGATATAACACTACTGTATTAATTATTTACCTGTTTCTCAACCTCAAATTGCTCAGAGTAAGAGTCTCAAACTACATTTCCCAATCAGTCCTGCTATGGGGCTCCATTTGGCACTACCCATATGAAATAGTGATAGGAAAATAGAAAGAAGAGAGAAACTTGTGTCTTCTGTTTATAAGTATGATTATGGTTGGAGTCTGCCTTGCAGAAACAGAGGGGTCAAGTAAGTTTGCATAACTGCAGCCAGAATAGAGGCAGCACATTTGCCTACACTTACAGCTTCTATCATTGATGCAAATTTTGGAGTATATTCAAAACAAAAAGAATCAATTCTATAAAATACAGTGCAATTGCAAGCTTTGGTGTTTTAGAACAGAAGTGGTGACAGCTTCTTAATATTACCATTTCTTTCTTTTGTTCTGTTTTGCTTTGCTCTTGTAGTCCTAGCAACAACTTTGAAACCATTTCTGTAGACTAAATTCTGCCCATCTGAAATGAGCAGAGCTATTTCTGTTGTCTTGACTATGTCACATTGATACAAGGACTGAAATGCTCATGGTGACGGGCAAGGGCAAATTCTCTTGTTAAATACAGCAGACTGTTGGAATAGACAATTTTTAAGTGACCAGTTTCTTAGAAAATATTTTAACTTAAGAGTTTCTTTTGTTTCCCCAGCAACTGGATATTTACTAGATATTTGGGGAACTAACTTTGCAAATTCTTAGATATCAGATGCTTTAATATGACAGTGGTTGCCATAGTCAAATTATTTGGGGAAAGGAAGGTGTTATGGACTGAACTGTGTACCTTAAAATTCAAATGTGGAAACACAACCCTAGCAAATCAGAAAGTGACTGTATTTTCATGTCTTAAACTCTTCACACATGCACTGCTCTTTAAAAAAATCTTTAAAAAGATTTTCCCTTTTTTTTCCCATGAGTTGCTTTCCTCTAAATTCAAGATTCAGGTTAAATATTATGTCTTCACAGAGGATTTTCCAGAATCACTCAGTAGATAAAAAATGTGAACTCTCTTCCTAGTACTGTTTTAACTAATAATCTCCTAACTTTACAAGTCTCAGTTATAACAATATCAATCCTGTTGCTTTTTTTATTCATTTGGCCATTTTACCATTGTCATTAAGAATAAATATTTTTTATTCCTTCTGTAATTTCAGTCCCTACCACATGACTTTGTATATTTTAATGGAAATATGAATAATTGAAGAACCAAAGATTCACTACATTAGTATTACCAAAATTGATTAGTTGGAGCACTTCCTCTTCAGCAGGACTGGTCAGAAGCTTGCCAATTTACTTGTTAGTCTGTCCCATTGCCTTCTGTTCTGCACATGGGTAACATCAGTAAGAAGAGAGATTTTTACATCTTAATCAACTTGTTCCAAATTTCCACCATCACACACAGACTCATCTTTTCTACCTGGAAAGTAACTTTCCATATCTGAAAATGATTTCAAATAATCAAAATATTTTATTATGAATCAAATATTTTATAAGTCAAGAAACCCCACTGCTAACTGGTTTGTGAGTTTAAAAACAAAATATAAGCCTAACTTAAACAAACAAACCAACAACCGCAAAAGAAAACCAAACAAACAAAAGAGTTGAAAAGGGAAGATTTTCCTGTGAACTAGAAGTCAGTCATTTAACTTAAAAGATATTAAGCCGCTGGAACTAGTAGGGCATTTGAGCCCCTAAAAACATTTTCAGTAGCAGGGAATCCAAAAAATGGAATGGAAACTAATAAAAATTCTTACCAGATACCACCATTTATAATCCCCTTTAAATGTCTTTGGGTCATTCATGCTTCCTAGCTCATCAAAAATCACAATCATTTTCAAAAATCTCAAAAGCACCAGGCACTGCAGAATAAAGAAGTGTGTGATACAACTTTATGAGTAATTTCAGTGTTTTTATTAGATGACCCATCCTCAGAAAAATGCTATAATATTTAAATAGCATGACTTCATCACCATTAACACATTGAAAAATGAAATATATCTATAAAACACAAAACATTTCAAAAAACATTTTGCTCATTAAACAAATTAAGCCAATTTTGTAAGTTTGGGCATCATAAACATCATAAAATAATAATGTTCATGCCAATGTCATAATTCTGGATTCATATATATGCATATATTAGACAGTCTAGAAAAATACATAATTTTGATTTTTTTGCAGCGGTAACTTAGTTTTTTATATATCATCTCTCACAAAGAGTTGACTTTTAAAAGTGTCTAGTTCAGTCATTTCATGATTTCCATTTTTTTACTGAATGAAGAAAATAAAATTTGTCTTAATGTTTTTCAGTTGAAAGATGACCTCATTATCAACCAATTCCTAGTATTAATTCTACATTTACTATGTTCTTTGCATTTTGTTAAGCTCTGTGTGAGAATCTGTCAAGTGTGTGTTATTTTCTCTGCCTCTTGGAGGTGCATCAGGCAGGGATATACATGCGTACCTCAAATACCTCTTATTCTTTTCTCAACTGGCCTCTGAAAAATCTCTAGTTTCTCTTGGAGGTAATGCTGGCTTCTGAGTTTGCTTTAAAGATATTCAAAGACACATTCAATCTCCCCTGTTTCTAAAATATCTTCAGAATAGGAAGAGCACAGTGGTGATGACACAAGAAGTCACCTACATTACTCCTCTTGTATGGAACAGACATCATCTTAGTAGAATTCACCTTTGACACTTTCAGTTGCACCTGATATCTTTCACTATATTTTTATCAAAAGGAAAATTCAGTCTAGATAATATAAGTATTATAGATATAAAATTTGTTATCAAATTGATCTAGAATTAAAAAATTTCAATCACTCTAATATTGTTTTTTTTTAAATGAGCATACTTCCTGAAATTATGATTCACATAGTATTTAAGCTATGACTATCTGCTGTTAAGAATAATGACATAGTATTATCTTTGTTTAAACAATGAGTGCCATATTTGCTTTAAAATTACCCTCCTCACTTTAGCAATTCACATTCATAGAAATAATTACTACACTATGAGAACTATTCACCACCACTGTTTCAAGTATATTAGTTCTGAGGTTTTGTTAGATTTTTTTCAGATTAATTATATAAATATCAGAAAGAAGAAACAACCTCCATCCATGACTGAAATTCCACAAATAACTTGACTCATTAATAAAAAAGCAAAATATCAAACTATCTAGACTTAGATAAGAATGCTAAGTATTTGCTTACAAAACTGAATTGCTAGGAAAAGATCACATACACTCCACTCCCAAGGATGCAGTCAGTCAGGAAACAACTTACACAACAAATATCTATAGGTTTATCAAACATTGTTTAGAGCCTCTTGATTTCTCTGATACCTAAAAACACAATAGTGCTGGTTACAGAGGTATTCCTTGATTTAAGTAGATTTGATGATCCCATTTTCCTGGATCAACAATGTGTTCATCATCATTGCTTTTCTGCAGTTCTTTTTGCTATACTTAACTGCTTCAAATTCACGAGCTGCTAATTAATGGGAATATTCTTTCAAATTTATTCTCTTGGCAACACTGATGATTTGAAAATTAGCTCTTTAAAGCTGACAATCATATCGAGGAAAGTCTTTCTTAAATTTCAAAGGACTATTAGTACAAATTATGTTTTTTGTTGGCATACATCTAAAACATGATTTTTTTTCTCTAAATTGCTTGTTAGAGAACTCTAAAAATTATTTCCCAAAATGAACTACCTAAAACTTGAATCTGAGAATGTGGTGATATTTCACAACTCAGAATAATCTCACATACCATATACAAAAGGGACTTTGTAAGTAAAATGACTGATCAATTTACATTAACATTGATTATTTTTATTATAAAATGGGCTTAATCTAATTGGATAAACCCTTTCACAGCAAGGTTTTCTCCATCTAATGTGGATAATAAAGTCAGAGAAATTAGAAGTCTGAGATTCACATGCTGTTTTTGGCTTTAAGGTGCAAAACATCTTCCTTCATCTTTAAGTTCAAACAGTGCAGAGTCCTCCCAAGGAAATGAGTGGCTTCTAATTGACAATCAATAAAGAAAGAGCAAATCACTGCTACAAAATAAGAAACGGATTCAGTCAACAATGAACAAAAGTCCTCAAAGGAAATTCCCTGCACCTTTAGAGAAGAGTCCATCCATGTCAGTTTCCCAGTTATACGTGATGGGTCCAGGAGGCTTGATCCCAGTTCAATCTGTGCTGATATCTGTCCCATACGACTTTGAGGTAATAAATAAGTGTTATTTTAAACCAATAAATTGTAAAAAAAAAAAACACATTATAAAATTATTGCAGATACTCTGAATTGATCTTTTGTTTCCTTTTTGAAAATTTGTATTATAAGATTCAATATAGTATTCCAAAATGATAGAATTTTAATTGATGTCTTTTGGGATTAAATTAATGAAGATTTCCTCTATACTGTCAAATTATATTTGTCACAGATATCTAAGAATATCAGTTTATAGATTTTCAATAATTATTTTTAATATGTAATAGCTAAATTAAAAAAAATAATAAAAAGAAACACTGAAAATTTCAGCGTTGTGTTTTTGTCACTCCTGGACTCTACCTTCTCTAAACTTAGAGAAATTAAAATGAATCGTCCTTTTAGATACTTATTCTTGCTATTGCTAGAGAGATGCAAATCAAAACAATGAGATATTACCCCACACCAATGAGAGTGACTATTATTCAAAAGTGCAGAAACAGCAAATGTTTGCGAGAATTTGGAGAAAAGGAAATACACTATTGGAGGAAGACTAAGTTGAAGCAAACTTTTTGAAAATCAATATGGAGATTACTCAAGAGATTGAACATGGAATTTCCATATGATCCCATCATTCCACTCTTGGATGCTGATCCCCAAAACATCAATTTAAAGATATATATGCATCCTAATTGCTTTAGCAGCATTATTTACAATAGACAAGAATTGGAAAGTACCTAATTGTCCATCCTCAGATGAATGGATAAAGATGTGATACACACACACACACAGTCTTAAAACATATTAAAATCTTATCATTTGCCTTTAAATGGCTGGAACTGGAGAGTGTTTTTCTAAATGAAATAAGTCCAAAGAAGAAATAAAAATACTGGGTTTTCTCACTCATATGTGGAATGTAAATAAACAAAGCAAATGAACAGACAACACAATAATCATATATTAGGCATTGATATTAGAACTGAGGTTGTCAGTAGGGGAAGGTAGGATTGGGAGCTAGTGGTAACAGTGGTGGAAGACTTTTGATAATTGGTGGTGGTCATTTTGTGTTGTGATAATTTGACGAATGGTGAATCTACACATATGGACCTATATTAATTTGTAAATTAAAGTTACCCTAACATATTTTTTTAAATGACATTTTAAAGATGAATTTGACATTTTTAATTCTGTCATCAAATAATTTTATATAGAAATCTACAGTGCATTATATATATTTATCCTATGTTTTCTTAAATCAGTTTTGGAACCATGTATATCAGGTAGCAATATTTATTTATTATTAACCCATCTAACATTTTGGTGCTCTTATTAAACTCTTGAAAAACAGTTCAAATTGTGAATTAAATTTAGAGAACATAATTTTATTTTGAAAGAAATAATCTATTCCATTTTTAGAAGTAATAACCTATTTTCTATCCCTTCATTTTGTACCACGAAGTTCCTTATCCTTGTTTTCACAAATTCAAGTCTCTTTTATATGGAGAGAATCAATTAAATTGTAGTAAAATAT
Organism: Solenodon paradoxus; assembly: GCA_004363575.1. NCBI lineage: Eukaryota > Metazoa > Chordata > Mammalia > Eulipotyphla > Solenodontidae > Solenodon > Solenodon paradoxus. Next base: position 356,316 of record RJWH01000754.1, on the reverse strand, counting down.
GCATTTTATTATTATTATTATAGACTTTTGGATTCGAAAGAGACAACCTAAAGGGTTTTGAATCATTAAACAATTAATTCAGTAAATCTTTAAATTATCATATAAATCAGTATCCTTTCCCTACTGTCATTCCAATCAGAGTAAGATTTGTAGGTAAATTCATTTATGTATGTACATATATATATATTTATGTGCATATATATACATATATATATTTGTGTACATATATATTTATATATATTTATATATTTTTTTCTTTATTTAGTCATCTGTTATGGATATTTTTTGGTTTCCATCTCTTGGATATTATTAGCTGTGTAGCTATAAATTTAGTGGTGCAGATTTTTTTTCCTGAATAGAGATTGTGTATCTTTTGGGTCTACGTCCAAGAGTGGGATTACTGGATCAAATGGTAGATCAATTTTCATTTGTTTGAGGAAAATCCATACTATTTTCCAAAGAGGTTGTACCAATTTACATTCCCACCAATAGTGTAGTAGGGTTCCTTTTTCTCCATATCCTCTCCAACACCTGATACAGTCTTTTTGATATAGGACATTGTCACTGGCTTGAAGTGGTATATCACTATAGTTTTGATTTACATTTTTCTGATGATGAGTAATATAGAGCTTTTTTTGTGATGTCTGTAGTTCTTTAGATAGGTGTCTACTCAATTTTTTTGGCCATTTTTTGTGTGTCATTTATATTTTGTTGATGTATATGAACTCTTTGCATACTGTAGAATATAATAAATTAAACAAATGGACCTATAGATCCCAACAAAATAACAGGACTAAGAACTGTGGCTATGGAGGCAGAAGGAAAGAGGAAAAAAAGTAGTGGTAAAAGACACTGAAATTCTGGTGGTGGGTGTGATGTGAAATATAAACTGAAATGCAACTTCAATATCCTAAATTAATATACATTGTGAACAAAATAAATAACAAATTTACTATTAAAAAGCTTTACAGGTAAATTGAAGAAGAACCTACTTGTGAAACAAAATTTGAATAATATTATATGACACCTAAATACTTCCATTCCCTCCAAAATCACCATACAGCTCCTCTTTGTGAAGGAGTTTCTATTGGGGAGATAAAAATGTCATTCATTCATTATTCTATTCATCTGTCTATAAATACATTCTCTGAATAGATTTTATTGAGCAGGTGTATAGATCACTGAGGATAAATTAGTGCTTAAGAAATATTTATATTAATCTGATTCAGTTTGAATATAGACAAATGATTATAATAGCACGCATGCAATGTGTATATGAACAGAGAATAGTATGGAAATATGAATATTTGTTTATTGAAGAGTGACTTCCATAAGGTATGATATCTAAGGAGAATTCCTAAAAGCAATGCAAGTTATATAAAAGAAATAAGAAGTAACTATATTTGTTTTGAACATGTTATGGGTTATATGAGAAAGAATTGTATGTATAGAAGGCTTATTAAAAAGAGAAATTATGATTTTTTGAGTTATAGCAAGTTAGTGCTTTTGGGCATATACAAACATCTAGTTCACGTGGCTGGAGTGTAGAATAAAGACAGGATTTGAATTTGGGTGTTGACATTAGAAATGTGAGATTTTCCTTTTATAAGGGGTTTTGGAAGGCTAAAAAATTAATAGTGATTATTATACCAATATAATTTACAATTTATCTTGACATTTTAAATCCTTAGATCCTTATCACCATGTAACAGTTATAAAATGAAATTTTTCATGATACATAAAGTCTTTGCATGCTGTAATAAATATATCTCTAAGCAGGAAAATTAATTTTAATGTTTTCTTGAAATGTTTGTTTCAATTAACTAATTTATGATTATTATGCAGACATGTGTATCAATGACAGACTGCATGTATAACTGCTGTCCTGTAAACTAGGTAGGTAGTAGTACCTTATAGCCTAGGTGTGTAGTAGACAATATCACGTAGTTGTGCTTATTTGTGATCTATGGTGTTTATGCAATGACAAATTAATGATTCAGTTCTCAAAACATATACCTATATTTAAGTATCATTAAATATAAGTTAAGTATCATAACTGCATCATTTCTTGCATTCCAGTTTGTATTGGAACTATCTTTTCATAGCATTTGTAAAATCCAGACATCATCTTTATAAAGTAATTTGAAAGTACTGAAGAGTGAATAAGAAGACAGTACAGAGTTGAGCCAGATCTTAAAAGAAGATGTTTACACCAAGTGATATTTGTGTTTCTGTGACTTTTTGCCTGAGGGACTCCTTAGTTCTTATTACTCAGCATTGCTGGCACTGAAATAAAGTCACAGCCTTATAGATTTGGATAATCAGAGGATGGACAATGAGATTGCCTGGGTAGCTGGAATCTGAGTAAAATATACCATAAAGAAAGAATAGAGCTACAGAAAAAGTTAAACTGTGTATCTAACTATAAACCTTGCTAAAGAACTTGGTTGACTTATAAGTGAGATATGCTAAATTAATTTCTCACTGGGGGTTTGTTGTTAGCATTAGTTGAATGGCAGAAGCAAATCCAGTGGAGATTTTAGCTAATGCCCACCATATGAACAGACAGAATTTAGCATATGCACCCAGTTAAGGAAACTTCCTCTTCCAACATAATCATTACCCTTCAAAGGAGGACAAAAAAAAAACAAACATAATATCTGCAGCATTTTCCACAATGTTCAATATGCAATGAAAATTAATGCGAATAAAATACATGCTACTAATAAAAAACATTATATTAGCTGATTGTCAATAAAATAGAAAGTTCAATTTGAATTGTAAGACGTGACTGTTAATAGTTAATTCAACTAATATAAATGTATTTTCAAGGATTCACTGTGATAGATAACTATATCTAACCTAATGTCAAATTGTATTTTATATGCCCATTATAGCCAAATAATGTTGTTTAGTATAAAAGCATCTTTAATTGTGTTCATGGAATTAAGTATTTATATCACTTTTGCTTCTCTTATTGAGCAGAATGTTTTGAAGATTCATACATGAAGCCATGTGCATATATATGCAAGACATCAAATTTCTCTATCGCCACATTACCTCACCTCTCTGTCAAGAGTGATCATTTTTATTGTATTTCCACAGCTATAATAAGGTGAATATTCTAGTATGTACCTTCTATGTTGATTATTTACCAGGGGTTATATCCAAGAGCAGAATTCTTGTGTCAAAAAGTACGTGGGACTTAATTTGTAACACCCAAAAATGTGAATGCAAATTAGAGAGCTGCATAATGTTGGCAAAGACAAAGGGATATATTAAGTGCAATTTACATTCAAGTAGTAAAATTGAAGTAAAGTCGCCTTACAGATATAGCTTGCCACTACATTTGAACATCTCTTCAAATATATGTAAGTCTTCAGGATTTTCTTTTATCTAAATTAATGGTTCATTATCAATTGCCAATTTTTCTGACAATTGTCTTTTTCTAGGTGATTAGACAAGCGATAGATATCTCAAGCAATTTTTCAATTTTGGACACTGAAAATCCTATCCTATCGTTCTTTGACCAACAATTTTCATTATGGCATACTATGTTGAATACAGAAACTTCATTATGACATAAACTTACATTTATATTGCCTTATTTTTTGCTGAAATTTAATTTCTGAGGCTGTTATTTACACCAAGTAACAAAAATATTACCTTTCTTCTACTAATTTTATATTTTTTCACGTTTGCATTTTAATCAATCACAGGTTCACCTTTTAATCTATAAATAAAACTCAGGAATATTGAATATAATCTCTTAGTTCTTAAGTTTTATGACCAATTTATATGGTTAATTATGAGGATACATATTATCTTCCAAAATCCTGAATTAGTTACACTTCCTTCTAGAGTTTTCAGAGTCACTGCCTGGCAAATCAACAATTTTTTAAAACTTTTCCTTCTATCAGATAAATTAAATCTACAACTCCTCTCCTATATAGGCATAATTTATTAAATATGTACTTACCAAGTAAGGAAAAACATTTATATAATATTTTCATGGCTTTTCAATTCAAAATAATTCAACCAGGACTTGGATTTTGAAATCTTATGATGATTTTCTATTATTTTCAAATTTCTATATACCTTTGGTAGTTCTGATATTTTTAATTTTTGTATTTTATTTTTTGTATTTTATCTGGTATTTATTATCTGATATAAAATTTTGTATTTTATCTGATATTTATTAATTCATAATGATGCCAAAAACACTTTCACTTTTTAAAAATATGGATCGAGAGTCTATGACAAATATTTAACTTAAAATATTATCTTAGAATACTTTGGAAGATGGCAGCCTGTTAGGAATGAGATTCAGATCCCCCCACCACACACACACGGATTAATGAGAAATTCATCTATTTTCCAGAGGCAAATACCAAAGAAGAGCAGGCACAGCAGCTGCAGAGACAGAGCAGCTTTCTTGACGACAAAAGGACGACAACACCACCCCAGTATGCAGCTAAAATGTATATTTGGAATTTGGTATAAGAACTACAGAGGTGGGGTAGAGCAGTTGGAGGACATGAAAAGTCTGAAGACTCATTGCAGAGGAGACAAGGAGCATGCCCAGTGGGCCTGGACACGGAAGCAATGGAGACTGCTTTGGCACTGGGTGGAAGGAGAGCCAATGCCATGAGGATGGAGCTGGATCCTGTTCGGTGAAATTACACTGGGTACTGCCAAAGCAGTAAGTCAGCTAGGGAAATAACCCCAACACTTTCCCACCATCATTTCATAGCAGAGTTTCAGGAGCCACCCACCAGAAATCCAGCTCACCTAATATTCAACCCCAGGATTAAAGGAAGAAGTTAGTCTCCCTGTGGGTACTAAACCTCAGTTTGACTCACTCAAACCTCTCTGTTGGTAGAGGCAGAACTGTATAACCTGTTTGCCAATTCTGGGCCAGAAGTTAGGTGATTACCTGACACAGAAATTACTTCAGGGAAACCAAACTCTCTGAAATATAAACAGAATGCTGAACATAGCAAAGACACAGAGAAACATGTGAAATGATGGATCGAATTAAAAACCCAGGAGAAAATCCGAATACAGCAGACATTTGCAAATTACCTGAAGATGAATTTAGGGTTACAAAACTCAAAATACTCATGGAATCCAAAGAACAATAGAAAAAGTGAAAGAGAGCATCAAAAAAGCAAAAGAAGAAATGAAACAAGACAACAAAGAAGTGAAGAATACAATAGCTGAAATAAATAATTCAATAGAGGGACTCAATGATAGGATCAATGAAGCTTTGAATAGAATCAGCAATCTGGAAAATAAGGCAAAGAAACTCACTCAAGAAAACCAGTGAAGATATTAAAAAAAAAAAACTTGAAAAGAAACAAAGATAATATTCAAGTCCTTTCAGATGACATAAAAAGGAACAACATTCTCATCATAGGAGTCCCCGAAGGAGAAGAGAGAGAAAAGAGGGCAGATACTGTATTTGAAGAAATAATGTATGAGAACTTCCCAAACCTGAATAATGAAGCAAGTCTCCATATCAGGAAACTCAAAGGGTTCCTAATAAAATAAATCCAAACAGAAATACACTAGACACATTATGATCAAAATGTCAAAAGTATAAGATAAAGACTCTTAAAAGCAGTCTGAGAAAAAAAACTTCACATACAAAGGAGTCCTCATGTGATTGTCAGCAGATTTCTCAACTGAAACTACATACACCAGAAGGGAATGAGACACTATATACAAAGTGCTCAAAGATCTTAAGCCCAGGATAACATATATCCTGTGACATTATCATTCAGAACTGATGGAATGATAAAAATCTTTTATGATAAGCAAAAGTTAAAGGAATTCATCAAAACAAAACCAGCATGTAAAAAGTATTAAAGAATGCTCCAAAGCATTAAAAAACACACGCATCAAAACAGCAAGACAGCAAATACAAAAAGTGAGGAGGAAGAGAAAAAAATTGTGGATAGTTACAATGAGTGGAAGACTAATATGCTTTCAAATAAAATTAGGTAGTAAACATAGAATTGTGAATGCTAACTTCAGGGTAGCCTCAAAATATATTCCAAGGAAGAAAGTGGAGAAGAAAATAAAAGACAAAATCAATCAAAGCATAACTGCACCATCCAACATAAAAGGAGAAAGACAACAAAGTCATCATCTGTAGCAACAGAAGACAATTATAAAATGACACTAAGCAGCTACATATCAATCACGCTAAACGTTAATGGAATAAACTCACCAAATGTTGCAGACCGATTGAATGAATCAAAAAGCATAACCCAACCTTCTGCTGCATTCAGGAAACCCACCTTCTTCCAAAAGATAAACAAAGGCTCAAAGTCAATGGCCGAAAGACAGTCCTACAGTCGAATGGCAGCCACAAAAGAACAGGAACAATTATACTCATGTAAGATAAAACAGACTTCCATCAAAAAAGCATAACAAAAGACTGAGATAGACACTATATAATGATTAAAGGATCAATCCTACAGGAAGACATAATGTTTATTACATATATGCACCAAATGAAGGAGTATCAAACTATATTATGCATTATTAGACCTGAAGAAAGACATTGCTAGGAGCACAATAATACTGCGGGGCTTTAACACCCCATTTACCAAAAAGGACAGATGAACCAGGCAGAAAACTAACAGGGAAACAGACACTTTAAATGACCATCTACAACAGATAGGTCTAATAAACATATACTGGTCATTTCACCTAATTACTACATATTCCGCTTTCTTCTCAAACTCACATGGAACATTCTGAAGGATAGATCATATGCTGGGACACAACACATCTCTCAACAAATTTACAAAGATTGAAGTCATACCAAGTATCCTCTCTGACCACTGTGGCCTAAAACTGGAAATCAACCACAAAAAGAAAGCTGGAAAACCACAAACCAATTGGAAACTCAACAATATGATCTGAAAGACTCTTGGGTAAAAGAGAATACCAAAGAGGAACTTAAAAAAATGCTTAGAAACAAATGAGAATGAGGACACAAATCTAATAGAATCTATAGGATGTATCAAAAGCAGTACTAAGGGAAAAGTAAATTGCAATCCAGGTCTATCTCAAGAAACAAGAAAAAGCACAATCAACCAACTTTACATTTAAAACCACTAGAGAAAGAAGAACAATTAAAGCCAAAAATCAGCAGAAGAAAGGAAATAATCAAAATTTGAGCAGAAATAAATGAAATAGAAAACAAAAAGGAAATTCAGATGATCAATGAAACCAAAAGTTGATTCTTTGAAAACTAAACAAAATTGACAAGCCATGGGATAGACACACAAATTAAAAAAGGGAGAAAATTCTCATAACTAGAATCATAAATGAAAGGGGAGAAGTCACAACAGATTCCACAGAAATTCAAAACACCGTAGGAAACTACAATCAACAGCTCAATGCCACCAAAATGCGCAACCTTGAGGACATGGACAGATTTCTAGAAAAGTATAGTCTATCAAGTCTGAACTCAGAAGAATTGGAAAACCTGAACAGAACAATCACAAGCAAAGAAATTGATGAAGTGATCAAGGGCCTTCCCCAAAATGAAAGCCCAGGACCAAATGGCTTCTCCATAAGTTCTACCAAACCTTCTACCAAACACCAATTCTTCTCAAGTTCTTCCAAAATATTGAAGAACAAGGATCTCTTCCAAATAACTTTTATGAGACTTACATTACTCTGATACCAAAAGCTGACAGAGAGCTCACCAAGAAAGAAAATTACTGATCAATATCTCTAATGAACATAGATGCAAAAATTCTCAACAAAATACTATAAAACCAAATTTAACAATGCATCAAAAAGATCATCCATCATGACCTAGTGGATTCATCCCAGGGATGCAAGGATGGTTCAACATAGGTAAATCTATTAATGTCATACATCATATCAATAAGAGCAAAGAGAAAAAACATGTGATCATATCAATAGACAAATAGAAATATTTTGACAAGATCCAACTGTTGGTGGGATTGCAAATTGGTGCAATATCTGTGGAAAACTATTTGGAAATTCCTCCTTAATTTAAGTATGGATATCTCATATGATCCCACCATTCTACTTCTGGGCATTTACCTAAAAGATACAAAAACACTGATACACAGAGATTTATGCACCCCTACTGCAGTCCTATTCACAATAGCAAAGAACTGGAAACCACCTAAGTGCCCAATGTCAGATGAATGGATAAAGAAGATGTGGTACATAAAATACAATAGAATACTACATAGCCATTATAAGAAATGAAATCCTGTCATTTGAATAAACCTGGATATATCTAGAGGGGATTATGCTAAGTGAGATAAGTCAAAAGAAGAATATAGATACAAGGTGATCTCAGTCATATGTGGAATGTGAATAGACAAAACAAAGAAACATGAAATGAAACCAACCCTTGGGACTTGAAATAGAACTGAGGTTACCAGTAGAGAATGGAGGTGGTAGACAAATGGTGGTGGAGGCCACTGGACAATGGTGAATACTTGGTGATTTGATGGAAGGCAAGGTGTGTTGACATAAATGGGGACCTTATACATATGAGGTTATTTTAATGTGTAGAAAAATTACTTCAATAAAATTATAATAAAATATATCTTAGAGGAAGATTGAGTAATTAAATTGAAACATTTAAAACACAGAAAACATTCAATGTAATAGAAAAAACACCACCTTTGCTTCATCTAAAGTACAAACTTTTCCTTCAAGATTTAAAAAAAATAGAATAATAAAACATCACACATAAACTATCTATACTTGCAATTTCTTTTGCATATCATTGTCATTTTTACTTTCATATTTATGTTGTTTTCCCTAAATGATGCTTTATTTATTATTCTGTCTTTTTCTGGTTTCTTTCTCCTGATCCTTGCCTTCTTTGTATAATTTCTCTGTATTGAAAGTTAATTTTAATAGATAAAATACAGAGAAAGAAACACAGATGAATTATAATATTATCAGGCTGTCTTCTGAACCACCTTGCAGGAAATATGTTTAAAGTAAATGCAGTTATATATTGAAGTGGAAATTTCAGTGGCAAGAACACCATGAAAAGCTTTTTTATGTAGTTTTATCATTTCTAGTTTAAAGCTTAAAATGGCAAAATAAAATTGTAGTTCTTTCCTGAAAATGCAAATACAGCATTTTATGAAGGTCAAAGGCTAAAGCACTAATACTAAATATTAAATTTGTGATGACACACAATTTAGTAATGACACTAATTTTTCATTTCTAAATCTAATGTAGAGAAAAGTAGGAAGAAAAATGACCATGAGTACTTTGAAGAATGTACAGGATTGAGCCTCAGATACTAATCCTTGAAATATGAAATGGTTTTCATTATTAAACATTCACACAAACATCAGACACATAAAATTATTTCTGCAAAAACACATTTAATATGCACCAATAGAAATAATGATAAAATAATCGAACTGCATCTATTAATGTGCTGATGACTTTTTTGTGATGCCATTGAATATCAGTGTTTCTCATCTGTGTTAGAAGATACTATAGCTATTCAAATATAACTGTTTCATCTTCAACTAATAATAATCAAAATGACTATGAAATTGAAAGAAAGGTGTGATGGTGATAAAGTTGTGGAGTTAAAGCATTCTACAGATCAGTTTTTCTTTTTTAGTATTAAATGTAAGAATTCAGAAATAAGAAATAGAGATAATACATTTGGATTTAGACTTTCATAAATCTTTTCCCTGAGCAGTAGTAGGAATTTATAGAGGATCCATCTAAATGGTAGACAGCTCTCCAAAGAAAACCAAGACTTAGAAATTTAATTATTGAATAATGTCCGAGTTTCTCTGTTCAGTTAGTCTCCTAAGATAGGATTTAATATACTCAGTGGTTATGGTCATGCTTGAAAAAACAAAACAAAACAAAACATGACTGTGGTACTGACTGTAAGAATACATTTTACCTCTTTTGTTAAAGCTGCCCTTCAATAGGTGTAAGATCTATACCTTAAATTTACCTTTAGTTTAAAATTCAGACTGATCGAACACGGAAATCCTGTCTTGCTCTTTCACTCAGAATTTCTTTTTTTCTAATTCAGTCAACCCTATATTTTGTTAAAATAATTGAAACAAATGCAACTTTTATTCTTTTCATTGCAATGGATAATAGGATTAACTTGGTCAACATCTTTTCCAATCTCTCTTAGGTTTCTGAAATCAGTTCTACCAGTTCATAACTAAGGTATGTGAGAAGAGAGGAAGAGTTCAGGGTATTTACTTTACCAGAAATGATAACAATATTCATAGAACAGTTTTAAGCTAGAACGTTACAGATTCTGAAGCTTACTATAGCAATGGAACTATCTTTCAATTTCACAGCTCTGGTGGCAAGGTCAAGCAGAGAAGTAGTTCTTCAGAAGTAGTTCTTCAAGTGAGTATAGTTATTCAACTTCAAAAATGAAGAATCTGTGATTATCCTTCTAATATGACCTGATATGCTCTGATTGGTTTTGATATTAGTGAAAATTAGGCAACAATTATTTAATGGTTTATATGGCATCATACTAATGAAACACATTCACCAACCAATGTTACCCAGTATGACATACTTATTGAAGTCAAAGCTTTTGTTGGACAGTGTAGCTGTGAAAACAGAACAAGCCTGGCATAACAGCATAACTGACAATTTCTTATAAATGTTAGAATAAAAATGGCATCTTGTAGGATTTATATTTCATGGTAGCTCTGATACCTACCTACTTCATTTGGCCCTATTCCTTACTCAATTAAGGTTTTACTTTGCATAAGTCTGAATGACTTGTTGACACAAAATAAGAAAATAGTCATACACAGTATTTCCCTTTATGTGACTAATTTAAAGTTAGATTAATTAGAAAAAATTTACTAAAGTAAATTTTATTATGTCTATGGTTTTATTGAGTAAAGATCACTCATTAATATCTAAAACACAGCCTCTGTTTAAGCTATGACATTGTTTATTAGACCTATGAAAGAAGGCAAAACAAACAGAAATTAATTCAGTGGATCTCAGAACTAGTGTTAAATCAATCTTAGGGATTAGTAGAAAAAAATTGTGAGTCTGAAATCATAAGATATGAAAATTTATTTATACCTTGATCTTCTGGATACATTATTTCTTCAGAAGTTTTCAATCATTGTGAATATTTTCTGCCATTTTTCATACTTGTGTAACATTGTTATCTGATACAAGGCAAATAATTCAAGTTTCATGAAGTTTCCAGAAGAAATTAGATATCTTGGTAATCTAATTACTATGAATAAATAACAGCACTTATTGTCCATCTTAATTTCAAAGAATGCTCCTCTAAAGTTTATAAATCCTCAGACATTCCATCACTGATCAGTACCACTGAAGGACAAACTGGTTTCCTGTCAGGTACTTGAAACTTTTCTGAGGAAGAACTTCAGAGGACTGCTTGTTTGTTTTTGTATTTGTTTTTGTTTTTGTTTTTTGTCTTGCCAGTCTTGTGCTCCGACAAGTCTGGCATAATCTAGCCAACCGAAAAATAACTAAGATGATTAATTAAACTATTGGATAGTATATATCCTCTCCTCACCCAACCCCCACTCAACAAGATCAAGAAGATTCAAAAAAGAAATAAATCAGCTCTATAATACCCGTACAGAGAGAAAGAGTTGCATCATCCATCCAATGTTAAAGCACCTCTGGAACTTTCTCCCAAAATGGCAACTGTCTTGCTAGTCAAAAAGTTTTGTGATTTTTGACACAGTCTAAAAATTGCAAAGCAAACAGATAGGGAGGCTTAGATTTGTATGTCTTGAGTCTTCCTTCCAGTATAGTGCAGTTGAATGGACAAAAGACATAAAAGCCTGCTTCCCATTTTGGAGAGAAAGAGTTAATACTGGACTATTTAGCAACTAGCCTGCATGCTTGATGGTGTCTTCTCTATGAGGCCAGTCAGTGAAAAATATGAGTGGCACCTCTTTGTTTAATGTGCAGATACCAATACAGAGAGACAAAAAAAGTAATGAATCAGGCAAATGTTCCAAACAAAGAATGTAATATATGTGTTGTAATTTATCATAATTCAATGATACTGTATAACTTGCCAGCTAAAGAATTAAAATTAAGACATAAAGATGCATACTCATGTCAGGTAAACAATATAGATATTTCAATTAAACTATTTAAAAATTTTGCAAGTACCAAAATGATCATGGAGTTGAAGAACACTATAGATGTACTGAAAAACTTACTAGAAAAATTAAAAAAATATTTTTCTATTTTTTATCAATTAATAAAGGGAGGTATGAGAGGACTTATCAAAGAAATAATAGGTCAAAAACCTCCCAAGCCTGGAGAATAAACTAAATATACAATACCATGAATTTAATAAGATACCAGTTATCTAAAGTCAAAGAAACATCCAGCAAACATATTGGTGAAACTATTTTGAGTCTAAGAAAAATCAGTACTATTAAAGATGAATAGGGGTTAAAAAAAAAGCAGGGAACTTATAATGATACTCCTATCAGGCTATCATCAGAATTCTTAGCAGAAGTTCTACAGGCAAGGAAGGGTACAATGATGTACATCCTAATACTTTCTTTATATGAAGAGGAAAAATTTTCCTAGACAAGCAAAAGAATTTTACTACCACAAGACATCATTTACAAGAAATGATTATCTAAATTGTAAGAAAAACATAAAAAATTAAACAAGGTAATAAATGAACAGAATCAGAAAACTGGTCAGAATTGCAGTAGTAAATCCTTAGCAATAATCATACTGACTATAAATGGACTGAACTCACGAATCAAAAGGCAGAAATTGGTGGCTGAATGTATTAAAAAAAATAGCGACAACAAAAATAAAAACTTAACTGTATGTTGCTTACTAAAGTGATTTTGAAGTATACAAAGACATCAAGTGTAAGAATGGAAAATGGAAAATTTGAAAAAGCAAGAATTGTCATATCTGTTTATATCAGATAAACTAGAGTTCAAGCCAAAAACATAACAGGGAATAAATATGGATATTATATAATTACAAAAGTGTTAATACAAGTAGCCAAACACTATTAATATATGTGTACCCAATATATAAATTTGCATATAAACTCTCTAAACTTATGGCTCTAAATCGCATGATATATTTTTCCATCTACTACTTTTTTTAATTAAAAATTTACAGATACTGGAATGGTTCAAATTCTTAAGAAATCTTCAGTATTAGATGACTTTGTGGTTGTTGACTTTAGTTATTCAGTGAGACGGGTCAGTTACTAGAAGAGGCCAAAATGTTATCTAGGGAATAACTCTCATAATCTTAATTTTTTTTTTTTCTGAGAACATCACATATGGAATTTCCATATGAACTGTTCTTTTTCCTTCCTATCTACCTCACCCAGTTACTCAGTTTTTAACAGTTTATCTATCAGATTATTATTGAAATTTCCTCTGCTTTCTCTTCTTTTAAGGATATTCTCCTGACTGTATTTATTAAATAATCTGTAAATTGTATACACATAGATTATACACACAGAGGTAGGATTAGAGTCCCTTTTATCAGACTGTTTGCATATTCTATCTCAGAGCAGTTCATATAGTCTTGTATTATTGCCTGTTTGCATATTTGTAACTCACCCTAGACTATTGTTTTCACCTCAGCTATAATCTATTCATTATAAAATCTCTATATAATTAATATGACAATATCCATTATATAGGTCAGCAAATAGAGATCCAGAAAAGTTATATAATTAGTCAAGATCATACTATGTAGTAAGTAGGATGATGCTCACATAAATGAAGATTCACCATTGTGAATAACACAAAAAAATAACCACTGGTATGATCAAGACTGGTTACTTTGAAAAACCATGCTTTCAACAATAAAATATTCCAGGAGTCATAAGTTCAATATGACATTTCCTAGTTGTACTTTTCTTTCAAGTTATCTAACATTTACCATTAATAGACTACAAAACTTCTCTGTTATATGTGATTATTATATGCCAGACTTTAAATAATTATTTTCCTATTAGTATAAAGTCAGAGGATATAAGAATGTGTTTTGTTGAATCAAATACTCAGATTTCATGAGCCTTGTAATATCTCTCACATAAATTTCATAGAACTATAAATTTCCCTTATGGTTTATTTTAATAAAAATATAGTTTTAGTACTCCATGAGGAATCACACACACAATACTTGCAATTTCAAGAGATAGAATTTAGCCTTATTGTGTCTGCTATTTAATCATGGATTATATAGAAATCTTGATGGCTGAAAAAAATTTTGTTTGGAGGGTGAATGGTGCAACATGCAATACATTGGTTTTATATTTGTAACAGGAAATTTTTGAAGAATTTGATTTCATAGAATACCCAGTTCTGTGTTAGGTGACACTGTTACTCTTCCTGTCTTCTATTTTATCCCACTCAAGAGCATGTATAACACCTTCAATGCCCCTCTCCAATTTCTAAAAAAAAAAAAACACCTAAAGATTAAGTGTAAAAGATCTGATAACATCTGCCTAAACATATATAGGAGATATAAACTATGATAATAAATGCAACCTATGTCCTAAGGGAAGTTTTTATTTTTCTTCCAAACAAAATCTTCTAGAAGTAGGATTCTGTCCTTTACAATACATTTTAAAAATTATTTGAAATAGTGAGCAATAGATTACAAAACATTAGTACTAATATAGACTGAACTGAGGATTTCAAAAGGGAAGACTATAGGAATTCACACCCTCCTCTGTGGTATAAAATGTCTTAAATACTCTCTTGACTCCACCACAAGCATCTTTAACTGCTCACAAACATAGCATTCTCCACCTGCCTCTGAACATCAAGATCCAAGTTTGGTTTTACATCTTCCATGACTATTTATTTTCCTAAACCTTATGATGTGTCTTTCTTTGTAAAATTAATTTAATATTTATTGAGGTAAATTTGCTTTATATAATAATATAAACCCATATATGCAGGTTTCCCATTCTTCAGATACATAACAGCACAACCAGTCTACCACCAAATCTTTCTTTTTCAAGTGAACTAATTTTACTGTACTATTTCTCCCAAATGCACATATTAAGACACATTGGTCATTCATCAAATAAAGGATGCTCTGAATTTTTTAGGATACAGCCACTTAGAAAGCATCAAGTTTTTAAAAGTTATACTTTTCCCTCTTTCTCTGCACTCTACCCATTCAAAGAAACTGTCTCTTTGACAAATAAATAACAAACCTGTCTGGCACTCTGAAATAACATTACATTGACTTCAATTTTACCTGTATAAAGATAGCATTGCTCTTACATTTGGATAAAAATTATACAAATTGTCATTTTCAAATAATAAATATTCAGGAATCTCAGCTCAATGGCAGTGCCCATAAGAGGGAGAAATCATCAAATACAAGAGTGTAAAAATAAGCTTTATACTCATCAGTAGATTGAATAGTAGTACACACTCCCTTCCCCAGTATATGTTCCCTGAGAATATGTGAAGGTGATCTTATTTGAGAAAAATGTTCTTGAGATGTAATCATATTAATGATTTTTAGATGTGATCATCCTGGATAAATCAGGTGAGTCTTAATTCCCTGTAAGAGATAAAATAGAAGGCATTTGAATGACATAGAATGGGAAGTGGTGTGAACAGTGCGACAGAAATGGGAGTGATATGTTATAGACTGAATAACTCAAAGCCTCGCCAGTAGTATCAGAAGCTAGAAGAGAGCCATGATTTGAATAATCCCTCAGAGCTTCAAAAAAAGAACAGTCCTGCCAACATAGGAATTTTGACTTTTAGATCACGACAACTGCGAGAAAATTAACTCCTGTTATTTAAAAATATTCAATCAGTAATAATTTTGCTACGGAAACCTTAAGAAACTGATATTCATTGTCTTTAACATTATTACATAACAGTAGAAATTATTATGAATGGTTCATTAATATGGTTGGAGTGTGGTGTAGAAAATCAAGGATTGACTTTAAAACCATATCAATAAGTTTAAATATGTGCCCCAAATTTACCTTTTATGAGATGTGTGAATAAGTTATATCTTGAGTTTTCCAAATAGGTATGAGGCACACAATATCAATTTTCAGTTTTGATTTTTAATTATTTTTATAAAGTGATAAAACGCAAATATAAAGAAACAGAGCTAGTTCTGTAAGTTTCATTACTGAAGGAAGTAGTTCCTGTTCTGTGGCCTCTGTATCCCTAGATTTACTTCCTAAAAATCATTATCTTTTTTCTTCCTTACTTTTTATGATTTTCTTGTGATAATTCTGTAAGCATAGATAATATGAATATATTGCTAATATTTTATCAATTTTAGATACATATTTGTTTTCTAGAATGCTAGTTAAATTTACATGCTTATTCTCTTCATCTTCCACTTTCTGAATAATAGGAATTGACTCACACAGTTATGGAGACTGAACAGTCATACCATCTGCTATATGCAAACAGGAAAACCAAGAAAGCCAGAGATATAGTTTAATCTGAATCTAAAGACTTGAGAACTAGAAGAGAGTAAATTAGCCCTTCCTCCAGATTTTCCTTCTGTCTGGACTATGCAGATTGGATGATGCCAGTTGATGTTGGTGAGGATTATCTTCTTTACTCAGGATACTGATTCAAATGTTTCTTTTGGAAGCATCTGCACAAATACACACAAAAATAATGTTTTACCAAATATCTGCCTATCACTTAGTTAAGTCAAATGACACATAAAATCTGTCATCATTGTATCCACATTATTTTGACTATGTAACTAACTATAAACATTATTGAACTAAGTATTTACTTTGATTATATATCATTTCTTTCACAAATTTCCTTCCTCTTTATGTTTATTTTACTTACATATCAAAATGTTTTCAACAGCTCCTCAAAAGCTATGTAATATTTCTACTACAAAATTTAATTTCTTCTTTATGTTCTAAATATTCCCTAAAAAGTTAATAAAGGGTGTATTGGAATATGGTTTGGACATTAAATGTCAGAAAATGCTCTTATTCTGCTTTTATAATAAAATTTGATAGTATGGATATATACTTCCAGCTAATTTTTTTTCAAAATTTTGAAAGCATTATATTTTTTTCTATATACATTATCACTATTGAGTTATCACTACTCTTTTTCCTGCTTTTGAGGTCCTAGATCCCTTGAGATTTTGTCAACACATGACACATATTTGCCTCACATGAAAAGACAATAAAGCACTGAGAGGATAGTTTTGATGACAAGGTAGAGGATTTAAGACATGGCTATATTAACAGAGTAATTAGGACTTTTCTTTGGAAAACCTGAAATTCTAGCCTATCAAGTCTTTTCTTGGGAACTGAGAAATGTCTGCAAATAGTGCTCCAATTTCCTGACTTTTAGTTATGTCTCTGTGGCAGGTTGAAGGTGCTACCCTCATAATTGTGGGTTTAAAACTCTCCCCACCTCTACTATTACCATAATTCTAAGAGGGACTCTCTGGTTAAAATTCTCCAGAAAACAAACGTCTTGTACTCTATAAACATGGTGAGGAGAAAACTAGACTTTTTAATCAATCCTGTTTTATACCTGTCATCTCCATGTGTTTTGTCTTTCTTCAGTATTCTGTAGAATGAAGAAAATTTTTATTTTTGATCGTTACGTTCTTCAGTTGGTATAAAGATTTCATTTTCCTTTTCCCTTTGCTAAATTTACTTGGATTATTTTAATCGTCCAAAAACTGTTGACATCTCTCATCTACTATTATGTCTTCTCCTTTATCTTCAGTCTCTCATGAATGTGTATATTGCTTGATAAATTATCACAGATTTAGCATTCTAAAACAATATAAATTTATTATCTCATGATATGCAGCAGGGTCAGGACATGACTTAAGTGGGTCTTCTACTCTGGGCTTCATTAGACTAAAATAAAGATGTTGGGACTGAAATCTTATCTGAAGATGAGATCCTTTTTCAGAATCACTGTCTTTTGACACAGTTCCGTAGGTTACATCATTGGGAATGATCACCCACTGTTCTTACTGGTTGTCACTCAAGTAATATTCTCTGCTTCTAAAAGTCACCCTGAAGTACTGGCTACATGAATCCCCCATAATCATCTCATAACATTGTTATTTGCTTTCTTAAATTCTGTGAGACAAAATCTTTCTGATACTTTAAAGGGCTTATCTGATTAGATCAAAACCACTCAGGATAAACTATTTTAATGAAATTAAAACTAAATATGGTGGCTCTTAAATCTAGTTTCACAACATCTCTGACATGTAATATAACAAAAACAGAAGCTATATGTCATAATTTTACAGGGTGTACACGATGGTGAGTAGGAATCTCTGGTGTCATTCTCTAACTTTCCCCTCTATTATATTTATATCCTTTATTGAAACACACACACACATATGATATATAAGCACACAAAGACATTTCTTGCCGAAATTTTCCTAAAATTGTAGCAATTTTTCCATCATTTGGATATGAATCTTTGAGGGATACTCTAGAATTCTAAATTAATCAGGGATTACTTTATTTAGATAATCTCACATGAAACAAACTAACTTGAATCTAGTGTTCTGTGTTTGAATACTATTATTGTTTCAGAGAGAAATGATTCTCAACCTATATTATCACATAGAAAATGGGGCTATAAGAACATCTTTATTATTGTCTTCGGAGAATATTTTATCAGTAATTCTTGTAACCCTGAATCAACACATAAATATACATGAGAGTTCATGTATAGAATCAACACAACCCTACAGATTAACAAGTTGTTTACAATCAGACAAGGTCATTTATGAACTTGCATGCCAACAAATTATCACACTCATCAATTTAGAGACAAAAGCTGTCACTAAAATGGTATCCTCTTATTTCACATGATGCATCAGTAAGTAGGAATTAGAAATTCATTTGAAGAACCACAACATGTTTTTTTAAAGATTTGTAAGTTGGTATGGAAGTGTCTTAGTTTTTAAAATAAGTTAATGAGATACAATTGAACAAATATGTGCATTATTTGCTTTAAAGAACATGCTAGTGACAAAATAAAAAACTATTAGAACAATGGATATAAGATATTATTTCAAAAGTTCTAAATTTCCCCAAATACAAAAGAATGAGTATTGTAATTACTGTTGTCATTCAGACTATCACTATTTCTAGTCATATTGGATAAAATGTGAAAGTAAATTGCAGAACACTTTTTTTAATCTGATCATTTATCATTGGTTAAAGACAACCTCAAAGCATCTTAAAATCACAAATAAATAAATATGCTTAATGGAAATGTTTAAATCATCTAGTTTTTTTCCACAGAACATGAATTGTCAAGTCGATAGAACTTGTGCCACCTCAAAAGCTATTAAAGACACAAACTATACAGCTCATCACTGATTCTCTGGGTTTTAATCCTCCACTCTTTCAAAAACTTTTACTTATTTTGTTGAAATAAGTCTTGGAATTTTGAGGAACAGTGATATTAAACATGCACTGGCAAATTAAATATTGAAAATCTTTATGCAACATAATTTTACTTCCACATCCTATTTCTCTTTTACATAACACGCTACAGATAATCACAACATGAGAACAAGGTTTCTCACATTGTTGATTTCTGAAAACAAATTAAGAGTGATCAATTTCAGTGTGACAGAGAAAGCAAATAGACTAATTTACTATGAAAAAAACAAAAGCAAAAACCAACATCTGTGCGAATGAAATAGAATTATTAGCATTTATATAGGTACTCAATAGTAAAGCTTCACTTTTTCTCGCTATTTGCTCTCACTCCTTAACATTTAGATAATCACACTAGTAGGGAATCAAAAAACATGTATCAAAGATGACAAAAATTACTGATGATTTTCTAAATCCAGGAAAAGTAATTTTTCAATTAAGGTTAGGTTTTTTTTTAGTTCCCATTTAAATTATTCATTAATATGCACAATTTAATATGATTTTGGTACATCAATGACATATTACTATAAAATCAATGTTGCTTGCTTTGAATTTCTTGCATGCAAATATTAAGTAATATTCAGCTGGAATAACTCAGTGTTTTCAAAAGTACTAGTCAGCAACTATTGAAGTTTATTAAATTACTTTTACTAAAACACTAATTTGAATAGTTTGCACATGCATGCTTATGTATCACTTTCTCTCCTTTAAACATGTGTTTAAGATGAAAAGTTCACCTTTGTGCAACTCTTAAAGGAAAGTGAATTTAGTTTATAAATGAACTAGAAAACTATATTAAAAATGTAGATTTTGTTTAATTTTTACTTGAGCTATTACAAGGGAATAAAGGATCTCTGCTCTTTCATTAATTAAGAAATATTTGAGACAGGAGACAAAAGAAAACAAAAAAACAAAAGTTGTCATTCTCCAGGCAAGCGTGAAAAAAAGAACGTTTTGTAGTTTGAAACAAGAATAAATGCTGTTCAATCCCTCCCATTTATTGAAGTCAAGGACAGACCACCCTGTTAAGACATCCTGACTCCCTACCTTGCTATCAACAGCACACCAGGTGGCCTTATCAGGATTCCTCTCCTACACCTGCACGCTTGCCAGAGACTTCCCCTTAAAAACCTCTTTCCCATAGCTTCCATTGGATTCCTCTACCCTCTTCTCTGAAAGGAGCTTTGCTGGCCTGCACTTGGGACAATGGAGTCTCGCTTAGAGTCCATCTGTCTCCCTTGTCTCTGCCTCTAATTGTCAAACTGGCTTACAATATTTTAATCCAATAATAGTTACAGGCTTTAGATTATCATCTAATATAATGTACCTGTTAATGTAAAGTGTGTAACAATTTTATTGTTTAAAGTAAGTGTGCATCTCAAATCTAACTATTTGACATTTATCTTAGACTGTGGGTATGCCTGCCTATGTATGTGTGTACATGTACTGAGTCTCATAAAACTAAGGCAGTAAAATAATATATCTATCCCAATAAATTAATTATTTCTAACTTTAAAATTAGCCTAAATTTCAAAGTTTACGAGACCAATCTTATCTATTCATAAAGAAACTCTCAAATCACTTAACAGCTATTCTCCCCATAGTCCAATATAAGTAATGTATAATGTTGAAGAAAATATTTCCATGAAAACAGCTTAAGAATTTTTATAGAATGCCTCCATTCCATGTGGACTTGCGTTCTGACTTTCAGGAAGCAAAATTGTACAGTTCCTAAAACACTTTTACGATTTGGGACTATATCCTTCTGAATATCAAAAGATTAAAAGGAGTCTAGAGAAGCGTCATGTTTAGGTTCTGCTGTATATACTTTTGTTGGTCTAATAAGTTTCTATTTCTCTTTATCTTGAGATGAGTTGGAAATATTGTTTTTGATGGCACTCTGCCTTGCCTTTCATTTGGTTTTTGCTTTCATCGATTCTGTTTTCTTCTCCCACTTTTGTTTTAAAACTTATTTTATGTTTGAGGTAATTACTTTTATGTTGCTTTAAAGCAAAGAGTTCTGTTATTTTGGAATAAATAATCTTTTCTTTGAAAATGTCTTATGGTTATTAGTTTTTGTTTCATTTTATGTAGGATGTTTAATTTTGTCCTTTTTTCAGAGACATATATGAAGAAATATTTACATTATACATTACATGTATTTTTTGCTTATAGGAGAGAATGATATTAGATATTTGTGTTATTCTCTTGGATAGAAAGTTAGACACAATCTATTTAATAAAGGTTATGGGGAGAAAGGGACATATAATCTGAAAATATGATATAGCTGAAACAAATGCCAAAATATTTAGATTGGTAAGATAAAAGTAAAAATGTCTCTATTCACAAATGTTATGTTGTTATGTGTCCTTAGGAATTCAGAAAAAAATTATAACTAATAGACAAATTCACCAAAGTACATATTGCTAAATCAATTTGATTTTTATTACCTACAATAATATAAAACATTACATGTACTTTTAATTATTTGTGTCAAAAATTATCAAACTAAAATTTGCTTTTAATAAATTAAATGCAAACACAAGCTAACAAGGTAATGCTTTTTTAAATTCCTATTAGTAACAAATAACTAATATCTTTCACAAAAAACTTGCCAATAAAGAAAAGCTGAATAAATAAATCAATTGAGCAGAAGAGTTGAAGAAGTAATTTGCTGAATGAGCACGTGTCCACTGACATTTAAAGAGTCTCTCAACAATAACTGACAACTTCACCAATCACATCTACAGCAATTAAAAGGTTTGTAGTTATTAGCATTAGTAAATGTCTTAGGTGGTTTCTCTGAGCACAGAACTTGAGAGTGTCAGCTTTTGTGCTAGTGATTTGTTGAGAGAAGATATAATAATGAGGAAAGGAGGATAGGGTTGGAGAAGAAAGATAGGAGGTTTTAGTCCACTGGAGAATAACCTCAGCCCCAGCATAGTGTGAAATATATACAGAGATGCAATTTCAATGTCCCAACATGTGTATAACCTTGTGAATAAAAGAATTCTTTTAAATTACTATTTAAAAATAATCACAGATTTCTTTAAATGTGAGAGGAACCTGAAGAGTCAGAGTAATAAGATATGAGAGCTATTCTATAACAAAGAATTGGCTTTAAATAATGAATATGTGTCTGCGCCACATAATGTCGTTGGCCTTAGGAGCTGGAAAAGACAAGAAAACTGAGGTTCCCTTAGAAACTCTTAAAATAACTGTAGCCCAATGAGATCCAGTTTATGTTTC
Organism: Solenodon paradoxus; assembly: GCA_004363575.1. Taxonomy (NCBI): domain Eukaryota; kingdom Metazoa; phylum Chordata; class Mammalia; order Eulipotyphla; family Solenodontidae; genus Solenodon; species Solenodon paradoxus. The sequence continues at coordinate 333,590 of RJWH01000754.1, read as the reverse complement.
TTTAAGATAAAATAAGTGTGTTTTGTGGTGATTTGTGATTCCAACAATAGGAAGAAACATACATATGTCAAACATTCAGAAACAGTTGAAGTAAAATCAATGAATCATTGTAGTAGCAATTAGGAAATGTTTGATACACCAAAACAAGTGTGCAAATGGGGAGAATTCAAACTGACAAGTGAAATGATGCTCTGGGGTATATTGTTTTGAGGCAGCTTATATAGTGAGAAAGCAGTGACTGTTTATTATGCACAGTGATTATAATTTTCTTCAATGATAGGAAACTGGTCATTTGTCACCTCAGATGAGCCTTGGGAAACAGTAAGTGTTGCTTATAATTTCTAGAGGCATAAACAAGAAATAACCCTAAGTTAGTTTTATCTTTCAAGAAAAGCTAATTTAAGCTTTGTATAATTAAACATTTTTTGTTGTTCACTCAGGAAATATTAAGGGCTGGTCTCATTTGTTTATAACTTTTAACACATTATTAAATTTATTATAAGGAAGAATCAAGCTACTGTTACTGGGGATAAAAGAAAGAGTAAAAAGGATAAATCAATGGTTTGTCTACTAGTTGAACCTAAACACTTAGGAGAATAAATGCTAACTCACTGTTCAGAAACAGTGAAAGAATGAGGAAAACATAGCTACTGGATTTCTTTGGTGGGAATATAATTTATCAGCTCTACTAAATGTTAGGTCCCACTATAACATTTAAATAGTAGTCTATATAATGAGGTCAGAGTGAAATTTCAGTTTCAGTATTGGTATTTAAACCACATTTGAATTGACTGAGGAAGTACAAGCTGCTTTTAATTAATTATTTTTAGATTTGCTGTGGAAAAAAATGGGCATAGAATTTGGTAGTTATTCGAAACGGTAGAGCTTAATTTGCTAATTGTACCGAACCCAGCACAGAGAAAGATGTTGAAATTTAAAGGAAGAGTAAATAATCAAATTCTTAAAATACACAATAATATATGGGGTCTAAAAAAATTATTGCTGTCAATTTAATTCATTTGCTTTCATTAAGGGAATTTATAATAAATGAAAACTGTGAAATTTAATCAGACAATATTGGTAACAGCTTTGCCATCTGCTTGGAAACATATTTGAAGAGTTCATAATTTGTTATCCAAATTTATGTAATAAAATATATTTTTTAATTTTCCCCTTGAATAACAATGGAGAATTAAGTGAAACAAAAAAGTGGTTTGAATTAGTTATATGATTTTTACTCTACTCTCAGTATCTTAAAATAGTGAATATTCACATTAAAATAATTTGCAAACTTATTTTTAGGAACATGTGTATTGTATTTAACATTACTACCAGGAAAAATCTTTGTCTTCTTAAACTCCATATCTAGCTTCTAGTGTTTTAAGTATTATAAGACAGGATTAAACTTGATAACAGAAAATGCATAATATGAACATATGTGAGATATATAAATATACATTCATGCATAGATGTAAATGTGTATATATATGAATTTAAATGTGTATATGGCATAGATATGTGTGTATACATGTAGTATGGTGTGCATATATATGTATATGCACAAAGATATAGGTGAGGATATGCAGAGATATATGTGGGAGTGTGTATACACAATCTGGACTGTGTATACATGGATATGGTTGAGGGTGTGCGTACATGGATATGGAGATGTGTATACATGATATGAAGGTGTATATACACAAATATGGGAATGTGTACAGAGTGTATGTGTATATACAGATAAGGCCTTATCTGCATATAGGTATGTGTGTATATATGGATATATGGTTATGTGAGAGTATGGAGGTAGGTTTGTGTATATACATGTAGAAAGTTGTGTGTGTATTTATTCACAGATATGGGGTTTTTTATAGAGTGTGTGTGTATACACAGATGCTGGATGTTTTTATACATGGCTACAGGGTTTGTATGTCTTTGGATATGAGTATATGTGTATACATGGATACCTGTGTGTGTAGAGAATATTCATGGATCCAGGGAGAAGGTGTGTGTACACATATCATTATGTGTATATATGAATAGTGCATGTGCATATATCGATTAGGTATGTTTTTTGTGTGTATAGACAGATCAGGGGTGTATGTATGAGGAGAGTGGTTATACCCATATCTGGAGGGTTTATATTGGGTATGTATGTGTGTCTCTATACACAGATCTGAGGGGGGCGTCAGTGTGTATCCATGTTTGGAAGGAGGTGTATGTATACACAATTCGATGCATGTGTGTATGTATGTGTATACACAGACACTGGTATGGGTGTATATAGACAGCTACATGTGTGTGGGGGGGTGTGCAGATAGATATCTACTTATACGTAATAGAGATCTACTTATACATAATTATAGAAAGTATTTACAGAGGATATATGAAAACTTCACTCATTTTTGTTATTGAAATTCATCACATAATTTGTCATATAACTTGCATCTTCTAATTTAGAATTCTTTCATCCAAGAACAATTCTTTCCATTTAGTATCAATTATTTGATACCTACATCAGAAATTCTCTGTCTTGGGATATTGCTGAGTGCAATTAAAAATAATATAATCTTTAGAAAATAGATAAATATCTACATATAGTCAAAATGTAAGAATTATTTTCTCATTTGCTCTTCACACAGTGTGGAATACTAAACTCTGAAATTATTGAGGCAGTGACTATTTTAGTGAAAAATATTTTTCATTACCTAAAATGTTATTGCTTGGGTTTCTACCAATAAATAAGTAAAACAATGCATATAGCTTATTTCTCTCATCTGAATGATGGTGCTGTTTCTAAATGACTTCTAAATATTACATCAACAATTTGAAAGGGATGCTCCCACTACATTATGTATATCTACCGTGGAGCATGACACTTATTGTGGAATATTTCATGATTAGAGTAAAAGACATTGCCCCCATAATTTTTTTTTTTTGTGATTGGAGTGAAAAAAGTTAGAACTGTTTATTACAAAAACATGTATAATAAAAATTCCAAATGCACTATCAGGAGAATTATGCATATAAATGGAACAATGATTAAAATAAGAAAATACTGAATTTCCATACTTTTCACGATACTTCTCTAAGATTCTTTTTTAAAGTTAGAAGAAAGTAGAAATCCCATGCTTTCATCTGATGGTTTTATTTTTAAAGTTTCCTCTTTTGACTTGTTGGTCCATCACAAAGAAATATTTCTAAAGTAAAGACAAAATTTTCTCATTGTCCATACATTTGACATGTTATGAGTCCTTTTCTCTTTGAACTTTGTGCCATATAATTGAATTAGTATATTTTATAATGCATTTCAATATCAGATTAAATCTCTCTATGTTTCTGAGTTTGGCTTTTGGTTTTCCTTTTAAAAAACTGGCATATTTTGAGGTATTAGCAGGGGAAAGAATGGTGTCACAGTTGTTAACATACATTTTTTCAATATATGCCCACACTACCCTAATTCTTAATATTTAGACAGTGTAATGCCTTTGCATTTAAAATCCATGATGATTCCATCATGTATATATAAGACTGACAGGCAAAACAATAGGTTAAGATATTTAATTAGGGTCAGTCTCATGGTCCAGAGCAATGGAGACAATATTGTCAAAGTCAAATGTTTTCTCTCTGAGAAAGGACTTACAAAAGATTTCATAAAACTATTTTGGATGGGATGTCCATAGTTCCATGAGTGAATCATAGTGCATCTCCTTAATCCATAGCTGATGCAGTAATTATATAAATAGAAAAAAATGACTCAGTATAGTATCAGTATACCTAAACATCATGGAGCTCCAGAATGACAGGAAATGTATATTACAAAGAAATGTTAATTCTAACCCATTTGATGACTACGAATGGAAACAATTCCTCTTGAAACAAAAAATAATTCTCATAAAACATTTTCTTTACCAAATGTGTAGTTACTTTAAATAGGTAATTTTTTCCATATTAAACGAGCGCATGCAATCTTACATAAAAGTAACAATAGATTTTTTTAAATATATTGTTTTAAAAATTTAGAAATTCTATAAAATAAACTTTCTTTCTCAAGTACAAGCAAATATTTATCAGGTTCTATTTGAATCTCTCCTTAGGCTTATATCATCTTTGTCTTAATGATAAATAGAAAACTACCATCCAATCTATGCTGAATTTAAATGTTTCATCTCACAGCTGTAAAATTCAGAATTAGTCTACTTTCTGTTAACATTTTACTAAATGATTTCACTAGTATACATTTAGAAGAGACTGATTTTTTTTTTAATTTCTATGCTTCTTGAGTTGTAGAGATGACATACTTGTTCAACAAACTTGGTGTTATATTTCTTAGATTTACAGTTAAGTGGAAGCATATGACTGATTTCTTGCCTTTGGAATGTGAGTAGAAATGATAGTCATTACTTCAATATCTGGCCCTCTAAAATCTCCTAGGGTTTGATCTTTGGCACATCATCTTTGTCTTTTTCTGGTGAATTTAGAAATGGCCCTTTAAAGAGGAGGGAATCACAATGTAGAATGAAACTACATCGCTGAATCACTGTTTATTGGAGAATTGCCTGGCTTTCAGGAACACATAGTATTTGTGAATATAAGATTTGTTATTGTAGTTAACTCTTTAAAACATTATGCATATGATAAATTCCAATGTCTCTGGTAAATGAAATTACGCACACACACCCAAAGCTGTCCATAACCTCATCCAGAATGTGCAATCTTATATAGTAAGAGAAGTTTTGTAGAGATGAATGTTAACAACCTTGGAATAGAAAATTATCTATATGGTGTGAATCACAGGAATTATTATGGTATTCCTTCTTCTCTATAATAATCATACAATGAAATGTGGTATTAGAAGCAAAGGTTGAAGTAACGCAGATTCACAGTGAAGAAATGGGGATTTCTACAAGGTGGAAAAGGCAGTGTAATAATATATCCCTAAATTTCCAGAAATAATGTAATTCTGCCAATGACTAGAATTTTGAGGTAGAAAATTTGTGGTTTTATCTTAAAATACTGAGTCTGGCAATTTCTTATAGCAGCAATGCAAACCAATATAACCTCTAAATATTTAAAAATATTGGAAAGCAGCTTATACACAAATTCATATGCATGAACAATGAATTCATGTGTAATTCATTAGATAGATGATAGAGTAGAGAGAAATAATAAACATAGATCGATAGATAGATGATAGATATATATTGCATGCTTCTAAAATACAGTTTTTATCCACTGAGAAGGGTTCAAAGGAGCATCACAATAGCAACAAACACATCTTGTACTCATATCCTGGTTTCTAAATTTCCTTCTGGAGTCAAAACTTCCTTGTACGATTCTAACATAATACAAGGGAGATAAAAATGATTTGAGAACAACTTTTTGTGTCAAAAGTAAGACAATGTATGAAAAAATGTCTATCTGAAAGAGTTCCAATAGCCAAAGCTGGAAAATTTTGAAACAAATGATAATGGAGAAAAAGAGTTGTCCAACTCTTTCTTAGAAATAATTCTAATTAAGGTATAAAATGATAAAAGTAATAACTTTTAGAAGAATATTGTAATGATTAAAAAATAGATTGCATAATAATTCTAATAATAGAATTAGGCAAACATTGAAAAGCCTCAAATTATTAACTCCGATGGTTTTAATAAATGTTCACACATTTTAAGAAGTGAAGCTTAATTTCTTTTTTCCTGAATGATGGCAGAATGTTGACTCATTTCTGATGTATGAAATTTAAGTCAATATTTCCAATGGAGAAATCTTAAAAATAGTACTTTAATCAAGTGATCAAAATTGGCATCATCAATAAAGACATCAACATTATTAATCACCTGAAATGATGCTACAAAAAGGGCATTTCACATCAGCTCTATTCTTGATCCATGGCCACAGCATCAGTTTGATCATGAGAAGATATCAGAAAGACCTATATGAGTCATAGTCTTCAAAATAAGTTATCAGTAGTCTTCAAAAGAGTCAATGTAGATTTACAGACTTTGGTTTCAAGATAGTGGACTCTTAAGATGTGGAACTCACAGACAACAAAACTACACCCACTTAACTATTACGACCTTTGAATAGGAACTGGGAATAGCAATTCCAAAAAGATGAAGGACACATATCTTCATAAATGGTAAGAGAAGTCAGTCTGTGCTAACATCCATGTTACTATATTTGGAAACCCCAGGGTTTTCAGGGAGAGACCAGTGAAGTGATACAGACATCTCCCCCAGAGCTGACTAGCTTTCCCTTTATATGGTGATGCCAAATGAAAAACTGACATTTTATTTCTTTTATTACTGAACCAAAAACCTCATGGTGGGGTGGGAAGAGGGACAGCTTCTTGTGTATTATAATACTGAAGGGCGCCCTATCACTTCTCTGTGTTGTATTGGTGCTGGAGGTTACAATTACAAAAAAACATCAAGGTGAAATGCCTATATCCTCCACCATCAGTCCAATTGTAGTGCCACACTTTTTGTGGTCACAGTTGTGGTTCCTTGAATCACACACACACAAACACGTTTCTACTTCCCAACTGCCTAGCAACCATCACCTTGTGTCATGTGTGTATTTCTTCTGGGATTTATCTATTTATTACATTTCATTGTATTCCACACTCGTATGTTGAATAAGTGAAACAATCTGGTAGTTCTCTTTTTACTTCTGACTTATTTTACTTAACATGATCCCCTATGGATTTAATAGGCATTTACCAAACACTTTACCCAACAATTGCAATTTGACTTTTTCTCAAGTACTCATGGAACATTTTAGAGTATAGACCATATGTTGGGGAACAAAAGAAGTGTAAATAAATTTACAAATTGAAATTATGCCAAGCATCTTTTTTTTATCACAATCGCAAAAAACTGGAAATCAATCACATAATAAGCTGAAATATTCTAAAATATTTGAAATCTAAAGAACATGTCACTGAGTGAATTCTGGGTAAAAGAGAAAACAAAAAAGAAAATAATAAGTAGTTTGAGAAAAGCAAAAATAAATACATGAGTTACAAGATGTCTGGAGATGTAGCAAAAGAGGTAAAAAGAGGGAAGTTGATAGCAATTCAGGTCTATCACAAGAAACAAGAAAAAATGCATATAAACAATGTAAGCTTACACCTAAAGCAAATGGAAAAAAGACAATTGAAGCTAAGGCTGTAGAAGGAAAGACATAATAATAAATCAAGCAGTAACAAATGAAGTAAAAATAAAAACACAAATCAGAAGATCAATTAAACCAAATGATATTTCAAATATAATTATTTTATTATTATTTATTTTATTTACAAAACCACACTCATTTTAAGACATTCCACTCACTTCTTAGTCTATGGGTGTTACACATCACACCCACCACCAGCGTTCCAGTGTCATTCATCAACATTTTTTTCCCCTTCTCTTTCACTTCTGCTTCCCAACTGCCTGGCAAATATCATCTTGTATCCTGTGTGATTTTTCTGGGATTTATCTGTTTATTTATTACATTTCATTATATCCCACGCTTATATGTTGAATGAGTGAAACAATTCTGTATTTCTCTTATTATTTCTGACTTGTTTTACTTACCATGATCCCCTATAGTCTCATGCAGATCGTAGCAAAGGGCACATTTTCATAAATATATAAATTTGTATGGCTGTATGTATATATAATTGTTGACTAGAATTCCATTTAGTATATATATCACAGCTCCTTTATCCCGTCGTCTTTTAATGGTCATTTAGTTTGTTTCAATGTTGTAACTATTGTGAACTGTACTGCTATGAACTTATAGGTAAAGATACTTTTAATGATTAGAGATTTTTTGCCCTCTAGGTATTTGCATAGGAGTGGGTTTGCTGGATAAAATAATTCCATCTTTTTTTTTGAGTAATTTCCATACTGTTTTATGTGTAGGCTTAACTTTATTTGTAGACTCTCAATTTTATTCCACTGATCTGTGTGTCTGTTTTTGTTCTAGTACCATAGAGTTTAGATGATTATCACTTTGTATTGTAACTTGAAATTGGGAAATACGATTCTTTTGTTGTTCTTTTATTTTTTCCTCAGATAAATTTGACCATTCAAGGTCTTTTGTAATTGTTCATAAAGATTATTATTGTTCACTCAATTTCTTAAAAAAAAGTTTCTAGAATTTTCATGAGAATTGCATTAAATCTGTAAATTGCTTTGGATCAGATTGTTATTGTTTTTAAAATAATTCTTCCAATCTATACACATGGAATATTCTTTAATCTTTTTATCCTTTTCAATTTCTTTTGTTAAAGCCTTATTATGTTCATTGCTATGTATTTAACTTCCTTTTTTAGTTTTTTTCTCAGGTATTTGGTTATTTTGGTACTATTGAGGATGGAATTTATTTTTAATTTGTGTTTCCTCTACTTTGTTATGTATAGAAATGCTACTGACTTTTTTTTGAGAGCTGATTATATACTGCTACTTAGCTGTGCTCATTCATTGTTTCCAGAAGTTTTGGTGTAGTCATTAGGATTTTCCAGGTATAAAATATATCATCTGCAAATAATTTTAATTCTGTGTGTTTTTTTGGATTTGAGTTCCTTTAATATGTTTTTCATGCCTTATTTCTCTGTCCAAGACTCCCAGGACTATGTTGAGTAGTAGTAGTGAGAGAAGACAACCTTGTCTTCTTGTAGACTTTACAGAAAAGTCTTTCAGTTTTTCACTACTGACTTTTAATTTGACTTTGGTTTTATTGTATAATGCTTATGTCATTTTGAAATATATTGCTTCTATTCCTATTTTGATGAAGTTCTTATTCTTAAAGATTATTATTATTTTTTAAATAAATTTTTAAAAAATGACCAGTTTTTGGCTGGGTACACTAAGGAAAAAAAAAAAAATTCAAATAAAATCAGAAATTAAAAGGGAGAGGTAACAAAGGATACCTCAGAAATATAAAACATCATAATAGACTACTAAAACAGGTGCATGCCTATAAATTAGACAGTCTAGAGGACAAGAAAATTTTTAGATTCATAGAGACTATGAAGACTGAATCAGGAATAAATGGAAAATATAAACAGACTTATGATAAGAAAGGAAATTAAGAAGTAATCAATAGTCTTCCTAAATATAAAAGTCTGAGACCTGATGATTTTGGTAAGGAGTTTTAGCAAACCTTCAGAGAATAATTTGTGTTTATTTCTGTAACTCTTCCAAAAACTGAAGTACAAGTAGCACATTCAAATAGTTTCTATAAAATCAGTAATACACAGATACTAAAAACAGACAAGGACATCACAAAGAAAATTACAGATCAATCTTTCTGATGAACATAGATGCAAAAATCATGAAAAGTAAATTAGCAAACTGAATCCAATAAATCATCAAAGGATCATCCATCAAAACGAAGTGAAATATATCATAGGGATGCAAGGAAGATTAACATATTAATATAATTCTATATATATAATATAATATATATTATATATAATATAATAAAATATAATTTGCCAAAGCAAAGGAAAAAATCATATGATAATATTGATAATTGATATAGAGAATGAATTTTATGTTTCAAGAGCTATTTCTGATTTTAAAAGCTTTACATAAAATAAAGATGTACATAAGTTAATAAAGGCCATGTATGACAAAAACCAATAAAAATCATGCTCAATGATAAAAACACTTAAAAGTGTTTCCTCACTGACAACTGACTGTCACCACTGCTTTTTAACACTATATTGGTACTTCAAGCCACACAATTAAGCGAGGACAAGAATTTAAATAAATCCATATCAGAAAAAGAAGGAAAACTATCACTCTTTGCATGTGAGAAAATATCTGTAGAAATTCTAAAAAATCCAAAATATTACTACAAAGAGATGGAAAGATATCTTGTGCTCATAGTTGGGAAAAATTGCCGTTGTTAAAGTGGCTATCTTACTTAAAGTAATGTGCAAGTTTAATGCAATCCCCATCAAAATCTCACTGGTGTTTTCAAGTAGAAAGTACCAAACATTTTAAAATTTGTGTGAACTACAAAAGACCCCCAAGTAGCCAAAGAAATAATGAGAAAAAAGAATATATGTGACTATATCACATCCCCAGTACTTAACCTATACTATAAAGTAATAGTGAACAAAATTGTATGTACTGGAATACAAAGATACACAAATCAGTGGAATAGAACTGAATCACCTGATATAGCTCCAAAAAATATGATCAGTTAATTTATAACAAAATAGCCAAGAGCATACTATAGTAAAGTATTTTCTACAGATGGCATTAAGAAAACTGGAGAGTCACATCCAAAAAAAGTAATGATATTAATAATACAGACCATCCTCTAACACCCTACACAAAACTTAATTCCAAATGAATTTATAGTCTTGGGTGCAAGACTAGAAACCATAAACAACTTACAAGAATACATAAGCAATGTATTATGTGGCATTAACCTTAGAAAGATCTTAAGAGATTCAAATTCAGCAGCAATGAAAATATATATAAATATAAACCTAAACAAATTTTCTACATCAAATGAAAAGCTTCTGTACAGCAAAAACAAAACAAAACAAAACAAAAATCACTAAAACAAAAATACATCTTATTAACTTGCAGAAGACATTCTCACATCATATATCCAACAAGGGATTAATATCCAACATATATAAGCAACTCAGAACTCAAAACAATAGAAAACATTTTAAACAAAGACTTGACTGAAGGCCTGAACAGACATTTTTCCAAAGAAGGAATGCAGATGGCCAATAGGCACATGAAAATATGTTCCTTGTCTCTTATCCTTAAAGAAATGTAAGTAAAAACAGCAATGAGACAACAATGCATACCAATGATAATATCTCTCAAGGCACCCAAGATATTGATCCTAAGATATTTCCCAATCAGACCACATAGGCCAATCTTGTTACTAAATGCCAGCTCACATGATCATTCCTAGAGGCCTAAGCCCTTTGTTCAAAACTTACCTTTGAAATTAGTGTTTTATCAGTACTGAAATAACCTCCTTCTATATAACTAATTAACTGTTTGTAGTTATTTAGGTGGAGTCTTTCCTTACCAACAGGCAGTACAACAGCAAATATTGGAAAGGACACAGAAAAGATAAACCCTTTTCATTGTTAGTGGGAGTGTAAATTAGTGCAACTTTAATGGAAAGCAGTGAAAATTACTGAAAAAATTGAAAATATAATTTTCATATTATCCAAACAAAGCAAAAATACAAATTTATAGAGATATATGCACACTTATGCTTATTGAAACATTATTTAATATAATCGGAAACTGGAAAGTGCCCATTGTTAGATGAATGGATAAATATGTGGCATGTATAGTTGATGGAATAATACTCCACCAAATAAAATATAAAATTCTGTCATTTGTGACAGCATGATAAGGATGTAACTAGAGGGGCTTATGCTAAGTGAAATAAATCAAAAGCAGTAAGAAAAAAATACTGGTATTCAGTTTACTGACTGCCAACCCAAAGGAGACAAAATTTAAAAGATAATTTAAGGTTTATTAAAGTATATGCAGACAGGCCTTTTTCAAAGTGAAGATGGCATCCAGCTAGGTGAACATAGGCCTTTTATGCTTAGTAGGGCAAATGTCTTTTTGGGGGCACTTTTGATGGAGGTTGTTTGGGGAACAAAAGGCCTGCTCGCCGCTTCCAGAAGCCACAAAGACAGCTATAAAAAAACGTTGAGATAGGAAAACCATAAAAACATCCTGTGACCTGAGCTTGCTGAAATGTTGCCAGCAAAGAACTTCCCATGCTTGAAACCCCCTCCCTTAATTTGCATCCCTCTTTTCCTGGGCTTGCTCTGACCTAAATAAGTGTGCCCTAACCAGGAGCCTGTGCTCAGCCTTTGTGTGGGAAGGATCCCTGCTGAGCCCATGTGTAATAAATCTGCCTAAAATACTTCCAAAACAGTGCCCGATTTGTTTATCCCAGAGAGCCCTAACAGTTGTTCTTAGGTTGTTTTGGAAGATTGATATCATACTACTGAGCTAGTAGAACCAGTCAGACAGCAGAGCCAGGATGCTTTGCATAACTTTCTGGCTAGTCATTGTTGAGTCTCAAAACCTGTAAGACAGTCCTGCAATAAATTCTGGCATTATCTTTGGTCATTATGGTGGAGTGGAATGTGTCCAGAAGCTAGAAAGTCCACTGTGAACCTTAGATTCCATGTTTTTGTTTTTGTTTTTTTAATATAAAGGGGATCTAGAGTTGTTGAGGAGTCTAGCAACCCTTGATCCTTTCCCAGGGGTATCTTGGGGTGGAACAAGGTTTTTGACTAGTCTGTTAGTGGTTTCCTTTTAAACTGATTAGAGGACTTTTGTCCCTTTTGTCCTCTTCCCTGCTCATGACTGACTCACTAACTAGCAACTTGATGATCTCACTTATATACGGAATATAAAGAAACAAAACAAATGAATATACAAAGCAAAAATCAGACTTTGGACACTGACAATAGAACTGAACATACCAAAAGGAAAAAAAAAAAAATTGATGAAGTGGTGGTGGGGTAGTTCAATGGAGAGTAAATTGGTAATTTGGTGGTAATCATGGTGATGCCATGTTTGCTGCATGGTGAACTTGCATTTGTTTGTAAATCAAAGTTAAAAAAATGTCAATGTTACAGGACAAAATTTGATAAGCTATCACATACTGAAGGTGACAAGAGGTAGACAACTAAATAGAAATGTTATCCAGGATTGCTTCCTAGAAATGGATACTAATGAGAAAAACTTAAGAACTTGAAATAAAGTTGATAATTAATAATCTATCTCGATAAACTTATAATTCTGAGTAATCAATTATGTAAGATGTTATAAAATATTGTTTGGGTGGATTTTGAGTGAAAGATGTTCAAGAATCCTTTATACTAGTTTTGCAACTTTCTAAAATTATTTCAAAATAAGGAGTTGCAAATATACTATAAAAACAAGCTACTTAATTTACCTTTAAGATATCCTGTCCTCTTTTCATTCCTACTTTCACCAGATAGATTGATATCCTTACTTTTAATTATAATGATATAATAGGTTTTATAAAAGAATTCAAGAATAGGGCAGCAGCCTATGTGGTAAGTAGAAAGGCAGTGGGTGGGGCAAGTTTATTAGCAAAAGAAAAGAAAGATTACTTCAGGCAGATAATTCCCTTGAAGGAAGGCAAGAGCATGAACACTACAGTATTTCTCTTTTCCTTTCACTTTATCTCTGCATAGCCTCTCTATAATAATTTAATATCTATTTAAACCTATTGCTCTGATTTTTCCTGTTCTTGCTCTGTGTGGGTTTAGGGCACAGATATGTCCTGAGACACAAAGTCAGTTCACAAAGAATTCAAGAACACACTTGATGACAACACATGGCAAGTTTATTCTGAGATGCACTGAAACAGAGACATCTCTGTGAGTAGTACAGCTCAGCTGGAGTCTCTTTGAAGGAGTTACTAATGTTGTGGTTAAGTATTTAAGAAAATATCTTTTCTGTAAACCCTAGTATGCTCCCAGTAATTATAGCCAGCATGCCTGGAGTTAGAGTAGTATTAGCTCACCTGAGTGGTGCTGACTTATTTGGGTACTTTCTTAATGCGGGTGGTTCTGGCTTATTTTCAGTATATCTGTGTTAATCTCCTACTGTCCTCTGCAACCCTGCTTCCTTGTTTTTAAGGAACCCTTGTTTTTTATTTTTTGTTTTCCCCATGCTGTCCTCTTTACTTTTATTTTACTGATTATGTTGGGCACCCCACCTTTTTTTCTCTCTCCACTTGGTGTGCCTTCCTCTAAAGGGGTCTCTTTCCCATCAGGATGCCAATCATTCTTTCAAGACATTTACCCACACAACCCCATAAGAATTTAATGAGGCCCTTTCATTCCCTCATTTAAATTCTTAGAATCCCTAACAAACTGCTAGGCTCTCTGGCAAACTAAAGCTGAGAGTCTGGAAAAAGCAAGAATCAAATTTGTTATTTGAATCTAATAAGTAAAATAACTAATTGTATAAGTCAAGCATAATTTGTAACTTGAATGTTGCTGTTACATTAAGTAATGAGAAAACATCAAATATCTAAATTATAATATTGGCATGATAACTTTTAACAGAAAATCTAAGAGTTTGGACTGATAAACAGCACGTGTTTTATATCATCTTAAATTGTGCTAGGAGAAAATAGAAGTCTTCTGATCTGAAGAAAATACTGATGAAATAGTTTTGTGTTGTTTTTCAATTTCATGTAATTGATACATTAAGATCTTAAAGGTTAGACATTTTAATTAATTCAAGAAATAAAATTAGCAAAATTATTGTAAGTTAACAAAAATTCTGTCATTCCCAAATGTGTCCTTCAAAAATAGGAGATATTGCTTCTCTGAGAAAGGAAGGTTAACAAAATATTTTCATGTATAAATGAAATATATCTGTAGATAATGACAGTAAAGTGAGTACTGTAAAGAAAGGGAACATATAAGGAGTGGAAATATATTTTTGAGGGAAAAGTGAAGACTTTGTTTTAATATGAAGATGGTTATGTTTGATTCTGTTGGGACAATCTGGATGAGTCATTCATCCTCAAGGTCTGGATCCAGGAGAGAATTCCTGGAGGAATAGTATTATACACATTTTTTTTTTCCAAGGAGTAGATGGAACAGACCCAGCCTCGTCAGTGTCACTATTCAAAATTTTTGTGACTTATAAAAAGGATAATTTTCCCATTCACTATTGAATAATATCCTTCATTAAAGTTTAAGATATTCTTTATGTACACTATAGAAATTCTGCCTGATATATTTATTTGATTGCTTAACACTTTGTGTTGAAGAAAGTAATGCTGAAAATGTCAATGACCAATGCCAAGGCAAAGTCTAAGTTTTTTAATGCATTTTCTTCTTAGTTTTATACAGTAAGTTAGCTATGGAAACTGGTAAAGAACCTAAATTACATGTTGATTCTGTATATTCCCTACCTTCTGTTCCCCATTCTGTCCTTAAGTAAGAAATTGAAGAGTTAAGATGTTATGTTTTTATCTTCCTGTAACTGTAGTGTATGTCCTTGTATATTCTGAAGTTAGATGTAAGGGTTTTATTTCAAGTTCTAAAATGTGCTTTATATTAAAACACGCTTTTCAGTGACTCAGGTTCATGAGTTCATTATCTTCACACAACTGTCTAATTTAAGGGAGCACAGAGTAGAGTTGAGTCCCTCATATTTCCCAAAATGTGTCAGTAACTGGAGTAGTCTCACTGTAGTGAACCTGCATTCAAAGCTAGAGATCTAAAGTGAGTGCATATGAAACAGCAGCCAATAATGATTCTCCCTGCCTGATCTTAAACACAATAGATGAAAGAAAACATGAATGCAAATTTTCAGATTGAATAATATTCATCAGCAAAAAAATAACAAATCAATATTACTAACTGCAGTGGCAAGCTACTGAAATGCAGCATTGGGATATCAGCAGTGACAATAGACCTAAAAGGATTGCTGCTCTCTTGAAGAAAACATGACAAAATGGAATGCATTTAATGGCATAAAGGTTATTCTGACAGTGAAAGTATTGCATACAGGCAATACTAGGGTGAAGGACTTGAGACACTATACTGATGATTTAGTGTCAAGTTAATGAAAATGTAAAAAGTGGATTCGAATATGATGAGTGGTGGATACCAAGATCCACTACACTTTGCTGTGGTTCAAAGTTCAAGGTTCAAAGTGCAAGGCACAATTTATGAAACAAGTTCTCAACCATGGTCGAATGCAGCCTGAGTAGCAGTAGTGGAAGAAAACTGTGCCCATTTTACAGGCAGAAAATTTGAGGGTGGTGTCCACAAACCCTTAAGTATTATCACTTTGACTTTGTCTTCTAGTTTGCTCTCTATCCTCCAAAGCACTAGAATTTTCCCAGAGGAGTATGATTCTTTCCCTCACTCTGAAGCTCTGTGTAGCTTTTTTTCTTTTATTTTTAGTTTATTTTTATTGTAGTAATTACTCTACACACTAAAATAATTTCTTATGTATAGGTTCCCCATTCCTTACATATGTTTCAATACACCACGCCCTCCACCAAATTATCAAGTGTTCTTCCCTATTGTTCAGTGGGCTCCACCACCATTTGCCCCCACATACCCTATTCTCTCTTGGTAACCTCAGTTCTGTTGCAAATGTTTCAAGGTTGGTTATATTCCTTTGTTTTGTCTATTCACATTCCACCTATAAGTGAGGTCATCTGGGATCTGTCTTTCATCTTTTGATTTGTTTCACTTAGCATAATTCCTTCTAATTCCAACCATGTTGATTCAAATGACAGGGTTTCATCTCATCTAAGTCTTGTAGTATTCCATTATATATACACCACATCTCCTCCATCCATTCATCTGATTTGGGCACTTAGGTAATTTCCAGGTCTTATCATTTGTGAATAGTACTTCAATTAACATGGGGATACATACATCTTGCAGATGGATGCTTTTGTATCTATTGGGCATATACACAGAATTGGAATGATGGGATCATATGGGACTTCCATCTCCAGTTTTTGAGGAATCTCTGAAAATGCTCTCCATACAAATTTTGTACAAATTTGCACTCTCACCAACAAGGCAAAAGTGTTTCCTTTTCTCCACATCCTCACCAGCATTTGTTTTCAGACTTTTGGAAAATAACCAGTCTTTCAGTTATAAGTGATACCTTATTTTAATTTGCATTTCCCGGATAGCCAGTGAGTAGGAACATAATTTCATGGTCCTGTTGGACATCTGTATATCTTCTTCAGAAAACTGTCTCC
This sequence comes from Solenodon paradoxus, assembly GCA_004363575.1. Lineage (NCBI taxonomy): Eukaryota > Metazoa > Chordata > Mammalia > Eulipotyphla > Solenodontidae > Solenodon > Solenodon paradoxus. The sequence goes on along the minus strand of RJWH01000754.1, from coordinate 316,805 downwards.
AATTCCTCCTCCCATTTTTTATTGGATTGCCTGTTCTTCTGTTTTTGAGTTTTATGAGTTCTTTGTATATTTTAGATTTTAAGCCTTTGTCAGAAATATCAAATGCAAATATCTTCTCCCAGTTAGTAGGTTTCCTTTTGTCTTTGGTGGTTTTCTTTTGTTGTGAAGAAGGTCCTTAGTTTGATGCAGTCCCAGTAGTTTTCTTTTCTTCACCACATGGGCTCCAGCTTCCTCACTGGACCCACCTCTCGCTGCTTCAGCAGCTGGTGCCAAAATCCCTAGCTTCCACCCCATCATGAGTCTGGAGATGCTGAGGCTCTATTCCCAAATCCAAATCTGTGATTTAGCTGAGAACTGTGCTTGGTGCCCTCATTCACTGTTAGTCTTCAGTGGTTCTGTCTCCAGCTGAAGTGCTCACTGTTTCTTGGTGTCTGTCTCAGGAAAAGAGGTGATTTTTTTTTTCGCTTTCTCTGGGGAGGGACCCGAAATTGCATCCTATCAAGTCACTGTAAGGAAGTCTATCACAGAGATAAATATTTTTAAATGAAATGGAGATTGGGAAAAGCAAAGAATGTAATTAGGAATGGAGCACAAGGGAAAAACATTAAAGCAAGTTATGTGAATACATTGAAGTACTTTCCCAGTATGTATGAGAGTCAGTCTTGTCCCAATTTTATAAATGCATTGATTTGAAAGATACTTTGTATTAAAGGATAAAATAAAGATTTAGTAAAAAAAAAGGTTTTATAGCACTCTGATCTGGAGAATGAAATGGGACCACAGAGAATAGGAATGTTACGAAAATTGAAATGGGAGGCAGGGTCGCAGCATTTAATCTTCAACATAAAAAAGCAAGGAGATGAGTGTATTTTAGAGAAGTATTCTGCCTTTTAAAGAGATTCCTGGGAGATGAGGATCTAATAAGAAAGATCAGTATCTATGACACACCTTTCTACCTCCTATTTTTTTCCCTAATATGTTCAAATTATCTGCTACATTTTTTTAAAAAAGTAAATCATTCCATTATGTGAAAGAGAGGGCATGGATGAATTTGCTTTAAGTAGGGCTCCAGCAAACATTTCAGAACATTATTCACTATAATAGTGCATCTGTCTGAAGAGGCTCGTGTGAACAGAAATCCAACTGAGTGTTACTATCTATGCTTTGTGTCTGAGATGGAGCTGCCTTGGTCTTGAAGTAGAACCTTTTCCTGAAGTGTGCAGAGATGCCGAGATATTTCCAAAATGCCTACTTACAGAGGGACAGTTTTTTCACCTAATTGGCAAAAAATTGGTATGTTTAAGTAGTTCTGATCTAACTTTACCAAAACAAACCAAAACAAAGCAAACGGTATGTTGATAGTATGTGTAATTGAAACTAAGCATGATATTGTCTTATATTATTAAGAATAAAGAGGAAATTTAATTCACTGGAATTAAAGTTCAAGGCAAATTATTTGACCCACAAAACAATTTTTGGTTTCACCTATGTCTGAATTATGTGTTTCAGTCTTTTGTGTTGAGATGAAAGGAAAAATGGTTCTTTTTTGATCATTTGAGCATAGATTTTTTCACAGTTTTCCTCACATGTTCCAAAGACTTTGTAGTGCTAAGCAAAAAAGAAATGGGAATATACTAAATTTGAGATTTATTGTTGTAATCTAAATCAATTTCTGCCACCTGCCATCAAAAAGGTACAACAGTGAATGAATGAAGGATAAAAGTCAAAGATATTATACTTTTGTGGAAATTTCAAATAATCCATTGAAGGAAAAAGTCTTAGCAATCAGGATAATAATAATCTCCAGAAGCCAAGCATATACATAGTGACAGGACAAAATATCTAAAAATTTGTCTTTGACACAATGATAGAATTACTATGCAATAAATTTCTTAGACAAATATATATTGCAAAAATATTTAGCATGCACACATATATTTAGTAGAAAGTATTAATTGCCATAATACATCATGATATTTTGCAATTGATCAAGAAAAGCACTGATGAAGAGGAAATTGTCTGTTGTTCCAGATTTCTCTGTATAACAAATCCTGAAGTAAGGCTTAGTGCATATTGTAATATGTATTATCAGGACATAAAAACTGAGGGAAAATAAGAAATGAGTCAGAACAAAGGCAACTAAAAATCAAGGACATGCAATTAAAATTGTTGTGCATCTGACTAAAGAAAGGTAATTTATCTACCTGCTTCATCTTGCTTTTTTTCTCCATTCTTCAAAGTTCCTCCAGTGGGGAGTGAATTATTTGTCTTTGCATATCTTGACATTTTGGGAAGTTAGTCTCAATCTCTGTTGTTATGGTGCTGCATCCAAATCCAAAAGTGATGGGAGGAGCCAGAAGCTCCAGGTGAGTGATTGGTTTAACTCAGCCAACAGAGCCATGGAGAGTTATATAGATAGTTCGTTATTAAGACATTTAACAGGTGAGCATGTTAGACACAAGGAAGCTGAGTGAACCCAGTAAAGAATAAATTAAAGAAGTAGTCAAACAAAATGGACATAAAAATTCAAATAATTTTAAATATTGACAACAATCATATGAAAAGATATTCATCATCTCTAAAATCATAAAAATGATAATTAAAAATATATGTACACATCAAATAGACAAATTTCAGAGTGACTTTCGCTATTAAAATTTGTAGGAAACAATTTTCCTTATATAATATTGAAAGTAGTATAAATTTATGCAACTCCGTTAGGAAGAAAATATATTATATATCAAATATTATCTACAAAATTATGAAAAATGGAGAATGCCAACATTAAGGAAGATAGGGAAGAGGATTTACAAGAACTTGTATTATTACTGCAGTCCTTCTGTAAATCTAAAATTATTCCAAAATAATGTTTAAATAAAGCTAACAAACTATAAAACCACCAACCAATTTATTTCATGTTCTCTGTAGAATAAACACATGTCCAGATCCAAAGCTATATAACAGTATAGTGAAGATGTATATGTTTTAGAAAAAAAATTAGAAACAAATAATATTCTTCAACAGCAGGAAATAGATTATCTGTTCTCTTATATGCTATATCATGGTTTAAAAATGAAGTGGCTTATGGACACTTAGGTTGTTCCCATATATATGCTATTATAAATACTGTTGCCATTAGCATAGGAGTGTGCATTGATCTTTTCAGATTAGTATTTTCATATTTTTCAAATAAATTCCAAAAAGTGGAATACCTGGATCATGTGGTATTTCTAGTTCTGTTTTTTTCAGATCATTACATATTGTTTTCTGTAGTGGTTGTACCAGTTTACATTCTCACCAAAAGTGTGCAAGGGTTCCCTTTTCCTCACATGCTTAGAATTTTTACTGTTGTTGCTTCTTCTCTTTTAGATAGGTATGAGGTGGTATATAATTGAGGCTTTGATTTGCATTTCCCTAATAAGTGATATAAACATTTTTTCATGTGCCTATTGTTCATCAGCTTGTCTTACTTGTAAAAATATCTATGCAAAACATATGTCTATATATTAATTTTGTTGCTGAGATGTATCAGTTCTTTATACATATGTGTATATACATTTACACATATAGATTATAGTAAATAGTATATTAATATTCATCCATTGTTTGATGTATGATGATTTGCAGATAGCTGCTCCCATTTGTCTTTTTGTTTTGGATGGTTTCCATCACTGGGATGAAACTTTTAAATTTTATATAGAAAATAAGGTGTTGGTAGTGTGTGTATATGTTTAGATGTATGTGCATATGTATGTATAGATGTATATTTATACAAACATTTATGCAATGTGTGCATACAGTGAAGTACTGTTCAACTATGAAAAAGTTGAAATCTTGCCATTTGCAACAACATGGATGGATTTAGAGGATAGTATTATACTAAGCAAAATAACTCAAAGATAATCAACATGATTTCACTCATTTGTGAAATATAAATAAAGCAAATAAACAAATAAAACAAAACCAACTCAGCTACAGAAAAATAATGATAATTGCTAGAGTGAAAGGGATTAGGAGCTGAGTGAAATAGGTATCAAATATATGGTGATAGATGGAAATTAGACTTATGGTGGTAATCACAATGTAGTGTTTACGCGTATAGAATTGTTTACAGATGCAGAATTACATTATGTACACCTGAAACATGTAATGTTTATAACCAAAGCTACAGTGTTGATTTTAAACCAATGTATCTCAATATGACTTTCAAAAAAACAAAATAAAAACAAACTATATATGAAATATATGAGATAATTGTAGTAAATTATAGTGCATTCATACATTCAAACTTTATTAGCTATAGAAACACATAGATATATGAAAATAGCTTTTATAAATATTAAAACTCAGAAAAATAGTAACAAAGATGAAGTGTTCATATGTCGATATGAAATAATCTAATATAGATTTTTGACTGAAATTAAAGTTAGAGAAAACATTCATTATGTTAATTTTGCATGATATTTTTTTATAAAAATCAAGTTTTGAATATACCCTACATATATAGTACAAAAGAAAATAAATAATTGACTTTATCATATAATGCATGACTATGTACAACATTGAAAAATGTAGTATGCTTACCAAGATTGTTGGGGGCAGTGATTGGGGTTACGAGTTAATAAATGAAACAGAAAATTTTAGGAAAATATATTACAACTCAATGTATAAAGCAAATACCCCTACTGATATAAATACTTGAGTATATATGTACATACATAGATGTGTACATTTGAGGCAGTAGGGACAAATCTTTTGTGCAGAAGAATTCAAGAAATTTATGAAGATACTGCATTCCAAAGGCAGTGGAGAATAACTAGACATTTCAAGTCAAGCTACATGTGGTAAATTCCAAAGAACACAAAACACAATAAGAAAGGTTAATTTTACAGTGAAGATACTAGATAAACTTTAACCATGGGATACAAGTTGACATAGGTTGTGAAAATTAATATTGAAAGTTAAGTACACTTGATAGGAATTGAGGAGAATGATCATTACATTTATACTCTTCATTACAAATATTGATAACCAAGTCTAATCATTACAAAAAATACTAGAGAAAGTCCAACTAGTGGGTGCTCTAAAAATAGCTAATTTTGTTAAAACTGCCAAAGTAATCAAAATGAAGGGGAGTCTGAGAAACTGTCAGGGCTTAAAGGAGACATAGCAGCTAAATATAATGCCATATCCTAGATGGAAAAGGATATTAGGCCAAAATAAAGAAATTGATACAAGAATGGACTAAATTTAGTAATACATATAGCAACATTGTTTCATTAATTGTGACAAGTATACCATACTGATAGGAGAAATTAATAGCAGTTTGTTAGGTATACTGGAACTCTCTATAGTACATTCTCAATTTTAAAAGTACATGAAATATGGTCTAAAAATTCTTTTCATTAGCATTAATTATAGAGATGCATTTATTTCCATTAGACAAGCTCTTATCTTATTATTTTATTCAGTCTTTTAAAGAAATGTTCCATGGTGTCTTTTTATTTGCCTTTATATTTTTTTAACTTTGCATATTTCAGTTAAATGTTACTCTGAGGAGTATGTTTCATATGAGTGAAAAATTATGTGAATACACATGAATATTCAAATATCAACACATTTTGTTTTACCACATAAGAATTTTTATTCAAATGAGCTATTTCTATATTTCTACCATAATAGAATTTATAAATTTCAAAACACTTTCGATATAAATTAAAATCAATTTTACTGTTTGTTCTACTCATCCAATATTTTAAAAGTGAACATCTTCATTGAAAATTTAGTTATATATGCACTGAATATACCCAAACTTATTTTGATGAAGTCATTTTTCTTTCCATTATTTCAGTTTATGAGTTTCACCATTTTAATGAGAGATTGAGATCTAGAAAATAAAGCAAGATACAAAATATGCATCTTCTGTAAGATCAAATACAGCATAATGATAAAAATGCTTGAAAATTCTATTAGATGTAATTCATTTACTAATAAAAAGTTAGTTAAATCAGCAGAATCATAAAAATGATATAAACTCAAACATTTTATTTAAACTAAAAACAAATGTTTACTCATTTATCAATTTTCATATACAGAGACTTTAAAATTTTTTTCTAAATTAACTCTGGGTGGATTGTGTTTGCTTGTCTCTTTTGTTTTTTTGCAATCATAGTTATTAAATCTCACCTATGAATTCCACTTCATTTCTTTAACATGAGAGAAAAATATCCAGAAACTTCCAAAGTATATAAAGTGTCTAAACCTCTTGCAATTTTATGAAATTTGCTTTAATATTTCAGCTTATTTGCTCCACATCTAATTTAGTTCTGCATACCTTTAATAATTAGCTTTATTTTCTTTTCAAGGCATTCAACTTAGAGTTCAAGAAAATAAAGTGTTTGCACTCATTTATTGACAAAACATTCAATTATAGTGGTTACCGTACTACTGGCAAAAACTGATTTGGGGGCAAGTACTTTTGATAAGATGATTTACTAGTGAAAGCAGGACACTGGCAAATTGGAATGCAGTCTGGAGGTGCAGTTTTTCAGCATGCATATGGTTTGGATGGAACTCTGATATTTTGCTGGTGGGATAGTAAAGTTGTTCAATCACTTTGTAAAATGGTTTGAGAATCTCTCAAAGTTAAATGCTGAGTTATCATATGATCCAACAATTCCACTCAGTTATATACCTGAGGCAAAAATAAAGGCATATGCTATTGCAGAAACTTGTGCATAGATATTTATAGCTACTCATAGTAGCATGATAAGATTAACTCAAATATTCATCACCAGACACATGGATAGATAAATGTGGTATAGCCATGGATATACACAATGAAATATTAGCCACAGATATTGAAAAATGTTACTCTAAGTAAAGGAAGTCTGACACAAAAGCCCACATATTGTAGGGTATCCTTTATACAAAAGGTACAGAAAAAGTAGAGAGTAGCAAAAATTATATTACAAAAAATTACACTGTGGGAAAGTAAATTTCAGTATTTAAATGTATTGAAACATAAATAGCAAACTTAAAATATATATATATGTATATATCCTTATATCAGAATCTCAAAGAAATCACAAAGCAAAAAAAAAAAAAGAGCAGATATGTAAAGGAAAATTAACACAGAACCTGAACAAACCACTAAAGAAAACTTTAAAACCTAAAGAAAAGTGAAAATAGTTAAAGCAAAAGATAAGAATAAACACAGAAGCACTGTGACAGAAACCAGAAATCAAATTTCAGTGAAAACTTACTGCGCCACCAAAGGCCTCACCTCCAAATACCATCACACATGTGATTAAAATTTTATAGGTAAATTTAGGACATAGAGGGCACAATTACTTCATAGTAGATACTTGGAGTTCTGTTTGCTAAAATGAACATATTATCAAAAGCAATATACAGATTTAATGTGATCCCCATCAAATTACCAAGAAATTCTTCACAGAAATATAACAAAAATATGATGAAATTTATTTGGTACTGTAAGAGACTCCAAATAAGCAAACAAATTCATGAGGAAAAAAGAACAACAATGGAAGACACATGCATCTTCACTTCCAACTATACTGTAAAGTAATCATGATCAAGTCAGCATGGTATTCTAATAAAAACAGAAATGCAGATGAATGGAATAGAATTTAGACATCAGAAATAACCTCACACATATATGAGCAATTAATTTGTGACAAAGCAGCCAAACGCATATAATGGGGTAAGAAAAAATGACTGAGAAAACTGTAGTCTCATGCAAAAGGTTTAAACTAGATCATTACCTATAACTATGCACAAAATTAATTCAAATTGACTAAAGATTTAAATATAAGACCTGAAACCATTAAAACATATAGAAGAAAACACAGGCTAAACACTTCTCCACATTGACCTAAGAGATGTTTTTGACAATTCCACTCCAATGGCAAAATAAACAAATGAATTACATGAAATCAAAACATGGCAAAAAAACTCTCATAAAAACAAAAATACATCCTAATGAAAGATGATATTTATATATCATACATAAAAAAAGGGGTTGATATCCAGAATATATAAAGGACTTATAAAACTCAACAATAGAAAAACAAATAATCCAATTTAAAATGGGTAGATGATCTTAACACTTTTCCAAAGAAGACATGCAGATGATCACAGGGATATGAGAAGATATTCTACCTCTCTGTCATTAGGGAAATGTAAATCAAAACAAGAATGAGGTATCACCTTACAACTATGAGAATGACTATTATCCAAAATACTGGAAAGAATAAGTGTTGGCAAGGATATAGAGAAAAGAGGACTCATATATAGTGATGGTGGTGCAATCATTACACAAAGCAGTACTGAGATTCCTCAAAAAACTTGAGAATGGAAATCCTCTATGATTTAGTTATACCTATGGATATTTACCCTAAAAACACAAATTTGTTGAGATATATGACCACTATGTTAATTGAAGCATTTTTACAAGAATTAAGAGCTAAGTGCTCAATAACAGGTGAGTGGAGAAAAAATATGTGATATGTAATGGACTACTACTTAGCTATCAAAAAACAAAACCCTGCCATTTGGAGCTACATTTATGGACCTTGAATTATACTTGGTGAGATAAGCCAGTAGGAGAAAGACAGACGTTATATGATATTACTCTTATGTGATATATAGAGAAATCAAGCAAACAGATCAACCAAACATGGACTTTTAATCTGAAAAAATCAAATTAGTGGTTCTAAGAAGTGAAGGGGAAAGAAACAGGCAAATTAGGTATAAGTGGTTAATTCTATGATAAATGTAGAATTGCATCAGTGGTAGTAAACATAATTTATTATAAACATATGTTAATTTACAATGATGCATCCCTTAAATCTAAATGAACATTATAAATAAAATTAAATAAATAATTGCCCCAAAATAATAGATCACAGGTGTAGCAAGAATACACTTATAAAAGTAATGAAATTCATTAACTTATTTTTAAGTATGAAATTATGTTAGTTCCACCAAGGTTTTGGCTGAAGAAGCTGCATAATTGGTCAAAATATGGATTCATCTCAAGGATATATTTTTGAATATCCCAATAGTTGGAGGATTATTTCAGTTTAATAAATTTTAAAATCTGTAAGTATAAATCTGCAATGCATCTATGAGGTAGGGAAAACGTCAGGAGAAACATTGGTGGATGGAGGTGGAAGATAGAAAGTTATAGCTTGTTTTTGAAGTTAAAGTTCAATTAAATAGCTAAGTGGAGCTATCAAGCAAGCAGCAATTATATGAGTCTGAATTTTACAAAAGAGGTCAGGGTATGAATATAAACATAGTAATGAATATACAAAATTGTATGTAAAAATACAAAAACTATATGAGATTCAACAAAAAGATTAGTGTAGATAAAAATGGTAAAGGACCATGAATTGATGTCTAGTAAATTTTAAAGTGGAATCCTGAGGCTAGAGAAGGAATTACCAAAGGTTATTGGGAAGGAACAACCAATGCACTGAAGAAAAAGTTAAGAAAAAATCTGAAGCAGATTAAAATGTCTCTCAAAAACAGAAAGTGATCTTTAATGTTAAATATTGCTTATAGGTCAAGTATAGGGAGGAATATAAGTTGAACATTGAATTTAGCATTAAGTTATAGATAACTTCAACAAGAGAACTAAGAACCCAATGAACCTCTTCGTGTTCTCTTTTCCTCCTTCCTATCTTCAATTGTATCTAATTCTGGTTATAATTACTTCTCATTAATGTTTTTTCCTGTATTTCAAATTACAAAAATATTATGCATTAATTGAATTATGGAAATAAGAATATAAGATATGTGTGTAATTTTCCTAATATAAATATAAATCTATTTCCCTAATATAAATATATATGTATGTATGTTTATAGATCATCTCAACCTTTCCTCCCATATAAATACCTCCTGACTTCATGGAAAGCTGTGAAAATCTTGGTAAGAATATCTTACTTGATTCATTGTGATAGTTTAAATAAAATAATGTAAAATTATATTGAAATATAGGCTTTTGTTTGCTTTGACATAGTAATTGAGAAATATATATTTAATTCATTTTTAGCTTTATTTCCTTTTATCTCTTTCACATACATAGTTATATACAAATTGGCTTCCTTTAGTCCTCCCTTAAACAGCCTTTGACAGGATTGACCTATGTTAGTTGTTTCTAAGACAGAGTTTCTTTTAAAATTTAGTATTTGGTTGGTTGTCACAACAGGATTGTACTATGCTTGGCAGTAAAACAGATATAGTTAAGGAAGTAATGTCTATTTAATGGCAAAAGAAATGTAAACTTAAGAAGATAATTACTTAGTAGGAGACAAAACAGCATGCTCACACATGGAGTTACAAGTCAGTCAGCTTTCAAAGTTCTCCCACAGAGGCATGCAATTTTTCCTGAGGGAGGGAATATCCTGGAGAGGTTCTATTTGCAATACTGAGGAAGTAGTCATATTATCCTAGTTATCTAATCTTCAATTCAATATCAAATTATTCTGGGGTTTGGAGACTGGCTAAATCAGGCCTCACTGAATATTCACACATGCCTGATTTCTGATCACTTTTGCTTAATTTATTTTTTTTCCTTTTCACCCGTTTTTCACTTCTCTTCCCTTTTCCTATTTGCCCAAGCCCCCACAATGCTGACCATGTTTATATTTGTGACTAGCAAATGTTCTCCTTGTTTGTTCTTTTCCTGTTTCATTTCCTTATATATCCACTCCCCCAGTAATGCTGAATATGTTTGTATTAGTGACTAGCAAATTTCCTCCATACCTTATGTGCTCTTATTTTCCTAATTTTGATTAACAATGTTCCCAAAAGTTTGACATGACATATCTTTCGTCTTTTGCATGTTAGTATGTCCACATGAAGATTATATTTTCAAGAATATGAGTGAAAGTAATGTGTATGAATCTCACAACTTTAAAAGAAACATGTTCAACTTTTGTTTTTTCTCTTTCTAATGAACTAAAATATATAATGTGTGCTGGTCAACCACCTTCAATCATGATGATGAAGGAGATTTAGCACTGCAGGACAGAGAAGCATAAGAAAAGGCATTCAGAGTCTGCAGCAGAAATGATTTTTGACCTTTCATTATTTATCTACTTCCATATGGTAAATGAACAAAATGTCTCTTGCTTTGAGCTACTATATTTTGGAGTTTTCAAAATAACACCATATGCAGCCAAGAAATGACAAATTTTTCCCGTAAAAGGCAGATAGTAAATATTTTCAGCTTTGCAGACCAGAAAGTATTTGTTGTTACTATACATTGTCTTAAATCTGCCCTTTTAGTGTGAAGAGACATAAACCATTTATACAAATGTGCATAGCCGTATTCCAATAGTTTCCAATAGTAAGTTATATCAGTAGACTCTGATTATATTCAGATCATATGTATAGTTTGAAATCTCATATTCCAGCAATAACATAACTAATACAATCTTTTGGTTATATATATATGTTTGAAAAAAATTTGTGTATGAATAGACATTTGTTTTGAATTTGCTTAAAGTGTATTGCATGAAATATGTTTCTAGATATTTTGCTTAATACTATATAATTAATATTGAGAAAACAATTTGCATTCACTGTTTATTGCTTTGTATTGCTGCCCCAATTTTTATTATAATAATCAATTAGAATCAAGTGGAAACTTTGAGTGTATAATTTAAATATATGTGGCTTATACTCTTTCTAAGTGAGTAAGCATGTACACAATATAGCTAGTCACACAATACAATTAGTCTAGACTATTGTGCTTGCTCTATTAGTCAGTTAAATTTCATTTATTGAGCACATGCCTTTCAACGGTGATTTCTTATTTAATATATGGTATCCTTTACATTTTACAACAGCTTTTTTCAATTTACTATTTTATCTCTGTTTTAATTAATAAAGTAATAAGGTTACTGTTACATGCAAAAGGGAGAATTTTTAATGGATCTAAATGTATGTGTGTGTATATATATATATAATTTCTCCAAAATGTCAACAAATTATTATGCTTTTCACTGATGAATAGCTTAACATCTTCCCTACACAGTTTACTAGCATTATATATTCACATTACATAAATTATGATTGTGTATGGGGAGAGAGAACATACATGGAAAACTTGAAATTTCTTTCATATTGATTAAAAAGACAAAAAGGTTATAGTTTAAAATATTGCTGAGTCACTAAATGTCTTCTCCATTAGGAATTTTCCACTATGCTTTATTTCTTGCTTTTGCTTTTTGTGACAATGGTTTTTTATTTGGTTTATATATTTTCACATGTAATGTTAATTGAGCATGAATATTCGCAAACCATAAAATTTACCATTCTAAAGTTTTTCAGTGTTTTAAGTCTATTTACAAAGTTTTTCAAACTTAACCACTGTTTAGTTATGGAACATTTCATACCCTCTCCTCACTGGGACACTGCATATTCTACCCAATACCCAACTCCTAACAGTCACACATCTGCTTTCTGTCACTAAGGATTTGTGTTTTCTCCATATTTCTTATAAACGGTACCTTGCAGTTTGTGCTCCTTGGTCTCTATTTTTCACTTCAGAATGCTTTCAAGTGTCATCCGTTATACAGCAAAAACCAGTACTTCATTTTTTATAGGTGAATATTGTTTCATTTCCATATACCTTATTTGTCGATTTTTCAGTTGAAGGATATTAAGAATGATCATTCTTGTTGTTATGCATAACACTATATAACACACTAATATACAAGGCTTTGATGGACATATTCTTTTTACTGTTTTGGGTGCATATCTAATAGTGTAATTTCTGGACCATATCAAAACTCTTAATATTTTAAGGAACTTCCAAACTGAGAGTTCCACTTACTCTATCTCCTCATCAATCGTCTGTATTTTGTATAGACATCTTAGTTGGCATAAAGTGGCATCATTGGGGTTTTGATTTATTTTTACCTAAAGACTAATGATGCTGAGCATCTGTTTATGTGCTTATTGACTATTTATATACCTTCCCTGAAGAAAAATCTGTTCAAATCCTTAGTCTGTTTAAAGACTTGGGTTATATTTCTTTTCATATTCTATTTATAATAGCTATTTCTTTTTATTCTTCTTTACTGTGGATTGCATTTTCAATTATTTATATTATTCTTCAAAGTACAAAATTTTAAATTATGGTATAATCTAATGTAGATAATTTTTACTTGGTTGCTTGTATTTTTGGTGCCATGTCAAAGAAAAAGGTGCCTAGTCCAATGTGATAAAGATTCATAATGACATTCTCTTCAAGCATTTTATATAGTTTTTTTAGCTTTTACATGTAGGTCATTTTTTCATATTGAATCTTTTTTAATATGGAGTGATGTTAATGAGTTTATATTTTTATATTATTGACAGGAATTTTAAATTTCTTGATTGGTAATGGCATGGAAGGATCTTTTATACACTAGATCCAATGATAGAAACTGTTAATGACTTAATTTCCCCCCTCCCATATTCATATGGTGAAGCCCTAATGCGCAGTGTGAGTATATTTGATTTGAAGATGAGACCTTTAAAGAAATAAAGTTAAATAATGTGATAAGTGTGTGGATTCTTAACTAGTCTGATTTTATCAGAGATTTCACTCTTCTTTCACATGTATAGAATAAAGGACTTGAGAGGATGTGGTGAGAAGGCAGGCTACTACAAGCCATAAAGAGATCCATCAACAGAAGCTAAATAAATCTGATCTTTAATCTTGGACTTTTAGCTCAATTATTTTAAGAAAATTAATTTATTTTACTTAAATCGCCCAGCCTATTGTTATTTCTTATAGCAGACCAAACAGACTGATGCAGAAACATTATACTGCAAGAAACCAATCCAGCCCACTTAGCTGATTCACAGTCAAGTTATTTATTTCTCTCCATGCTATCTCAAGGCTTTAGGAGAAGGAAATGTATTTTTTCCTCACAAATGATAAATTTTTCTAAATTATTAATTAGACTTACTGCAACTAACTTCAAATCTGGAACTACTGGCATTTCATAAGATTTTGAAGCTGCAGCATCCTTTGGAAACTTCTTCATTAAATCTCATAATTTCACAAGTGACAGGAAATCCTTAGAAAAATAAGTGTTGTAGGAAGTGAAATTTTCACATGGTCTAGGTAATTCAAATACATGTCTAGAATAGAACGTCAGGCTTTTCTGTAATATATCATTTTAACTTTTATTTATGAGAATCTTCTACTTTTGTAAGCTTCCTTTTCCATAATGCTGCCCCATTTCCCACCTTTATTTTTCTATTACTAGCATCTTAATTTCTGTTCTTTTAGGATAGCTTGTCAGCTCACTGATTTCTCTGTCTATTCTCCTTTTTTACAATATGCCAATCTTCACACAGGTACAGATTTTGTAAACTTAAAGTTTGATATTAATTATGTTTATGAATTAATTAAAAAACTTCAGAGTTCCTCTAATAATGATGAGATCTGCATACTCATTAGCCTGATATTCCAGGCCCTCTATAATTTTATCTTAACTTTAGTGTATGGCTATTGATTTCCTGATTCTTTATCCCATTATGTAAATCTGCATCCCTATTACTTGATATTTCTCAGCTAGTTGTGAGCCCACCTTCCCCCAGGGATATTTAGTAACATCTGGAAGCAACTGGGTTGTCACCATGAGGAACGGGGTATGTTACTGGAATCTAGTAGGTAGAGTATGGGAATGTTGCTGAATATTCTATGTTGTATAGGACAGCCACCTTTATCAAATAATTACCTGGCTCCAAGTTTTAATAGTACCAAGATTGATAAATAGTTTAAGTCATACAATGATTTTTTTCTTTGGTATCCCTTTTCTTATTTACTCCATATCTTATCAATTCTTTAAAGTTTAACACAAGTTTCTTGTGAGTTTATCTTTGAAAACATCTGCCCATTGAAGTCATTATAACTTCTTTATCTATAATCAGACATTCTTTGGTTGGTTAATTTGGCACTGATAATATATTATATTGGTATATGAAAGTCAAGCATTTACATGTATTATGTAGCTTTGAATATATATTCCAAACACATTTGCAAAGTCAGATTAAAAGTAAAAAAGTATAATTGCTTCACTTTATTCTTTAATAAATAGGGTTAGAAAATACCTGTGAGAAATTCTAACAAACTTCTGAAAATCAGATTTATTTTCAGACTATTAATGACTAATTATTAAATGAATTAATTTTAAAAGTAATTAGATTTTTAACATTTACATTGATGCATATGATGATTAGCTTTTCTCTTTTTTTGGTATAATGCAGGTTATTTTACATACTATTCACGAGTAAAGCATTTAATGATTTTTTCATGAAGTTTTATTTTATTTGAATATTTATTATGGCTTAAAGATGCTCCAACAATTTGATACACAATTCTAAGTTTGTAAAGAACAATATTTTTTACTCTCTTATTTTTGAGAACAAAGATTTTATTTTCAAATTATACCTGTTTCCTTTATTTTTTCTGTAAACCTGACTCTAGAAGCATTTAAAATTAGTTGCAGTTAGCCTATCAATTGTACCCTAAAGAATGTTCTGTCTTTTCTCCTTTAAGCATTTACTTCTCACCAAAAAAGTTTCAGGAAGAGAAAAGTGCATAATGATGTTATTTTTCATTTGTATTTTGAAGAGAGGATGACTCTTCATGCAAATCAATTCAGTAAAAATTTACATGAAGGAAAATGAGGAATAAACTACAGCTTTTCTGGATCATGAAATCCATGTACTGTTTTATGCAGCTGTAAAATAGATGACTGGTTCACATAATGCACACAGTTGTCCAGCAAATCTAAATAGTACCCTATTTGCTCCAAGTACTAACAGCCTACTTGAGTAGACATTGGATGAGGAAGCAAAATTAGTCTAATGCTAATATATAAACATATCTGGCCTCAATGCTCTAGGGGAGTACTACCCTGAGTATGTAGATATACACCTATGAAACATGTTGATTTTATTAAAACTGTTTCTTCTCCCTCTTAATTCAAAGAGAAATGAATACTTTCAAAGTTTGAGCAAAGCCAATCATTATTTATTAGCACTAGGGAAAAGGTCTAGATCCCTGAAATAAGAAAACACCTGTCAAATAGATAATGCAAATACTTGCCCCCCCAATGAATAAACAGATACATAGAAATAGAGCTGTTTTATGTTAAAACATCTGGAGTTTCAAGCTTGTTCAAAGATTATTTTGCATTTTATTGACTTTTGAAAGTTTTCAGAATCTGTTTTCTTAATGTATAGAATCTAGCGGTAAACACTATTGTATTGTCTAGAAAGCCTAGATATTGTAGCTTTATTGTTTGCATGATTGGGATAAGGTTTAAATCACTGTGCAATATATCCCATATATTCTATACATATTGCTCTCCATTCTATTATTTGTATGTATTTTTTAATTTATAATTTGATTTAAAATTTCATTTATTTCTATAACCTTACCCAAGTACCATCTAAAGATATTTTCATTTGGGATTGTTACTATCTCCAGTTTTATAGAGAATGGGATGAGATACAGACAGATACTATTTCTACCTAAGATAATAGATGACAGAGTCAGGATTTGAACCAGGTGATTTGGTTAAAGAATTTGTGAAAAACAAGGTAATCTTTACTAAATATATTGCATGTTTAAACGCTGTATAAATTTTATAATATGACCACACCCTATATTATTCATTTCAAAAAATTCTTTACTTTGAAAAATATTCTGAAATTAAGATGAATGAAAATAGTTATAAATAACTCACTTGGTGACAAATTTGAATGGCTGGTAGTGGAGGAAAAAGATAGAAGTAGCGTGCTGTTAATTTTTAAGTTATTTTTGTGAGTAAGTGAGTCTGAGTTTTATAAAAGAACTGGAAAATTCATTTGTTTCCTGATAAAAGAGGTAATTACAGTCCAAATATTTAACACTTTTTCATTATTTGTATTTTATTGGAATTTGTTAATCAATTATTGAAGTGTCTTGTTGTTTAGACAATTTTTTATTGTTTTAAGAAACAACCTTTTCACTGTATTTCAAGCATTTGTCATTTTTTTAACATTAAGCACCATTTGTAGGCTGACCACACATACATTTTAAATGAAATAGTCCCTTTTTATTCATATATCTAGATCATCCTGTCATTTTAATATGTCAATTTTGTCACATTTAATAAACCAGGGCCTTCTTTTTAGATATTTTATTGTAGTAATTATTCTACACATTAAAATAATTTCCTATGTATAGGTTCCCCATTTCATAGAAATATTTCAACACACCATGCCCTCCACCAAATCTCTAAGTGTTCTTTCTTATTGTCCAGTGGACTCCACCAACATTTGCACCCTCTCACCCAATCTCCTTCGGGTAACCTCAGTTCTGTTGCAAATGTTTCAGGGTTGGTTATGTTTCCTCCATTTCTTTGTTTTGTGGATTCACATTCCACCTATTTGTGAGGTCATCCAGTATCTATCTTCTTTTAACTTGTTTCACTTAGCAAAATCTAAGTTCCAACCATGCTGGTTCAAATGACAGGGTTGCATCTCTTCTAAGGGCTAAATAGTATTCCATTGTATATATGTACCATATCTTCTTTATCCATTCATCTGATGTTGGGCAGTTAGGTAATTTTCATTTCTTAGCTATTGTGAACAAGGCCCCAATAAACATGGGGATACATACATCTCTGTGGGTGGGTGCTTTTGTATCTTTTGGGTAGATGCCCAGAAGTGGAATGACGGCATCATATGGAATTACCCTCTTCAGTTTTTTTGTGGAATCTCCAAACTGTTCTCCATAAGGGTTGTACCAATTTGCACTCCCACCAACAGTACAAATGTGTTCCATTTTCTCCACAGCCTCACCAGCATTTGTTGTTTCCAGATTTTTGGAAGGTGTAAGCTGATATCTTATTATTGTTTTAATTTGCACTTCCCTGATAGTCAGTGTGTAGGAACATAATTTCATCAACCTGTTGGGCATCTGTATATCCTCTTCAGAAAATCATCTCTCTAACTCTGCTTCCATTTTTGATTGGATTGCCTGTTTTTCTGTTTTTGAGTTTTATGAGTTCTTTGTATGGTTTAGATATTAGACCTTTGTCAAAAATATAGAATGCAAATATCTTCTCCCTGTTAGTAGGTTTCCTTTTGATTTTGATGTTTACTTTTATTATGATGAAGTTCCTTAGTTTGATGCAGACCCAATGGTTTATTTTTCTCTTCCCTTCATGGCGGTATTGAGTCCCAAAAGGCTTCTCTTTGCTTCCCTATGACAGATGTCATGAAAAGTCTTTCCTATGTTGTCTTCTAATTGCTTAATGGTTTCTGGTCTTATGTCTTAAGTCTTAATCCATTTTGAGTTAATTTTTGTGAATAGTGTTAGAGAGTGATCTAGCTTCATTATTTTGCATGTGGCTCTACAGTTTTTCCAACACCATTTGTTGAAGAGACTTTCTTTTTTTCATCAAATGCGTTTGGCTCCTTTGTCATACATTAACTGACTGCATGTGAGTGGGTCAGTTTCCGGTGATTCAGTTCTATTCCACTGATCTGTGACTTTGTTATTATTCCAGTATCATACTGTTTTGATTACTATAGTAATATATTTCAAAGACGAAGTGTAATCCCACCAGATTCGTTCTTTTTTTCCCCAATGGTTGCTTTATATATTGGGGTTTTTTTGTTGTTCCATAAAAATTTTAAGATTTTTTTTGTTCTATTTCCTGGAAATAAAACCCTGGGATTTTAACAGGGATTGCATTAAACCTATATATTGCTTTGGAAAAATGTCCATTTTAATGATATTCATTCTTCCTAGCCACAAGCAGAGGATGTCTTTCCATTTCTTTTGTGTCCTAGTCTATTTCTCTTAAGAAGGACATGTAGTTTTCATTGGATAGATATATTACTTCTTTTGTTAGGTATATGCCCAAGTACGATATTCCATTCATTTAACTTCTATTTTAAGTGGTGTGATTTTTGTTATTTTATTTTCTTCCAGTGTGTTGTTTGTAGTCTGTCACTTTACTATATTCATTTATCAGGTCTAGAAGTTTTTGATAGAGTTTTTGGGACCTTTCAATATATATGACCATGTCATCTGCAAATAATGAGACTTTTGCTTTCTCCTTTCCATTTTCTATTCCTTTTATTTCCTTTTCTTGCCTAATTGCTCTGGCTAAGACTCCAGTACAGTAGTAAACAGCAGTGGTTAGAGTGGACAACCTTGCATCAGGGAACAACTGCAGTGGAAAGAAAACTTGAGGAATTCTACACATCTATGTGACTTAGAGTGGGTAAAGAGATAGTAAAGATGGCCTTAGCTGCTGCATCTGTTGCCTGGGTAGGACAGACAGAGCAGAACAGCTACCCAACTTTGAACCTTGGGAAGGAAGAAAAAAAGGTGCAGTGCCACACATGGTTGGCTTGAGTAAAGTATGAAAAGGAGATATTGACTCAAACCCCATTCTCCACAAAAGTTGGGAATCTATCAAGAAGGACAACAAGGAAGACTATATTTCCCCTTCCCCATCCATGGGATCCATGCTTGCCAATGAAATAAAAGGAAACCACAGTAGATAGTCTGCTGAGATCCAGGTCTGAAATTCCAGAGAAGAGTGTGGACCTCAGTTTCACCCACTTGAACAAGCAACCTCAAATACAAACCACAACAGCTACCTCCACATCCTAACCCCACCCAGCAATCATTCTCCATTGAATTCACCCACAAGATCAGGAATATTAAACAAAATCAGAACACCACCTGCTGGTTAAAAAAAAAAAAAAAGACAAAGATAACTCAGTTCCAAGACCTCTTGGGAGAATTATAGGATAGCACAATGTCTTCTGAGACCTCAAGGTATTATGACAGCATAAAGAGACAATGCCTTGCCCCTTGCCCCAAAAAACAAATTTGAAAACATGTAAGATTATATCTTCTTAGTAGATAAATAACTCAACGCAGTAATCATGAGAAACTAAAAAAGATAAAAGAAAACTCAGAAAAAAGTAAAGGAATTATAAGAATATTTAGTAAAACAAATCAAGGAATTCAAGAAGAAAAAAAAAACAGTAAGTGGAAGACAAAAACTGAAGTTTTAAAAAAGAAAATAACAGATTCATGATGTGATGAATGCAATACAAGAGATAAATAGTACTGTAGAAATTTATGAAAGCAGAATTGGCCAAATGGATGGAAAAATTTGTGATCTGAAGGACAGAATGTAGAAAAGAACAAGGTATAAGAAGAGAGAGAAACTTTAAAAAGTAAAGTTCAGAGCTCTCGGACTGCAGCAAGAAATATAAGATTTATGTGTATCATAGAAATTGAAGAGAGGGAGAAGGAAGCAGAGAACTTATTCAATGAAATGATAGCTGAATGCTTCCCAAACCAGAAGAAGGAACTGAATATAAAACTCAGTGTGCCCAAAAGAATAGCTGGTTGTCTAAATACAAAGAAGCCTACAGCAAGAAACATAATAGATAAACTATTAAAGGATAATGAGAATGAAATAACATCAGACATGACTAGGAAAATAAGAAAATAGCACATAAATGTATTTCCATAGGATTATCAGAATTATTGGCACAAATTCTACAGGTTAGGATTTGAATGACATATTCAAAATACTTCAAGATAAATCTGCAGGAAAGCTTTATCCTGCAAAATTTTCTTTCAGATATGGAGAAGTCAAAGATTTCCTTGACAAACAAAAGCTGATGAACTTTGCTACTAGGATAACTCCCATATAAGAAATGTTAAAAAAAGAAATGCTCTTCTATCTTAAATTTAAAAAAAGTTCACACAAAATAAATAGCAGAATAAATAAATAGACAAAACCAAGAAACAAAAGTTCAAGTGACAGTAGCCATTCCTCACGTGTCAGTAATCACCTTGAAAATAAATGAACTAAACTCAACAAGGCACAGAATGACTAGATGGATTGAAAATTAAAACCCAACTGTATGTTGCTTATAAAAGATTTACTTAAGCTATGAAGACAATCATAGAATTAAATTGGAGATGGAAAATGATAATTCAAGCCAACAGGGTGTTATGAAAGACAGAAACTACTGTAGTTTAAACTTCCAGACATATAGAGTAACAACCACAAAAATGAACATTGTATTATAACAGAGATCGATATTATGATAAAAACACAAAAACATATATGTGTGTATATATATGTATATAAATACAGTCATAACATAGAAGCATTCTAATATATCAAGCAAATAATAATCCACTTAAATGGATACATTACAGCAATACAATAAGGAGGTTTACATTCTACTTTTGGTAATGGACAGATCATTCAGACAGAATGATGTTCTGTGTCCTAGCAACACTAGTGCAGTGAAATGATTCAGAATTCTATAATGCTTATTATCAATTTTTATAAAAAAACAAGATATGGTTCATATGCCATAAGTTTCGCTCTTTGAAAGTATACATCTCAATGTGCTTTAATATGTCTACACAGTTGTGCTATATAATTCATTGGGTTTATCAGATCCATCCCTAGGATAAGACTTTTACTCCTCTTTTTTTACACATTACACATGTTTTTTATGAAGTGCTTCACTGGACTATTGGACATATTTAAAACACTAATACAAATGAAGTATCATTCAGAATCATATAAAAATAATAAAAATATCTAATAGACATAAGCAATAAAATATTAAAAAATATAAAATCTTCACAAAATGATTATCTTCTGATCTATACAGTTCAACTTTAACATTTGCAGTAATAAAGTCAGTATACACATGTTAATTCATAACAATGGTATGTGGGCATTCTTTCAGTGAATTGATTTCTTTGTACTAAAATCTCTAGTTTTCTAAGACAATTCCATGTATAAAAATGATTTATACATTTCTCCAAGGCAGTACATACCCAAAGACATGACACCAGAGGGAAAAAGTGCTTGTTTTTCTCATGGAAGCAGTGGTCATTTCTTTCCTTTCCTCTTTCATCTGTGCATGTATATGTGTAGCTAATTCTAAATAACCTTGCAACATTTCTGCTGCAAATTATCTCTTCTGATTAGAATGTGTTTTAAAGGACACTTAAGAAGAGATATTCCTTTAAGAAAAGTTGTTTCTATGTGAAATAAACTATTCCCAATTTTGTAATTATTGAAACATGTAACTGTATTTTATAAACACAATAATTTTTCTTTTTCAAATAGCAGAGTCAAAGCAAAATTATGAATTCTCGTTCAATGTATGAATAGAAATAAATAAATTGCAACTTGATAATGGACATTTTTCCCTATTCTTTACTAATATTGAGAAAACTTGTCCATATAAGAGGAGTTTGAGAATGTAAGTTATGAATGAGAAGCGGATATTACCAATCTATACACTCCCCTTTGTGTAATTTGACGCTCACCTCTACATTATATCTATATTATATCGAAATCTTACAGTGAACTCAATCAAATAAACATAGTTTACTGTATACTGCCTTAAGCACTGAAAGCATCTAATAAAATCGTTAATGGGAATTCTCAGTCACTGTCATTACTGCGATACAGCATCATACTATATGTGCATGTGTGTATGTGCTTTAAAAAAATGCATTTTTTAATCACTCTCTGAAGAACCCTACTGACATCTCACAGAACTCTAGGAATTCGTGGAACCCCAGTTAGTGACAAGTAGTGAAATGACAAAAGTAGATTTATCTTCTTTACAGGAATCACTTTCATAAATATAATGCATTCTTTGGTGTCTTACCCTGATTTCTTAAATTCACTTTCCTCTTCTTTCTTCATCACCAATTCAGTGGACAATTTGTTCCTGCATATTCCAGGCTTATTTTAAAAAGTCTGAAATGAATGCTTAAACAGTTGAGATGATGGACAAATGTTGGTCTTTGCATTACTTAGGAATCTTGATGGTTAGTTATATAGTACTGTAAATGCTTAAGGATAGTCACTGGAAGAAGTTGTTAAGCAATTGTGATTACAGTTAAGTAATCAATTGTCATAATGTGTTTATATTCAATCAGGATATTATCATGATTAAGTTAAAAGACTTCCAATGTTGGAAATGTATTCTTTCACTTGGAAGATTTTATGGTATGTCTATGTTGTAGGAGGTATTATTTCAAGTCCTGGGGTCTATGAATGGAATGTTTCTCCCAAACTCGCTTTTATGAAAGAATTATCATTCTAGAAATGCAAGACAATACGTACCACATAGTACTTTCCTTTAGTAACAAATATGCTTTATTTGGCCCCAAATAAGGATCTTCATGCTTTCTTTTTTCTCCCTATAACATGTCATAGGGACAATATTCCTGACACTCACAAAATATTATTTGGCTATTCAATTTAATCTATCCTCAATGGTCCTTTTCTTGTATCTTGAATTTAAATATTCAGTGTTCTTTGAATTGTGGGGATTTTGATAGTATTACATATGGAGGAGGAGACATTAAACACGGCTTATTAGAAAGATAACACTAGTCATTTTAACAGGTAAACTTAAAAATTTCAGTGTTTTATATATCCTCATATAAAGGGAAAAAAGCAACCCCTAAAAGTAGATGCCTTTCATTCAAAGACTGTTTCATAGTGACTTTATACATATATATGTATAAATATATATATATATATATATAGTGATTGAAACCCATTATGAAAAGAACATAGTGGGTGTGTAGATAAAATGTAATTGTTAAAACAGGGAAGTAAATAATGACCTTTCTTGGTATCTGAAGAAGCCTTTCTAGATGATCTACCCTTTGAGCTGAAACTTGCCATGTGAATCAGGAGCAAGACATAAAATTTTTATCAAGAGTAAATTTAAGGGATGAAAGAGAATAGTGTATGTAGCTAGAGAATTCAGAGTTTGTAGGAGCTAAGGGAAAGAAGACTGGAGTGAGAAGCTGAAGAAATTTTCACGTTATGTGAACAGTTATATATTTTTATTCATTAACAGGAGTAACAAAGGATGACTTGGAAGGACAAAGTTGTTTTGACACAAGTGTTTTTACATGTTAGAAATCATGAGCTATCAATGCTTCTAACCAAGTTATATGTGCAACAGATACTAACTTTCTCATTTCGATTATATCTCCAAGTTCTGTTGTAAACTCAGTGAGTATTAGAAATGGAAGGAAGGAAGAATAAAGTTTAAGAATAAGAATGAAGTGAATGTGAAGCCTAGAGATGTTGCAGGATATCTGCTCTTCACATTATATGCCTAAAAAATATATATAAGAAGAAAAAACAGCTTGAAATCCAATGACATGAACCCATTTTTAGGGCTGTGTCAAGTGTACCTGAGTAAAAATGTCAAGTGTTCTTTGTTAAAACAGTTTTAATCAACCATTCTGTGCTTTCTAGGAAATAGAAAATTGTTAAAGAAAGTTTTTTCTTAATTAAAGTACATAAATAAAATGAATTACTATAATAGACAGTTTTTAGATAAAGTAAGTCCGCTATGTTGAAATCATTAAAATCCAGATCTGAGATATTAAATATATATTTAATAAATGAATAATTTGAAAATAAAAAATAATTGTTTGACATTAGTTTGTTCTAAGAATGGGTTGTTCTAACATAACATAGAAGAGCAGAGAAACAAGGACTGAATGCTGTGGGACAATACACTAACAAAAAAAAAAATTGGGAAGAAATTGCCAATGGGTTAAGAGAAAAATGAAAGCAGTACGGCATTTTAAAAGCTAAATGAAGAATAAAAGAGTATTCGACATACTATGTTAAACCATACAGAAATATTGAGAAATATGATTAACTTCTCTAGCTAAAGAGCTCTTACACTAATCAGAAAACATCCAGACATAATCAACATTTTTGCAATATTTAATTTACAAAAGATTCTGTCTGCCATCACTATTATTTGCAAAATCTCATAGTGCCCATTTCCTCAAAGTTCTGGTATGACTAAGATGTTTACTTGTTTTGATTCTCCAATTTTACCCATTTCCTAGGTCTAAAATTTCTAAAATCCACAGTCATTTAAGCATTTGTAAAACTCTTCTTTAAGTTGATCCCTTCCCAAAACATTTGTTTTTAAAAATTTCAATATATTTACATATAATAGAATAAAACAATCCTACCAGATGTAGTTCCATGATGAAACTTTAAAATATCAATTAGACCCATTATATTAGGGGTTTGAATTACACATGAATTTGATGATGTTTATTTTTTATGCAATCTAGACCAGACACATTTTTCAGGCAGTGAATAAGAGTGACTTAGAAAAAAACATATTAGGACACTAGGTTGCAGGTTCTTTGATTATTCTACTTTCTAAAAAAAATGAAAACCTGATTTAGGTTTGAAATAGGGTATTGATAATACCAAGAGGGATGTACGGCAAGAAGCTGATAATGTAGGACTGCATTCTCAGTAGGGTGTCTATAAATAAAGAAATATTTGGAGGATAGGAAGAGAAAATAGTTGAAATATGGAGGACAGTAAAAAGACAAGAGGAAGAGCATCAATCTTAACATCTATATTTAGGCAATTATTTAAAAGAAAGAAGATCAAAGGAGGAATCATGATGGGTATAGAGTGTAAATATTAAAAAAAAAACCTTCAAATTTGATTGCTGTTGAGATAGACATTTATAGGTGTTCTTATAGTCTGCAGCAGAATGACTATGCAACATTCTTCCAATTGGGGCAGTACTGAAGGAAACTGTTATCCAAAGTACAACAGTTATATAGAGTAGAATTTTTCATAGAATGTTGGACATACCGTCACTCTGGATAAGAGGAGTAAGCCAGGTGATAGTAGTAGTAGTTTATGTAATTGCTCATGGAAGAGTAAACACTTGGTTAACTCAGAAGAGAGAATACATTAGGAGTATAAGCAGCTGTTAGTTTTGATAAGAAAGGGAGAATGTTCTTCTAACATTACTGTTCTTCTAACAGTAAGATCTCAATGGCTCAGAGACATTTATAAGTGGAGAGGTACACTGAAAGCCTTCCCTTTAGAGAGCATCAACCACTTTCAATAAAGTAGACCAGAAAACCAACTAATGAAAGTGAAAGGCAGAGTTGGAAAACTGAAAATGGCAGAAAGCTTGTCAAAAGATCACTCCTGGAAATGGCACAGAGTCATTATACATTAAACACAAATGTCACTAAGCATTAACAAGTCCCCACTCAGATTTGTGACTCTCCAACAATTATCTGTTGTAGATAAATTATCTACAAAATTCTGGTGCAGAGAATTATAATTCAAATTTAGTCAATTGCCTTCACAGTCCAAGGTCTTGGTCATTGTGCGCAATGCACATGGATAATATTAACTGAGCTCTGAGGTCATAAAAGAGTTCTCATAGTAGTACTCATTCTTAGAAGTAAAAGGATTTCACAAAACTATGCATCTTTTCAAAGAAAATAAAATGCAAGCATTGACTAGGATAAGTGTCTCTCAATGTCTGCATTTGTTGAGGCTTCCACCATGATCTGAAATTTTACTGTCATTTGATACCGAGTGGAATGCAATATGTCATGGGAAGGTTTATACTACTTTGGTCTGTACATCTCACAGATGAAAAGATGATTTTAGTCTGTAGGTTATCATTTACTAGCATGGTAGTTTCAGTACTTCAAAGGAATCTCTGAAAGCCAAAATATACTTTCCTGAAGTGAGCAAGCTGGTACAATAATTCTCAAATTTTTTCTTGTTGTGAAGGAAATTTTTACAAACTTCATCATAAAAAAAAATTTTATACTACAGCTAGCACAAAACCCTATCAATTAGCTTTTTTATGGTTTGGTTGCTAGGTAATAAACACACAATAAAAATGCAGCTTGAAGAAAAAAATGCCTCAATAAAGAGAATTTGCCTAAGGTTTTGGATGATAACCTCAAAGAATATTTTACATTAAAATGTCAAATTCAGGATACCTAAGAAAATTACAGTTATTCACAACTTTCCAGAAAATGTAATTTTTAGCTTCTTTACATTATTTCCTTCTAATGTCTTGCACATTTGTTGACCAAAAATAAGTGTTCAATAATTATGTCTGCTCCCATTCTGCAAATTTTAAACTTCATTTGGACTACTAAATTAATGTCAATTTTTTATGAAGGCATTCTTTAGATAAAAGATAAATATTTTCCTATTAAAATTGGTAGTTGTGTGTACAACAGATGAGATTATATGCATTTGGCATTTGTACCTGAAAATGATTAGTTTCCATATGCTTATACTATTATTCAGTCACTAAATGATCAGGATCAATTTGGCATATATTATTAAAAAGTAATACCTCAGTCAAATTTCAAAAATTTGAAACATTGGTATTATATATAGAATTCAGGAGGACATTAGTAAAATTTATAAGGAGCAGAAGCTCCTAAATCACATATTTAAATGTTCAGGGCAGGGGGTACTATACTGAGTGAAAAGAATGGGTGAAAAATGGAATAGCACTTGAGATTCAATGGCAAACTGTAGTTGAGCCTGTTTGAGG
The DNA here is from genome assembly GCA_004363575.1 of Solenodon paradoxus. Lineage (NCBI taxonomy): Eukaryota > Metazoa > Chordata > Mammalia > Eulipotyphla > Solenodontidae > Solenodon > Solenodon paradoxus. The sequence continues at coordinate 289,304 of RJWH01000754.1, read as the reverse complement.
AGAACAATTTTTATCCATATTATACATCTTTGTCCCATGGGACTATTTAAGAGGGATTTGGGAAAATTTTAATATAAAATCTACAGATATTTTTGAAAGTCTCAACACATTCAGTAATGTTCAAAACATTGAATGAGAAAGAAAACACCTTGGGGAATATAGCCAGGACTGAGAGTTAATTTTAATCACGGTTTAGAGCTTCTCTAAATTGGGGTTATATCTTGGCAGGTGAAGGTGTTAAAACTAACTCTTAAATCTGTCATGCTTCCTTTGTATCAGTTGAATCAGCTCTGATTTTCATAAAATGTTCTATCAATTTCCTCATTTTTTTTACTATACTTAAGTTATAATCTGCCAGTCTAGAACTATTCCTAAAGATGAAGCAGAGTTGAAGTTACTGTGATCTTAAAGCTTATTTCTGGTGAATTTCTTTTCCATAGAATGTTTTCAGTTAGTGTACTCTCTAGCCTGTAAAAAATGCTATAAATATCCAACAATGGTATTTTATTAGATTAAAATCCTTTTTATTTTTGCAGTTTCCAATTATTTAATTGACAGATTTTGATGTTAAATCTTTTTCTAAAGCCTATGGTCTCTTAAGACATCATTAATTTGGGAAAGGTCAAATGTAAGCTTTCCCAAGTAATTAAAATGGCTGTAAGTTTAGTTTTAACATAAATTAATAACATTAAAAAGAATTCTGAAAATGTGCTAAAATAAAGTTACTATTAAAAGTAATAAATGTTTAAGTAAATGAAAAGATAAAGCAGAGAGGGAGAAAAATCATAGCAAAACTCTGTCAGTTAAAGCACTTGTATACAAAATAGGTTAAGAGCTCTAAAACTCAAAAGTGAAAAAATAACCCAATAAAAAATGAAAAAAAGATCTTATACCATTCCCCTATTCCTTCCCAAAACATAGTAAAAAATCTGTATCATGGCAAATAAGCAAAGGAAATGATTCTCAACACCCTATATTATTAGGGAACTGAAAGCTAAAACAATGTGATACCACTACACATCTATGAGAAAGACAAAAATCCAAATTATTGACAATATCAAATGCTGGCGAGGATGTGGAGCAATTAGGATTATTATTCTATTGTAGCAGAATGCAAAATGGTCCAGCTTGTCTGGAAGACAGTTTGGGAGTTTCTTATAAAATCAGATGATCCATCACTTGAGCTCCTCGGCATTTGCAGAAATATGTTGAAAAGGCTTACATACACACAAAAACTTGCACATGAATGTTTACAGCAGATTTATTCATAATGGACAAAACATGAAAGCCAAGGAGACATCTTTCAATAGGTGAATGGATTAAAAAAACGTTATATTTAAACAACGGAAAATTGTTCAGTGATAAAAAGAGATGAGGTATTAATTCACAAAAAGACATAGTGGAACCTCAAATATATATTTCCAAATTAAAAAAATACAAAACAAATAGCAAAGTCTACCTACTGTTTGATTTCAACTGCGTGCTATTTCCAAAAAGTCAATTTATGGAGACAGTAAAAAGATCAGGTAGGGAGGAATTAAGAGGTGTAACAGAAAATTTTGGGACAATGATGCTATTCTGTGTGAATCTACAATGGGGCTTATTTGCCTCTATAAATGTGTCACAGTGCACAAAACAGAGTAAAAATTAACGCAACCCATGGACTTTAGTTAACAATAGTATATTTATATTGACTAGTCAATTATAGCAAATGACCCACACAAATGCAAGATATTAATAATCAGGGAAATTGGTATAAGGGAATTCTGTGTTTTGCTCAATTTTTCTGTAAATAATAAACTGCTTTAAGTAGAAGTCTATTAATTTTTTCAAAAACTATATTGAAACAAAAATTCAATAAATTTAATAATGAAACACTGAATGCATTCTTAAATATTAAACACAAATATTTTTTCAGATAAGGAAAATTTATTCTTTCAAACAAGAAAATATATATTAATAAAGCTGAGCCATATTATCCAAGTGTATGTAGACAGTAAAATATTTGCTGAGTTTTCAGTTTCAAGACAATAAAATGAATTTGTTTACTATTTATTGAATTATTTTATAACCTGAAATAATTAATTGAAAAATAAAATGTTACTTCTTTTCAGCAACTTGATTAAACTTTATTGTTTGTAAAAGTAATTATTTTTACTAATTATATTGGTAAGTTTCTAAGAGGAGAAAAATTATTTTTAGATTATGTATATCAGAATTTGTGATTTAACTGTTTTTTATTATAATGTTGGAAAACACACACATGAAGATTTACTTTTACATTTATATTGGTAAAAATAAGACGTTCTAAAATTTGCTTAAAATATAAATTGAGAATACACAAAACTTGATGAGTAATATAAATATATGTGATATATAATATCATGTATTTAGACGATATTTATGTGTACAGATATACAGAGCATGATATAAAGATATGATATACTAATAAGAAACACAGATAATAGTTTTCTTGAATTCTAAGACTCACTGCTTTCAGATTTTAACATCTCTAAAATTAGAATGTGTCTTAAAATTAATATCAATCTAAATTAGATGAGTTTCAATGACCACAGTATGCCAATGATTGTATGCAGATATCTGTGGGGTGTTGGCTTAGTTTAATTAGGAACTTTTTGATAATTTGCTTTCCTAGTTTTATTGTAAAGGATGTAAAAATCAATATAAGTAGGTTTTGTATTATGTATCCTAAATTTCAGTGAGTACTGTAGGAGAGAAGGAACATGTAAGGTCAAAAAGAATGTTTCTCCAATTTTTAGTTTGTTATCTAGATGCTACCTTTTTTCTTTTTTGTATAACTTCTGTATATAAGTCTCTATATCAGATTTTGTGCTAATTATTAAAATAAATAAGAGTTTGTGTTCATGTTTTAAAGAATCAGACTTTGTAGACAAAGATAGATCAAAGGACATGCTACATTAAAATTTTATACAAAGGTGACTGCTGAAGTTGTTGTTTATTTTTATTATAGCTTTGTAGAATTAATCTCGTGAAATATATGAGAGGAAATTAATCATAAAACAGAAATGTAAAGATTAGAGAGACTGAGTTTTGGCATTTATGGTACTGGGATGTATTTTAGGCAAGACATTTAGAGTAAGGTTTATAGGTGCACCAAATATAGTTTTTGACTAAGGTGCCAAAATTCCTTGCACCAGTCTTGGCCATTTGTGTGAAGTCTCATGGGACCATAAATTGTTACTTTGCCATCACTGATGGGAACTGAATAGTTCTTACTTATTGATGGCTTGACTGCTCTGCTCTGCCACCTCCCCACTTCTTAGTCACCAGTGCATAATCCTGTCTCATTGCTGCCATCCCAATGTATCATTTTTATCTCAAGAAAATATGGTCAGCCTAACCGTATGTACTCAACAATGCCAAAATTCAGTCTCTCTAATCTTTACATTTCTGTTTTATGTTTAATTTCCTCTCATATATATTTCACCAGATTAATTCTACAAAGCTATAATAAAAACATCTCTCAACAAATTTACAAAGATTGAAGTGTTCTTCTCTGACTGAAGCGTCTTCTCTGACCACCGTGGCCTCAAATTGGAAATCAACCACAAAAAGAAAGCTGGAGGACCCCAAACCAATTGGAAACTCAACAATATGCTCCTGAAGGACTCTTGGGTAAAAGAGGAAATCAAAGAGGATCCTAAAGAATACTTAGAGGCAAATGAAAATGAGGACACGAGCTACCAGAATCTATAGGATGCAGCAAAAGCAGTACTAAGGTGAAAGTTCATCACAATCCAGCCCTATGTGAAGAAGAAAGGAAAAATTGCAAACAAACAATTTAGCTCTACATTGAAAACAACTAGAGAAAGATGAACAATTAAAGTAAAAAAAATCAGCAGAAGAAAGGAAATATTCAAAGTTCGAGAAGATATAAATGAAATAGAAAACAAAAAGACAATCCAGATGATTAATGAAACCAAAAGTTGGTTCTTTGAAAAAATAAACAAAATTGACAAGCCATGGGGTAGATTCACAAAGAAAAAAAGGGAGAAAACTCTCATAACTAAAATCATAAATGAAAGGGGAGAAGGTATAACAGATAACACAAAATTCAAGACATCATAAAGAACTGCTATGAACAGATCTACACCAACAAAATGGACAACCTTGAGACATAAAGAGATTTCTAGAAAAGTATAGTCTACAAGTTGAACCCAGAAGACTTTAAAAAACAGAATAACCACAATCAAAGAAATTGAAGAAGTAATCAAGGGCCTCCCCCAAAATAAAAGCCCAGGACCAGATACTTCTCCAACGAGTTCTACCAAAACTTCAAAGAAGAAAAACACCTATTCTTCTCAAATTCTTCCAAAATATTAAGGAACAGGTTACTCTCCCAAAACTTTTTCATGAGGCTAACATTACACTGATGCCAAAATCTGACAGAAACGTCATCAAGAAAGAAAATTACTGGTCAATATCTCCAATGAACATAGATGCAAAAATTATCAACAAAATATTAGCAAACCAAATTCAATAATGCATTAAAAAGATCACCCATGATGATTAAGGGGGATTCAAGTATATTTCCACATAAGTGAACACCATATCGAAAAAAGCAAAGAGAAAAACCACATGATCAAATTAATAGATGAAGAGAAAGCTTCTGAAAAGATCCAATGCCCATTCATGATAAAACTCTCCATAAAATGGGAGTTTAATGTTCATACCTCAACATAATGAAAGCTATATATGAAAAACCCACAGCCAACACCATAGTCAATGACAAAAAATTGAAAGCATTTTCCCTTAGGGCAGAAACAAGGTGTTGAACTCCCTACTGACAATGCTTCAGTGGAGAACTGTCAGTGTATCTTAAAAGCGAAGGAGGGAAAGTCCATTGTCCTATACCACATCTTCTTTGTCCAGATTACTGCTCTTTTAAAAAGATACCCCAGAGAGATTTCTTGCTCTTTGCACCTTGCTAGATACAAATATGTCAGTCTTATGCAAAGAGTAAGATTTCACCAGAACTTGACCATGTGATGCCATTATTACAGACTTCCACCTTACAGAACTATGAGAAATTAGATTTAATTGATAACTCACCTGGATTATAGTATTTTGATACAGCAGTTAAAAATATTATAAATACAAGGCAATCTATTGGTTAATAAGAATGGAGATAGTGTGAAGTTTTATGCTAATCTGGGTAAGATTAGACTGAATTTATCACTTTCTGTGACTATGGATGTTCAGATAGTTATAGAAGCCTCAAATTCCTCTGATGTCCTTGTTCTTGTCCAATATTTGACTGACATTTAGAAATACTTCTATCCTTAGAGCCTACATTTTGTAGAAATTTCAACTATAATCCATTATTTTATTGAAGCCTTGATGATGTAGTGGGTGTTGTAGATAAATCTTCTAGTTAGAATCATATGATGAAATCTCAGTCCTTTCCCTAGAGCAGGCTTTTGTTAGGGAGAATGGTTGGTGCATCTTTCACAATGATTTCTCACACCCACCACCTACCAGAGACAAGAGGTTCATTCTTTAAAATATTACCATAAGAAATTGATAGATTTCTTGTAGGTATATTTCATGAAAGTGTAGCAGTCTCCCAAAGCTAAGATTCAGTAAGTTTCTCACACTTATGCTAGTTCACATCGAAATGCCAACATTTTACTAAAATTAACATTTAAGCAAGCATTTCTACTAGTTTATCTCAAGTGCTATTTCATGTAAGTTGACTGTCATCTTGTAAATTTGACTATTGCCATTTTTATATTGCCTTGAAACTGAGTTATTTTGCCCTATGTCCAAGATAAGTTCTTCATTTTCAGTTCTTCTAGCTTTTCTTTGATGTAATGAGTAGAATGTTAATTTCCAGCAGTTTGGAGATGAAAAATGTAGTCAGGTATATTTTAAGAAAGTTTTCTTTAATTCTGAGTAGTTTTTAAAATGATGATTGAATTAATCATTATCAAAGATTTTTTAGACATCTGTTGAACTGTGATTTTTTTCCCCTCTAATTTTTTTTTATGATGGGTTACATCACGTCCTCTGATTTTGAAAATGCATATTTGCATTCAGTGTATAAACCCCACATGGCTCTATAATACATTTTGTTTAATGTGGTTCAACTGTCTAATATTTCATTTGGATTTTTGATTCTATGTTAGTAAATAAAATAGGTCTATGATTTTTAATTTTCTTCCATGTAAAGTAAGGTACATCTCCATTGTCCTCACCTTACCTATAAGGTTTATAATAACCTTATAAACTGTCATTGTTAAAATTTTCTTTAAAACATTTTTAAAATAAATGCATATTTTGGAATAAACTATTCTTGAAAGTTTGACAAAAATATTCACCCTTTTAATACTAAACTGAAAGGTTTAGATATAAGTGAGCTGGTCCCATAACTATGCCTGAACCTCTCTCCTCTCAGTCCTCTGAATCGTATCTTCAGCAACTATCTTGGGAACAAGTTAATTTTAGGAATTAGTTTGAGAATAGCATGAGAAGTGTGCACATTTGTTTCTAGTGCTTATATTTGAAACAGATAAAGATATTAAATGCCTGGGAAGACATTTTTTATGTGACTTGCAAAAGTTTTGTAATACTTTTTAAAATTATAATTTTTATTGAAGTTACATTGTACTTTAACATTATGTAAGGTGCAGCCTCTTTTTCATGTAAGGTGATTTAAGATCTGTAGCATTCAGTAATTTTATCAAATTTCCATAACCAGTGAGTTATGGAGCTAGCCTTCAGATTTATCTCTCTCTCACTCCAAAGTCTGTGTATCCAATGTCTATTTTCTCCATACTACATAACTAAGGTATCACTAGAATAACTTTCAGTGATGCTATGTTCTATCTCAAATCTGTTTCAAATAAGGGAATTTATATTGAAAAAGAGATTATTGCAAAACATTTCTTAATAATTTTGGAAGAAATAATTTTTCTCTCTTTTTTGTATATATAGAACTGCACTGTCTGAAAGGTTCCTCTGAAGTCTTTGCATTTAGTCTTTGTTACTAAAAGTGAAAGTTGTTGTAACTCAACATATAAACATGTTGATATATCTTAGTTGATCAATAAATATTCTGTATTACATTCATTGTCTGCTTATACTCTTTTGTATTTATATATTCATTTGTTCATTTATTTTGGTGAACTTTATTAATGGTGTATGACAGATTAGACTCCTGGGGAGTCTAAGGATATGGGATGGAGACTGTATTGAAGTCAGGAGATTATCATAAAGTGGAATGAATGAAGGAAAGTCTCCCCATCAGTAAAAGACCTCTCTTTTCCTTTATGCTCTAACTGAAGCTGATAGCTTAGAGGTTCTTATTTCTTCATGGCCATATGTCCACCACCTTGTTCCTGTAACCGAAGCTTTGTCATGCCAGAAAATAAATCCAATGAAGTGGTCATTGAGGGCAATGCCAATTTTAGCATAGAGGAGGGAGTGTCACTGTCAAAGTCACAGGAGATCTTCAGTTTTCGATCCTCAGTGTAGCCCAGTATGTTCTTCATGGGGCCTCATGAAGCCTTTTTTATCACCTTCTTGATATCATTGTTTCTCGCAACTTTTTCCAGGTGTCAGATTAGATTCACTACCAACATTTTGGGGCTAGGGACACAGAAGGACATGCCAATGAGCATCCTGTACAGTTCAAGGATGAGTTTTGCCACAGTCTTGTTAGTGTCAGTAGAAGTGAAGCTGATGTTCTGTGTACCTCTTGGCCATAACAGCCACAGTTTCCCAGAGCACCAATCCACTGTCTCCTGTGTGGCAATGTTGGCATGAACCATGCAGATGGATCCCTCCATGATGCTAAAGATGTCATGGATGACCTTGTCCAGAGGATCCAAGCAGTTGTTGGTACAAGAGGTATTGCTGATGATTTGAGGAAGTTTTTATACTTCTCATGATTTATGCACATCACAGACATGGGGACATCAACAGATTCAGCAGAGAAACATTTGAGATCCACACTTCATGTGAGTCTGTTATCCCCAAATTAGTGAAGACCCCAAAGGACTCCACAACATATTCAGTAGTAAGATAATTCCATTTATGTTGTTGGGATCTTGTTTCTGAGAGATGAAGATGGGTTTTCCATTGAGGACAAGCTTTTCTTTCTCAGCCTTGACTGTGACATTTAACTTGACTTGAGTGGAATAATATTGGAATATTTAGACCATGTAATCGAGGTTAATGAAGGGATCATTGATAGAAACAATGTCTGCTTTTCCAGAGTTGAAACCAGCCCTGGTGACCCGGCAGTCAAATAACCAATCTGTTCATGCTGACTTCCACCATCAAGTCTCAGGAATATGACAGACACTGAACTAGAAAAGGCATTTGTGTGTCAAACAGGAAGAAGAGAACTTTATTTTATGTTCAGAAAAATAGAAATAGAGAAAGACTATAGGTTGGCATAAAATATGCATATATTTTTCCTGAGTCTTCATTATAGATGGAACTTTGTAGTATATATAAGTATTATTAAGAAAATTTCATATGCTTGGTCTATATCTGGGTCCCCAAATTTCTCCTTTGTCAGTATTTCATTTTAAATTTTGTCTTTATCTTTTGAACCCCTTCACCTTTTTCTCCTAATCCCAACACTATATCACTGACAACCACTAATCTGTTTTTTGTATCCACATTTTGCTTTTTTTTCAGTTTAAATTTCACATTTAAGCAAGATCACACAGTATTTGTCTTTCTCTGTTTTACTCACTCCACTTGACATAATACCCTCATTCAAGATTCATGTTATTACTAATAGTAAGAGTTCATTCTATTTTATGGATGAATAGTGCCATTGTGTATGTATATGTATCTCCCATATTCTTTATCCCCTTATCCATTGATGGACACCATATCTTCGCTATTTTAAATAATGTCACAGTGAATATGGGGGTGAATATGTCTATTTAAATTAGTGTTTTTGTTTTGTTCATATGAATACCCAGAGGTGGAATTATTGAATCATATATAGCTCTATTTTATTTTTTCAAGAAAAATTCACTGTTTCCATGGTTGTTAACCAATTCACATTCTTATCAACATTTGCCCGTTTCCTTTTAAGCATTTTCTGTTAATTCTTGATATTTCTTGTCTATTATATAACAGCCATTAAAACAGGTAAGAGGTGATAACTTGCTTGCAGTTCGTTGATGATTAATAATAATGAGCAACTTTTCATAAACCTGTTGTATATCTTAAGTCTTTGTTGGAAAAAAATGTCTATTCAGATAGCTGAACAATTTTGATTGTTTTGGTCTTTTGCTCTTTGTTCTTTTGTATGATTCTTTATATATTTTGAATATAAAACTCTTTACAGACATACATTTACAAATATTTTCCACAAAACTTTTTGTTTGATGTAGTCACACTTATTTTTGTTTTTAGATTGTTTTTGCTTTTAGTGTCAGATTCCAAAAGTCATAGCCAAGATCTATGTCAATATACTTGCTGTTTGTATTCCTCTAAGAATTTTTATAGTGTTCAGTTTTGTAATCAATCTTTAATCCATTTTGAGTTGAGTGTTGTGAATAGTGTAAAATAGTAATAGTGGTCTATTTTTATTCATTTTCATGTGGTTGTCCATTGTTCCCCATTAGAAAAAGAGATTGTCCTTTCTACTTTGTATAGTCTTGACTTCTTTGTCATAAATTAAGAGACAACACATACGTGGATTTATTTCTGGGCCACCTAGTCTGTTCTTTTGCTCTAAGTGAACTCTTTTGATTGACTTTCCAAATTTATATTATGATGAAAGCAGATATTAAAGTAATCCTTTAATTTCAACAGTTGATATAACCTCACTAATTATTTCTCTTCTCAGAAGATTATAAATGTCAGATATTTTCATTTTATTTTCCATAAACAAGACTTTTTTAACATACTGTTTGAAATTTTTAAATTCATGGCTTTTAGCAACATGGAAGTTTAAGCAGATCAACTATATTTTGTTACCAATAAATGTTATTATGCTAAAACAATGATATGACTAGTGAAATGGTGCAACAGTTTATCAGATTTATTCAACTTAGTAACATTTAGATCTAAAAGCTGTCAAGAATTATATTTGAGCCCTCAGTTATATTAGTGAAAGAATAATATTTTTATCAACCTGACATAGTATAGCTAGTATAGACTCTTTAAAAACAGTCTTTTAGTTGAAACATGGCACCAGTTCAAGTTCTAGGAATGTGATCATATTTCATTACTCACTGAAATTCAAGATTTGGATTTTATGCATAGTCCTCTTTATATCCAGCTCTATTTTAATAGAAAGTATAAATTATAACCAAACTGTGTATAAAGATTAAACCCTCAGCATAGTTTCCAGTTAAAAGTTAAACTTTCCTTAATTTTTTTTTCTTTTCTTGTACAAACACTCATGAATGAGAAAACAAAATTAATCCAAATCCTAGCAGTGAATTATAGCATGAAAAATAATCACCTAACATCATTTTGTCTTGTTTTATTTTGGCCATATGATTGGTAGTGTATTATGAATAATACATTTACTGAATTAAAGTTATTTCCTATTGTAAAATTATAGTTAAGATCTACAAGTGAGACTATAGTAAACAATGGTTTAATCTAAATCAAATGACTAAATTATTATTTGAATTAACTTTTCTTTATAAAACTGGTTTCTACTTTCATTCATCTACAAAATAATTTGATTTTTTAATCTTCATTGAAATGATATTTGCCTGCTTACTCTGTACATGGAAATATTCATGTCTGTTTGACTACAAATGCAAAATATTTGTTATATTAGAGAAATAATCACTAAATGGACTGAGATGTGTAAGAAATATTTAAATAAAATTATAACATTTGAAATAATGCAAAATAACAAGTACTATATATCAGAATCTATTCTGAATGCTTTAAATTATTATATTTAAACTTAAATTTTAAAGGGAAATATTTATATAATTTATTCACAAGAAAGTATTGTTTGATTATAATCATAACCAAAGGGTATATAAACAATTGCCAACGAAATCTAGAAGCATAGTTCTTAAGTTCTTATAAAGTCTCCAAAATGATACTTAAAGTTTAATTTTCAACAATTTAGATATTATAGAAATATAGATATCTATATGTATTTATGGAAAACAGTTTTTAGGATTAAGAGAAACTCTTCCTATGATCAGGAAAAGTTGATAGAGTATAAAACCAAAAGTATTAATATGTATGAATTATATATCATTATATATATTTAAGATTTTTCTATTTAATATATCAGTTAGACTTTTGGAAATGACATTGTATAAAAGCACAATACCATTTACTCTGAAATTATAATTAATATATGTCAAATGTGTATTTTTCCCTGTTGATGATATGGATGATTTATTCACCATTTCTAATGCTTGAGTTGTTTTTCTGAAGCATCCAGCCATCTTAGAGAACACCAAGAGTATTTGTGTGTGTGTGTCTGTGTTTACATGTGTGCGCACCCATGTGTGTCTGGGCAGAGAGAGGGGGTTATACCGATGACTTTGTGTTTTTGTGATGTTAACACCAATGATAACAGGGTTTCATAAAACACAAAGTCAAAACATTGCAATATATATTTTGAGTTGTACCTTTTGTAATCATAAAAAATATAGCCTGAAATGAAAAGATTTCATGGATATATTGAAATGAAATGACAGCATTATATTATTCATCTAATGGTTTCTGGTGTATTTATTTGTTACTATATGTCAGAACTTAGTCAAAGTAAAGTGGCAAAGTAAGTAGAGACAGAAGTCATAGCAATTTAGCTCATGAAATAAGTAGTTCATTTGTTCTTTTCAATCACCACAACTTTTAAGAACCTAGAAATAAGTTACACTGTGAATATATGTGTAAATCAATCTATCACCAAGTCAGCTTAGAAGAAATTGTCATAATTAAAAGAATTAGTTACCACACAACATATTTGTTATTTCAAAATTTATTTTTGCAGATCAAATATTCATATTGTTCTAATCATCATGATTAAGTGGATGTATACTTATTAAGAATTTTTGTCAAATGGTGAAATGTCCATTTAATGCAATCATTGTCCTTACTAAGAAATCGAGAGCCACAGAATAAATTGTACTATGGCATTCCATATTATTAAAAACTATAATTTCCAGAGTAACTTGTGACTCATTTTGTTTTCACTAAAGTTTAGTTTTAGAGACTAGAAGAGATTTTTATAAATGTAATAATATCCAACCCATTTATATTAGAACACATCAAATAAATTTTTTCCTAAAAATAGGATCTAACTAAATATTAAAATTCTCTTTCATTCCTGAAAAAAACATTTTGGAAAAGACAATTCATGATAAAATTATATCTTATTCAGACATTATTTATTTATGATTAACAGCAAAAATGTATTTATTTAAAATTTAGAACAAAATTGCTTTTCTTAAGAAACCTAAAATTGCTTTAATATCTTTCTTTAGCTATAAATATATGAACTTATTTTATAAAAATCTCACTTTTGATGTACGTAAGGCAACACAAACTTATTAATTTCAAAAATCTTTGTATCAATGTCCTTAGAAAATGGAGAGAAATAAGATAATGTTGCACTTAGGGTTTTTTTTCATTTGTTATATGATTTCCTTTTGTCAGACACTTTATTGACTATTTTAAAAAATGTCTCGAACTTATTTGTGCATTTTCCAAATTGCCTTCAAAGAAAGAAAATTAGTATGTATGATTTTCTGGGAGATAAACCTGAACTAGAATAAGTACTTTTCTCAAGATTCTATCTTTATTTTTCTGAACATCAATAATTGTCCTAAAAGTTATTTTGAATGGAGTAGTAGTCTGGTTGCTAAAATAGATCATTGCTAGGATTTTTCCCTTAGCTATATCAATGAAATTTTAAGAATAAAAGAGATTGAGGTTACATTTGCTTGATTCACTTTGCACTCTTGGGAGGGAGCTTACTCTGAAGGTGAACATGGTTAAAAAGGAAATATCAAATTTTATGGAATCCAGTTCAGCTAAACATAGTTACTGTGCATCCCATTCACATTATCTAGCTGTTCTGATATAATTTATTAAAAGAGTAAAATAATAGCAAAAGTACTGGGCTGTTGAATGCTGAAAATGAGTGCACTTGACTGAGTATTTGTGGTTCTCACAAATTTATGTGTTGAAGCCTTAGATCTAATGTGATCATATTTGGAGGTGGAACCTTTGGAATGTGTTTAGACTTAGATGAGATCATGAGGGTGGGGTCTCATCTTGGAATTAGTGACCTGATAAGAGAAAGAAATCATAACTCATGCTCTCTACCATATGAGGACACAGCAAGAATCTATTATCTAAGATATGGTATTTTGTTACAGAAATCTGACCCTACTGAAGCAATGAGCTAATGCTTGGAAAGTATAGAAGACTCTTTTTCTTGAATTTGATGTTTAAGAGAAAAATGTTTAGATTATACTGGTAAGGTTAATATAAGTACATTAAAATATTTCTAAAAATTTCCATAATATCCCACATTCTATATTATTAACTTAGGAAGAATATACCCATTCTGTATTAAGAATTATTATTGTGTCATATTTTGGGGAGGGGAATTTCCAGGTATAAAAAAGGTGGGCTATCTTCATTCTTTTCCATAGATAACACCTGCAAAATAATACTTTGACTTTTGTTTTGGAATTAGAAGTTCATAGCAAGATAAAATGTGTTATTAATAAATAATTAATGATGCATTTATGGTTCTAGTTATTGATGAAACAATTTTGCACTGATTCAGATTTGAAAAAAATGGCACTAATATTGTGTAAAAGAAATGCGTTTCTGTTGTTAGTTGTTAGTTGACTGCTTTTATACTACAGAATAGTTCAGCTTTTTATGAGAAATAACTGGTTTATATTTTTTATCATCCCTGCCATACATTTAGGTCTAGTCTAGAGTTAACATGACAGAGTTACTACATGAGAAAAAAACAACGCAAATAGTTTAAATTCCAGGTGAAGTGAATTCCTAAAGAATATTACGTGACTGAAATGTTTTTGCATAAAAGTTAAAGTACATAAAAGGACCTAGTAACAACACCTAAATAGGGTCAAGTTCAAGAATGCAGTCAGCATCCCAGTAGCAGATAATATCTCCAAGGGGAAAGCTTCTGGCCTTGGGGACTATGATAAAGTCACATGACTACAGCACATTTACAGTCAGCACATTTACAGACAGCACATTTATAGTTATCTCCCTCTCTTTTGCCACTTTGTTCAACATGTGGTTCATTGGAGCTGTTTTGAAGCACTTCCTACTTCCTATTCAGAATGTAAAGCAAAAAAATGGGGCAAAATTGAGATTATAAGAGTAAGATATAAGATTATACCCAATGTAATGAGCTACTGTTACTTGATAATGAAGAAAGTAATAAATGTAGATAATGAATGAGAAAGAACGGTACTCATCATTCAATAAACTGTTCCTAGTGTTCTATCAACAACTGAATTATTAAGAAAGTTCCTGGGAGGAATGTAGGAATGGGATCATTTATCTTGAGGATGTGCTCCTTAAATAGTTGATAAAAAAACAGCAACAGCAAAAATTTAATTCTTTTTGAGGGAGCTCTTAACTGTATTATATACATACAATACAAAAACAAAATGTAAATTTTCTTTTGAATTCAATGAATTTCATTAAATTTAGCAACTCTCAGAAAATAATGACAAAGGTGTGGGATGAAATCCTAGGAAATATAATTGGTAAAATGTAGGTCATAAACTTAGAGTAATCACAAGAAGTCATTATAAACATTTTAAGTTAGGTGAGTATGATGAGTATGCCTACAAATATGTAATATTGATTGACAGCTACTATTTTATTTATATATCAATCAATAAATAACAAAACCAATTTGAATAATAGTGTGTGGTTCTAGGCTCTTGAGAGGGGTCAGCTAACAGTTTCATGTGGTCAATTGCACAAAGATTATGGTGTACCAAAGAAGCAAACATAATTTGAAAGAGAATTCACAATTTTTCTTTGACTCTGCTAGTGTATAAAATTATTTGAAAAAGAAAAATCACTGAGATCATAAAATACAGTTGCATGTTTCAATAATTACAAAATTGGGAATAGTTTATTTAACATGGAAACAGCTTTTCTTAAAAGAATATCTCTTCTTAAGTGTCCTTTAAAACACAATCTAATCAGAAGAGACAATTTGTAGCAGAAATGTTGCCAAGTTATTTAGAATTAGCTACACATATACATGCACAGAAGAAAGAGGAAGGGAAAGAAATGATCACTGCTTCCATGAGAAAAATAAGCACTTTTCCCCTGGTGTCATGTCTTTGGATATGTACCGCCTTGGAGAAATGTATAAATCATTTTTATACATGGAATTGTCTTAGAAAACTAGAGATTTTAGTACAAAGAAATCAATTCACTGAAAGAATGCCCACATGCCATTGTTATGAATTACTCTATATACACAAGAAGAACTTACAAAGGACCCCTGTTTTACAGTTGCTGATGTACATTAGCACAGTGGGCTTATACCTTCTCCAGGCCTGAGTTACACTTAGTATTACAAATAATATTATAACAATGCTGAAAATACTGATACAAAACAGCTTTAAGATGATATTTCCAAAAAATACCCCTCCTTTAAAATTGAACTGTTTAATCCAGGTATTCTTTTTGAATGTTTCAGCTTTAAAAAAGATTTTTCAAGAAAATATTAGTGTTTAAAACATCTCTTAAAATGTCTATTAAATGACAGATTTTCTTAAATAGATTACTTTTTACAAAGTATAATTCAAAAGTCTGTCTTCCAGGAAAACGAAACTATAAACTCCGAAAGTTCAAATCAAAAACATTATTTGTGATACACAGTTCTTCCATATCCTGGGAAAAAATTATTAATTATTTTGTCATGCTAATTTATTTACAGACATCAAATACTCTAGCAATAAAAACTAACTTTCAGGACAAATAGGCTGAATTCCACAGTTAATAATCATAATTTTTCTACATTTCTATCATTTTTTAAAATATTGTCTAGTTCAAATGTATATTTGCATGACAATTAGAGTTTCTATAATACAGTTGGAATTTTTGATAGCAGTCTAATTAAGCCAAGAAAATCATGGTGTCTATTGTCCTCTTCTGGCAGAATTGCAAACACACAAAGAAAGAACACATTTGTCTTGATGTACATACATCTTTCTTTGGAAAATGAAAATCACACATACAACAAATCCACTAGACTCTTTATCAAATCTAATCAAACTTTGAAAATTTCACAAAATTTGATAATTAAAGCAAAAGGGTACCAGGAAGAATCTAATGGCTTTTCCTCAAAGCATAGAGCACAAAAATTTTTTTATCAGGAGATGCATTTCAAACACATAGCTTTAATTTAAGGAGGTTAGTCAGATACCATGCTAAAACTTCTATCTCAATTTCCCATTATCCATTTCATTTGTACCCACTTACAGATTCTGTTAGAGAATTCAAGGGAAACAGATCATGCAATAGGTATGACAATTTCAATTTACATAAATTTTGCCTAATGTGAATATAGTTACTAGCTATTATCTTTGTGTAAGAAAACTACAGCCCTGATTTTAATATGTTGTTTTAAATGTATTGATTCATTTATTTCTACAGCATCATACAGCTGTTATTAAGTAAATATAAAAGGTTTACTTTACTGATTATTTCATGTGCACTTACATACTTATGTATAAAACACATTAGGCTTTAATTATTACAGTATAGTCAGTATATCGTCTCCTGGATTACTAAGAAACTATCACTCTGTTCCTCAATTCATCATGTAAGGTTATTGATATGGGTTGATGTACGTTAAAATAAAATTGGGCATGCATTTAAAAGTGTGAACTATTTAAAAATACAAATAACATAAACTGTCATAGTAAATTTCTTTTTTTTAAAGTATGCTGATATTGTCAAGACAGTGACTCAAAGAACATATCATGCTGTGCTTTGCCTCTTAGCTGTGTTGTATCATAGTACTTCAACAGCAATGCCAAAAGTTAAAAGGAAAATTTTTCAAAGATAAGAACTGTCATTCTCTATTTGGTTGGCAATTACTCAGTCTGAAATCCTTTGTGAACTAGTGTGAACTAAACATTCAGAGGATAAATGAAATAGCATTTTCCCCTTAGTAGTACAGCAAGATAAGCTTGAATGTATGTAATAGAGAGACAAATACATCTCTAAGTTACATGCAAGCAAGCTTCATTTTTCAAATAAACACACCACCAAATATGACTTCAAAATCCCTCTTCTCTTTTCCTATTAACTATAGTATTTAAAATTCTTTACAACGCCTCTATTTATTCTTCACATCTATTTTCACAGCAACACCAATAAGTGAACAAGAGTGTTATTTGATATTACTCGTGAACTTCATTGTACATCAGTGACTGATAAAGATAGAAGATAAATAAATTACGGACTATATAAACCAGCTAGATGGTCCCATTTATTACACATATATATATATAGTAAGTCTTCAAGGCAATTCAACCTTATTCAATTTACATGCTTGAACTCTCTAAAAAAAAAGGTGCACAAGCCTTTGTTATAACTAAAATTAAAAAGTAACAGGAAGTACATGACAATTTAAATATGAACTATGCACAAGAAAAACTAATCATCTTTATCCCACCTACTGACAGGTATCAGATGATTTATTACCCATCCTGATGGCCTAGAGTCTGCAGCTCAGTGGTGTGTAAATTGTGGTGGAGGAAAACATTCTTCCTGCTGTACATGTGTAAAGAGATTGGGCCCCTTGGTGGCTGTCCAAACCTGCCAGTAAAGGTAGAATGCTGTCGAGCCACCACAGCAGCTTGGTCCTTTGGTTTCTCTGAGTACGTGGAAAGCCCTTCTGTCTTAGTTGTTGGTTTCAGAGAGTTCTGGATGACACTGGTCCGTAAATTCTGGGTGACCTCTGAAGTCAGGGTTTCATAAGCTCCTCTTGAGTGTTTGATCACTTCCACTAGTTCCTTGTCTTTCAAGAAATTACTTAAACATAGACTTGAAAGTTGACAGGTCTTGTTTTTGTAGGGGCTTGTCTGGTCTGCTGCCAGGAATCTAAAATGGTCCTCGGTGGGAGTATGCATTGCTTTTCTGTCCCTTGTGCTGAGACTTTGGCTCACAATTCGACTTCGATATGTAGCCTAAGGTAGGGACACAGAAAGGAAAATACATCTTTTAAAAATACATTGAGATCACACATAGAAGACAGAGCAGTATTTTCACATTTGTATGCAAACCCTAAATTTTCAACAAGGCTTAAAAATCAATAGAAATCTCCAGGAGACGAAATTGCCCAGTGCAGTACTACTACAAATAGTGGTTAAACTGTAAATTTACTCTAAAGGCCATTTAAAATGATTTTAGAGAAGTTCAGGTTTACAACAATATTGAGACATAGGTAAGGAGCTTTCTCATATGCCCCTCCCCTACAAATGCATAATCTCCCCTACTATCAACATCCAGTACCAGAGTGGAACATGCATTACAACTGATGCATCAAATTTGACACATACTTATTGTCTAAAGTCCACAGTTTACATTAGGGTTCATACTTACTCTTGTACAGTCTATGAATTTTAACTAATTCAAAATGATAAATATACATTGATTGTCTCATAGAGAAAATATCATTGCTCTAAAAATCCACTGTTCTATGCCTATTCACCCTTCATTCCTATTCTTCATACCCCTGAAAACCACTTATCCTTTTATTGTGTTCATAATTTTGCATTTTCCAAATTTTATTTAGTTGGAATCATAGAGTACACAACCTTTACAGATTGACTTTCTTCAATTAGCAAGAGACACGTAACATTTCTCCATGTTTTTTTTTTATGGCTTGATAGCTTATGGTTACATTTATCAAGATTTTCAAAATTTGAATTCTATGTTTTATCTGAGATTACAGTTTATTTTAATAAGTAATAAATACCATATCTGAGCTGATCATTTTTGTTATAAGAATATATTTAAGTATCTTCTCGGTCTTAGAAATATCAGTATCATGATGTGTAACAGCAAAGTGGGTAACCTAGAAATATAAGGAACTGAAACAAAGTTATTTCAGTCACACAAGGAAAACAGTAAGTGTTCTGAGAAAGAATGCCAGTACATGTTTCCTTTAGACTTTCTGATGTAATTTATTATTCAAAATCAGATCCACAAGTATATGCTATCTTCTTTCTCACAAGAAGCTTATACTCTAGTTCTAGAAATAAGACACAGTTCATCAAATCATGCAATGGAGGAAACGAACATTAGTATTTGCACCAGAATTCCTCTTAAAGAGGGCACCGTCATTTTACAATGTGATATATAGAGTATTGATTTATGATGATGTACTACTTAAATATATGATGGAATACTTCAATAAAACTTTAAAAAGTAGGAGTTGTACTTTTTTTCAAAATGTGAAGAATTTATTGTCACCCCAAAAAAGGTAACAGAAGTAAATAAGAGGGAATAACCGTCCAGAGAGCAGTAAGTCATTACCAAATGCATTGGCACTGGCCAAAGGATTCAGTGAACAGTTCTGCCTACTCGACATACAAACAATAGTTTTAAATACCAATCTTTTCTTTATTCCCTAGAAAATTATTTCTCTCCTCATGATGCCCAATTTGCTTATCCAGTCATAATCACATTGTAAAATTAACATCATTGATTTGACATCATCTGAAACAAACAAACAAAAAAAATCAAAGCTGATTTTGATTCTCAAACCTACTCTTGTCCAAATAAACTTCCTCAATAAATCACACCACTTACAGGGTAGAACTTGCAAATTACCTGTTTTTTTCTTTTTTTTTCCCCAATCTCATTTAAATCAAATCCTTATTGGTGTAGAGCAAGCATGCAGTGTCAAGTCATTCAATTCTTATATCCACTCTCTACTCTTGACCCAATTCTCTGGAACATCTTACACACTGCATAAATATTTTCTGAATAAAGTTTAATTGTTTTAGATAATAACACATAATATTATTGAGAGTGTATTATATGCCGAGAATTTTTCTAATGACCTTATACATTTAATGCCAATAAGAGTCCTTCGAGGTAATTTCTATTATTCCCATCTTATCGACTTAAACACTGTGAGTTTATTTGACCCCTACAAGTAGTGTAAGTTGGACAGTCTGCTTGGTTAAACACCAACTCATGCCTCCTCTGAGTGGTCCCATGAGAATATTTCTAAAATATATCACTCTTATAAAATAAATTACATGAAGAACAACATTGTAACTTCAATGGATAATTCAAAATTATCATTATTAAAACTAATCTCTCTAATTTTTTGTAAAATTAAGGTCTATTATCCTTATATTCAGTAGTTTTAGATTAGGGAATTTTAACAACTTATATCTTTCCTTTCTAAAAAATTATTTTGATGTTTGCAGCAAATAGCCTATTCTATTTTTCCTTATGTACTTATTTATAGCAAAACATAAAACCTTTTCATTATTGCAAATTTGTCACTTAGCTGTTTTGTAGATTTGGAATAGAAGTAATGGTTACCTGAGGTATAAAACATCTTTGTACGACTCACAGAAGATGTTTTAGGGACTAAACTATTTTGATTCAGGTTTCATTGCACCACTTTTTGACTCTTTTTCAGAGCTGCAGATGTTTGAACCTATTTAGAAATGTGTACTTTTTTTCCATCTGTGTGACTTTAGTTCTGCAAGGTGCTTAATTAAAAGTGTTTAATTAGTTGCACACAGACCCCCAAATCAATAGTATTTCATATCTGCAACAAATGTAAGGCATATTATAGGTGTTTCTGGGGAAATATTCTGAGAAAAATGAGTTTTCTTTATGAAAATTATCAATTATCATGTTCCTTTTCATTCCTATTTCTGTAGATGCTGCCTATGAAAGTAGAAAATGTGAGTGAAGACACTTCATTTTAACTTTACATTTAGGGAAATATTCACCAGTTTCTATATGTTATCATTTTAACTCTCTTGGGATATTACATTAAATGAAATATACATTTTAAATAAATATATATTGAAAGAGATCAAGTAACAATCTCACAGGCAGTCTTAATGATATTTCTCTAGTAAGCCTATGCCTAAAAGCTGTGTGGATATATCTTAAAAAGAAAGAAAATGAAGATGTTACTCTCATTTTTTAAAATAAAATATATTCTTAAAACACCATCTTCTTTTTATTTGGAATAGTTTGCTTTAGACATCTTAGACTTCTTTGTTTCTTCTTTTAAACATTTCTATGATATTCACCATTAAGTCCAGGGTTTGTAGTATATATGGGAGATTTCATATCACAAGGACTAATGGAATAGATTTTGGGGTCCAACATTTATGGATTCATTTATTCATTTAGTAACTATTTATTGGCCACTATGGAGGATAAAGCACTCCAAGACATGATGGAAGATAGTACTATTTATAAAATATATAGCTCTTGTTTTCAATCAACTTAAAGTTCAGTGGGGTAATCAACCAGAATCAGACACTATAGCTAAGTGGTCATAGCAAGCTACTTACTCCTCCTAAGTCTTCAATTTCATCATCTGTGAAAGGAAGACTTACATTCATACCTGTGCACACATGCAGGTAAGTATATTCATATTATTAATAACAGAAGAACTACTAAGCATAAAATGTACATTTTACCTATAATATAGGTACATTGATGACAGCAATAATTACAATAAAAATAAATGAACAATTGATTTTGAAATTATTTTGTAGATGCTTATTTTGTCTGTTAGAAATTAAACTACTTTGAAGACCTCTATTTTGACTTAAAAAAACAATGTACTCCAGAGTATTTGAGTAATTTTTTTATTATTGTTGTAGAAACAAATATGTAAGTTGATTACAAAGTATTCTAAGATAATATATGGGGGAAAGAAGAAGGCAGGATCTGGCAGAATAAGTTAAACTTTATACAATTAAACTGTTTCTGATTATCACTCTGGGGCATCTGAAATTGGAATGACTCATCACGGTTATTAGCAATTCAGGTTAGTGGTTGTGAGTTCTGTCATCTTGTGTCAATAAATTATTTGACATAGCAAGCCTGTGAGACGGTGGTATAAACTTTCAGCAAGCAGAATTTTCTTTCCTTTTTATCTTTTCTTTCCCTTTTATTTTTTAAAGAAAACTCTTGGAGATAAACTTATTTGAATGCTGTCAGATTATAAAAGTGTGCATTTAAGGCTTGGAGGTAGGAAGGGAAGGCACACTCTAGCATCTACTACATTTACTATCCTATTTATATACTTAATATTTTATGGGGCATTTTGGCATAATAAAGAGAATACCGAACCTGAGTTAAAAGACTGTACTACTATTGAATTGTGTGAACTTAGGTGAATAAATCAACTTTTTTGGGCTTCATTCCTGAGCTTATTGAAAGATGGTGAAAATAGAAAATAAAAATTTGATCTTCAAAGGCCTCGATGTACCTCTAAACTGTAAAACACATAGAAAATAATGTATAGCATTAATTTTAAAGATGTCTTTGGGAAAGCGATACCTATGACAAAGGAAATTAAAGCAAAACAACTCAGTTGGGACTGCATCAAACTAAAAAGCTTCCATACAGAGAAAGAAATCACCAATAAAACAAAAAAAAAACCCACTGAATAGAAGACAATACTTGCATAACACATTCAAGAAAAGAGTTTAATCTCCAACATATATAAAGAGTTCATATACCTCAACAACAAAAAAGCATATGACCAATTCAAAAAAGGACAGAAGAACTGAATTGACATATAAATAGAGAAGAACACTACAGATGCCTTGCAGACACAGGAAGAAAAGTTCTACCTCACTGATCATCAAAGGAATGGAAATAAAAACAACACATAGATATCACCTCATAACAGTGAGAATGGCCTCCAACATGTATTGGAGAGGGTGTGGAGAAAAGGAACCCACTTACTCTCTTGGTTGGAATGAAAATTAGTGCAACCTCTTTGGAAAACAATGTGGAGATTCTACAAAATTAAAATAAGGATGTAGTTACCAATCAATCCACAAGAACTTCTAGGCATATATCCACAGATATAAAAACACTAATCAGGAAAAACGTCTTCATCCCTATACTAACAGAAGAACAATTCACAATAGCTAAGTCATGGAAATAACCTAAATGACCATTAGCAGATAATTGGATGAAGAAGCTATGGTCTATATACTCAATGGAATTATTTGCAGCTGATAAAATATATATTTAATTGTGCCTTTTAAAGCAATCTGTACAGAACTGGAAGGTGTTATACTAAGTGATGTAAGTCATACAGGAAAAGAGAAGTACATGATAATTTTACTTATATACTTGGAATATAAAAAAAAACAAAAATAAAAGAATTCACAGTGTGTAACACTGTGGCTACTAGGAGACTGGTAGGGAGGAGGGAAGGAAGGAGGGAACAATTGGTAGTAAAGGATACTAGAAGTTTAGTGGTGGGTGAGGTGTGAAATGCACATATCTGAGGTTGAATTAAATATCTTGAAATGCTTATAGCATTATAAACAAAAGAAACAAAATATATAAATGTATTTTGAAACACATATATTTATGTTTGGTTGCCCTGGCCCATAATGAGGAAATAATTTCCTCATCATGCTGTTATTGATATCAGTTTCTTCTGAAGCTCTTAGAATCACATTAACAAAAGGAATCTTTGGCAACTGCACCTAGTCATGTCTTTCTACAAACTGAAATTAAATTTCCAAAAACTCATATCATTGTGATAGTTTTTAGAACCAGTTTATAGAATTCCTAGTAGAATATGAATGGATGACAAATTTAGTGATTAATCAGTCCGGTGTGAAGATGATGATATATATATACGTATACCTATGTACACATATATATACATACATACATATGCACGCATATATACATAATTTCTTCACTGGAATGTACAGTATGTATTTCAATGAATTCATGATGACAAATTTTAAAACATTATTAATTCAGTAATAGTAAGAAAGGAAAAACAAAAACAAATGATGCTAATTAAAAATACAAAAGCTATGTTTACTTTTTACAGTCTATGTGACCCATTAATCACTAACAAAAGCTATGTTTACTTTTTACAATCTATGTGACCTATTAATCACTAACATTAGCCTGCATTGCAATTTTTTTTGAATTTTAGTTTGATAGTGCTTTTGCATTTAGATTTTGCAGTTTCATATATACATGGATATAACACCTCATTAGATTACATAAATCATTTGATTTTTGTTTTTCACTAATATCAAAGTTATATACGTCTTTCTTTCCTTGTCTTTCTGAATATATTTTTCTTCAATAAAAGGTTCAGGCAGGAATGAAGGTGAGTAGGAAGGCAAGCAGCCAGAGAGAAGATTAAAAGCATTTATCTATTTAGTTGTTTGTCATGACTGCTCCACCTGACACAAAATGTGAATCCACATCCTTGAATGTGGACTGTGCCGCAGGAGGCAGCAGATCCCACCACTACTACAACAGGGCACACTTATAAAATGTTTTTATAATCCCATGTCATAGTAAAAAGGAACTTTACTACATTAGAAATTTACCTCATAACTGATACAATATAGAAGCAACAATCATGATGATGTGCATAGTTCAATTTTCATGAAAGTGGATAGCATGATGAAATAATTAATATGAGAGAGTATCAATACTTCAATCCCTAATTAATGGGCAACAGTTTCCTATAATAGTTCCTTGCAGAAATTAGCACTAAGTATGTGATTATTTTATTTGGTTCTAAAATATGTTTTCCTTGTTTTTCACTTAACAAGAAATGAAATTGTTTTACAGCTAGAATTGTTCCTAAAGGAACAGAGATATTTGAAACAATCCCCAATAGATAGCTAGAAAACAATGTTATTACATTAGAAAGAAATTACAAGTGTTTTCTTTTTTTAGTTAGTTAAGGAGAAAATTGAGTTTATTGGAGATTTTCTTGTTTTTAGATATTTAACTAAGAAATTGCCTCCTAAAAGTGCTTCTGTTGCAGTCTTTAAAATTCGTATGTTGTATTCGCATTTTCATCACCTCAAAGTATTTTTTGATTTCTCTATTTCTTCTTTAATCCATTGGTTGCTAATAATGTTTAATTTCACATATTTGTAATTTTTCAGTTTCCTTCTTAACAACTGACTTCTAATTTAACATTGTAGTGTTGATATAATTTCACTTTTCTTAAATTTATTGATTTGTTTCATGACCTCACATACTAAAACATGGTATATCCTGAAGAATATTCCTTGTGCACTTGAAAAGAATGGAGTGTTTATTCTGTTGGTTTTAAATGGGATGTTGTACGTATATGTGTATATATCTGTATCTATATCTATAGCTATATATCTGTTAAATCCATCTCATCTAATGTCTCATTTAAGATTTATATTTCCTTACTGATTTCTGTCGGTTAATATCTACATTGATGTAATGGTATATTAATGTCCCCTACTATCATTGGATTGTTGTTTATTACTCCCTGAAGTTCTACTAATATTTGATTTATATATTTACATGCTAGAATACTGTATAATTTATATTTACAAAGAGACACTGATTTCTAAACAGTTCTATACTCAATCCAACTAAAATACAAGTTACAAGCAGTATAACTTTGTCTGACTTGCTTAATGCTTAATTCATTACTCCTAACAAGTGCCTGACATTTACCAGAAACTTCTTATAATTTATATGGTCCAGAAAATAATTTTAACATAGTTTATATTCTTATTGACACAGATTATATAATATAAAATGTTCTCATACTAGATATTTTTGCATCATTTATTAGTTGATTATTTTTATATATGTAGTATGTTATCTGGATTTTAAAATACCAAGTGTAGGCCATATATATTTTGCTTTCTTTTTTGGAAACAGTGAGTAATGTCTTTTTCCGAGGAATTTGCACATATTCTGGATGTTTTTGTAGCCTCAAATCCTCCTTAGTTTCATGTCCCCAACGAGCAAAGTATATTTTGTAACTACGACCTACACACAGAGAAAACACTAAACCTTTGATAGACACATGTTATTTCACATAGAGCATTAACTATCAAAGCAACTGAAAGAAATGTTCTTTACACTTTGTCAATACTGTAAAAATACATTAATAGGAATTATTGCAGAATTTCTTAATATCTTTATCTTGCTGTTCAACATGAGAGAAATACTATTTTGCCCAATATCAAGCTTATTAAAATACTTCCATTAAAATATCCTTAAGTCAATGTCATTATGTTTTATTTATGCAAAAATTTTCTATTCTCTCATATGAAGAGAGTGGTCAGATTCTTCTCTATAAAAAGAATAAACTTTGGTGCTTTAGTAGTAGCACTAACTTACTTAAAATATAGTGTAGTAAGGAGGGAAGCTAAACTTTTGGTGGTAAACACATGCAATATATACAGACGCTGATATATAGTTCTGTGTGCCTGAACCATCCATGTTATTAACAAAAGTTACAGCAATAAAATTCAAACAAAATAGATATAACTAATAACACCACTCATTGGAAACTCACCTGTTAACCTGATGTTTAATTGAGTAGATCACTTTATTAACATAAAGATAATACAGCACAATTTAGAAAATATAACAAATGAACGACACAACAAACTATAAAACATGTATTAATTTGTACAGATAAATTAATATATAACCTAAATACAAAATAATATAACTTTCATATACTGTGATATCAAGAAGTCATACTATGTACTGTTAAATATAATTAAATATATAAAATGTGGTTTGAATAAAGTTATCTATAAATATTGTTACTGAGAAAATTATTTAATTATAAATACATATTAATTAGGTTTTTCCATTGTCTTTACTGCATGCTGAAATGAATATTAACAATGGATTCAAATTGTTTTATTGTTATTTAATTCCAGTAATACCTCAATGCATATTTTTTTGAAATGTTGCTTATAAATATTTTTTTTTACCCCGTGTGAACAAAGTTCTTCTAAAATACAAACCTGAGGTACTTTTAAAATTTCATTAAATAATAATGTCTATTCATATTTCTAATGTGTTTTCGACCTAAACTTTATATTCACTATTATTTATAGTCACTATTTCCTCCTATCCAGTTAACCTTGGAGATGTTCATAAGTTTCTCTTTAATAATCTTCACTAAGGATTTTTAAAAATTATCTTAATGAAAGATTTAATTAACATTGTGACACCTTTTATAGTAGAATTAAATACAATTGTTCTGTACAGGATATCCTTCCCATTGAAGCACACAGCTTAAAGGAAATTTTCTCATATGCTTGTAGAGGATGAGTCTGTAGAGTTTCAAACAAATATTCTACTGTCTATTAACTCTATTATTGGTAGAGAAAAGAAATCATTTCTTGTAAAACTCCATCACATTGGTTTTTAGTCTAGTTTTAATGAAGTTAATAACTATGTTCCTATCAGAGAACTTTGAACTATAAGAAGCAATTTGAAGTTATACTAAGAAAAAGCCAAGAGATTTAATATTTTATTGTCATTTCACTGAAGTTACATTGAATCAAAATATGTAAGTTTGCAGGGTGCATCAGCATAAATCAACATCTATATATTATAGCATTTTAAATTTGCCATCTAAAATCCAATTGCTTCCTTCGCCATATAATCAAATCCCTTTAACTGACTTTCCTCTTCCCTTCCTCATCCCTTATGATTCTATAGACTAAAGATCTATTTTTGTTTAACATGGTTCATTTATTTAATTATTTGGTTCATTTGGTTTGATTTCTCTACATGTCATATATGAGTGACATCAGTTTATATTCTTGAAGATTTACTTGTCTTTTAAAATTCTAAGTAAGTTTGAACTTGGATAGCGCAAAACAAAAACTTTTGTAATGTACAGCAGCAACGAAATGCAATAAAGTAGTGACAGGTGCTTTCAAGACCTAGTTGTCTATCTGATACCTAATTGCGAAAAGATCTAGGGTGAGAAGGGATTCTTAACTATGCTAAACTCAAGGATGCATGATTTTCAGAATTTTAAAAAAATGGCTAGAAGACAAATCATTTAATTTTAATTTTATTTATAATAATAGTTAAGATTTGGTGAATATGTATCATACGTCAAGATATGTGCTATGTTTTTTCTATTATGTCAATATCTACTAGATATTGCATTAAATTAATTTTAATGATAAGGAAACCAAAAGCCCTTACACTTAAATACTTATCAGGATTCCAGAATTAATGACTAGTAGATTGTTAGTTGGATCTAAAACATTCGGACTTTAAAACTCAAGCCTTATGCCAGAGGCTTTTTAAACTCAATACTACTTAAACGTTTGCAATTGTATAATCCTTTGTTTCATGTGCTTGCTTTGTGCATTGCATAGTGCTTAGCAACGTTCCTTGCCTCTATCTATAGATACCATTAGCACCTCCCCTCGCTTAGGATAACCCAAAATGGCTCCAGTCATTTCCAAATGTCCCCTGGAGTCACAATTTTCTCCAATTAAAAATCACTGGCCTAAGCTATAATGCTTCCTTAAAGTAGACAGATAAAATGAAACACCTTTCAGAAAAAAAAGACAAACTGCTATCCTTTCTAATAATTTACTTAAACGTTCAATACTAATTGACAATTTAAAAATTTAATAGTTTAATAAACAAATTATTAATTATTTTTAAAACACATATAATGCTTATTATATGCTACATAAGACATCTGGGCACTTATGATGATTAATTTTTTTAAATATTAACTATTTACTAAACTAGTGCAATATATTAAAGTTTGAAGCACTTAAAAACATAAATCTTTAACAACAGCAATAGAAAATGCACAGCATGTGCGAAAAATAAGATGTCTTCTAAAGTCAGATTAATCAAAGAAGTATTATATTTCCAGTGAATTTAATTAGGAAGCAGCTAATTCTTACGAAAGTCTTAAAAAAAAAAACAACTCTCCTCCCTATATCAGGTACTGAGGAATGCTAATGAATTGTCTTGAAATACTTAAAAATAAAACAGCCTTTTTGATTTTTCACTGCAAGCATTAGTGTGAAGTAAATCAGTAGATCTGAAATGTGTTTATCTCTCAGTGACAACCATTAAGGAGTCAATATAAACTGAAGCCATATTGTTAAAAATAACAAACTCCCTCTTCCTACAAGCACTGAAGAGTAGGATTTCTAAAACAGGTATAAATATCAGACCATTTCTCTGTGGAAGCCTTTGGCATGCTGCTGCATCTGTTTGTTCCTTAGATGTGGAATCTGTTTATGTTCAGTGATAGTTTTGTTAAAAATCTTTAAAAAACAAAACACTCAGCACAGAGAGATTGTATACAGGAGTGTCATTGCTTTACAAGCAGGAAACCCCTAATAATAAGTACTAGTAACAACCAAAAAGAAATGGTCAAAGATTCTGGCAGACAAGACCTCTACATACCTTTTGTTTTTTTTCTTATTACTAAGAGGAAATTGTATGGTGTTAAAATACTTCTTCTGGCTTAATTTCACTTCCAGATTCCTTAGGGGATTCTAAATCCGTCCGATTGACATTTAGGATTCAACCAGGGTTAGAACAGGCACAAAATAAGGTGAATGTTAATAAATTTAGCTAAAACAGAATTTCCAATAGAGTAGGTTATGGCATTTCCAACTCCTCATAAGAGAAGTGAAGATACGCAACAGTTTTTCGACACCACTAAGCATATGCTTGATGGTTCTCTTCATAATGAGATACAATAAACTCTGGACAAACCTAAATCCAGATGAACATTAATGAATTGTTTAAAATGAATATGCATATATGTATGCTATAACTCCTCTGTGCAACTCTCCTGAGTTAAAAGATGATTTAAATGTGAATTTCAATTTTACACTTTTTAAGTTGAAGTAGCATTTCATTATAACATTTTATAGGTTTCAGATGTTCATTGTAAATCACTATCTGTATATACAATAAAAATTTGCTACTAAATTCCATCCTTCAACATGCTATGAATCCCTATTAACCAATTTACCCACTCCCTTCCTCCTTCCCTCCTGGTAAGCACTATTTTCATCTTATATTTAAAATTTTTAATTTGTTCATCTATTTATTTTATTTCTTTATGTACCACATATAGATAAAACCATATAGTGTTTGTCTTTAACTTATTTCACTAAGCATAATACCCTCTAGGTCAATTCTTGCTATTGCAAATGATAGGATTTATTCTGTTTTTTTATGGATGAGTATTATTTCATTATTTATATATACAGCACAACATCTTTACTCAATCATCTGTGAATGGGCACTTCAGTTGTTTCTACACCTGATTATTGTAAATAATGCTCCAATAAACTGAGTGCATATATCTCTTTGGATTAGTGCTGCAGTTTTCGTTTTGTTGTGTTTTGTTTTTGGTAGATATCCAGAAGTGGGGTAACTAGATCATATGAAATTTTTATTTTTAATTTTTTGAAGAATTTCCATACTGCTTTTAATAAAGACTATACTAATTTGCACTTCTGTGAAGAGTTCCCTTCTCTCCAATTTTCCCACAACACTCATTATTCCCAGTTTTTTGATAGCAGCCATTCTCACAGGTGTGATGTGATATCTAATTTCTGCTTTGTTTGCATTTCTCTAAGTGATGATGCACATCTTTTACGGGCGAGTTAGCCATCAGTATATCTTTTCTGGAGACGTGTCTGTTCAAATTTTATAAGAATTTCAGATAATTATTGCTTATCATAGCAGAAGACTATATGATTAAGAATTCAGAAGAAACCTAAGAAAGTAATTAGGTGCACAAATATTCCCCCAAGTTGTGATTTCTAAATGAAAAACATAGGTGAGGGTTTAAGGTAAACTTTATGCACCTAGATAAATGAGTAGGAAATAATCTGATGTGTTTGCATGGCAATGCACAACAACAGACAGTTATAGTGGTTTACTAGGGCAACAACATAAAAATAAGTCTCATCTAGCCACCCAGATGCCCATTACCTAGCACATAGAAATTTTTCTTGAATGAATATGTTAATAAAATATTAATCACAAAATCCATATATTCAAATTATTCAGACTTTATAGTCAGTTGCTATGACATTATAAGATAGAAATTTTATTGTATTTAATAATTATATAGAGAAATTTTATTGAAAAACTAGCCTATTGTTCACTTCTCTTGCTTTCTAGTAATTGCTAACATGATTAAATAATATGAGCGTATTCATTTTTTGCTTAGTTGATTTTAACTTATGAGTCATTTGCCTTATAAGCTGTGCTGAAAGATTTCTACAAGTAAGGTATTTACCTAATCTATGAGGTAACATGAAAAAGGAAATGAAATAAAACTACAGCAATTTTAGATTGCTTATTTGTAGCTTTACATCAGTATAAGGTAAACCATATTTAGGAAAGTTTGACTCACTGAATAAAGACAATGTTTAACTACAAACAACAATAAATGCAATCACATCATTTCATATTTATATGGAATATTATAAATTCTTCTGCAGAAGCAAGTATAATTTATCTCTATGAATATACATTAAGATACTTCATTTGTTTTTTACAAATGAAAAAACTGAGCTTCTTAATAATAATTGACTAACAGGATTATTTGGATAATAAATAAGTTCTTTGAATTTCAAGTCCAACAAACTATGCAATCTTTTTATCTGTTGAAAAGTTATTTAACCTTCCCCAACTGTTGATTCTAAATCTTAGTTTTAAGTCAATTCCTTGCGATTTATTCACTATTACTGACTTGTATGTTCTGGGTTTAGTTTATTAAATAAAACATAACCAGTTTCCATGGAGAAAATGCTTACAGATAACTTTAAGTAAATTGTAAATTATTAGTCATTAAAGCTTTGTATGAATCAGGTTATTATCAGATTATCAGTGAATATAAAGGTTTAAAAGAATGATTACTACTAGATAAGAAAAATTTTGAAGGAAAGGAAGGTAAGATATAGACAAGTGGCATACCTCAGTCCCCTTACAAGCTTCAGGAATAACTTCAAAATAGTGTGAAAGAAATATTTGCCCAAGGATATCAGATTACTTTAAAGTCCTCTGGATTAATAATATATTTTATATTATCTCACTATTTGAATTTAAACAAATTCAATGCAAGTAAAATAAATATATTCATATATTTTATTTTAACATCATATTTTAAACATTTTTAAATCAATTGCTAATTATTCATACTTATGAATGCTAAAATGTGTTCTAATTATTTATTGTCTCCTTTATTTTATTGAGAAAAATTAATATGTAACATAAATTTCAGGTATAAAACATAGTGATTCAATATTTGTATATATTGCAAAATGATTACCAATAGCTTTATAAAGTAGGTAGCATGCTTATAACTGTATTATAGATAAGAAAATAAAGGCAAAATCTAAATACTTAATCCAAAAATCATATAAATAGTAAATGGTAGATGTTATGTTTTTAGCATCTAAGTCATAATGTTTCTCATGGAAATTTTAGTTTTGGTTCAGAATTTTGAGAGAATTCTTAGAATAAAAAATAAAACTTCTATTATATATATTTTTTTGCCACTTAATGCCTCTCATATTTTTAAGATTTTTTTGTTTTTCAGTTTTCATGGTTTGTTAACAAAATGATAAACTGTATTTCAGATCTGAATTGCTAGTTTTTTATATTGTTTCAATGTTTACTTTTAAGAATTACATTTTTAATTTGTTTTATAACCATAGTTGTTAGATATGCAATTATCATCCATTTAACTTATCTTTATAGTTTACTAGTTTACATATTCAATTTTTCTTAGAGTAAGTATATATATATAAAAATAAATATATGAATGTATAGCATATCCCTATATAGATATATACATACATGCACATTTTCTGTTTATTTGAAATCTGAGAACTTATTTCTGTTGTATACATAAATAAAACTTAATATGAGTAAATACTTGAAACACAATAATTAAAAATGTTTACCCTCTTATACCAATCTAAGTTTTTAACCAATACTGGCCCTGACACTGAGGCTCCTCAAAGTGGTGATAGTCATCTTCTTCTGTTCATGTAAAATCTTTGACATTAATATTTGTTATATGATGTTTTCACATTACAATTGATAAGGAAACAAAATGTTAATTCTGCCCATGACTTTTTATGAAAACTTTCTTCAGTTGGTAAAGAAACTTTTTTTCACATGTTCACTGTCTTCAGATATTTGAATAATCATAAAGTAGGAAATTAGGTTGAGTTATAATTTGGTATTGACAGGTTATTTGTAGAATTCTTTGTTGATTAAATTTATATTTGAAGTATAAAAAGTATTCAAGATGTGATTTTTAGGTTGATGAGCATTATGTATTGGCTTTGGCTAAATTTTTCTTTAGAACCAAATTTTAAGGTGGACCAAATATCATTTAAGAAAATCAAAGGGAGATATACTACACAGTACTACTGTAAATAAAAAGCTTACATTTTATGTTGATGATTTTGGTGCATACGATTTTAAAGTCCTTCAAAATTTTGCAACATCAAAAGAATATTACAAACAGTATGGAAATACAATAATAGTTTGGGATTTGTGATGAGGAAACATTTATTTTTACCCACCTTCTGATTTTCTGAAATGCTTTCATGTAATATGAATAAAGAATAAGACACAGCAGGGAAAGAATTCTAGTTTGGAAAGTTATGGTCAGGATAACACTACCTACATGTTAGAATTAATTTTTAAAAGAAGCATGGGACTTCAAAAATATATTCTTTAATCATGTATAGAGTTGAGCCTTGGAGATAAGAGGCTTATTTAACAATAGCAATTTTTCAAATAGCACACCATTTTTTTCTGTACTTTAAATAGGCCTATAGGTGTTAAAAACACTACAGAGCATACAAAGAAATTTTAAGGCTATGTTTTCTTTTGAAAAGCTGATTTATTAAAGCAAATCATTTTCTTTATAACTCAGAGTAGCCTTAAAAAAATCTGCTAACAAAGAAAAAAACGGGTGGGCACAGCTTTAGCCATCCTTAAAAAAGGTATAAAATTCATTTTAAATAGAAAAAAATTAGCAAACACAAAATAAAATAAGAATAAGATAAATATACAAAATGCTGAGTGAAAAAATTGTCAATAATTTTTCTTATTAATGTCATTTTATTAACTTCAAATATCATAACTTTTGTTTGTTAAATATAAATATTTTCATTATTACTTAATAATAAGGGCTTCAAGATGCAATAGACACAAATTTTAATGTGTTTTAACCTCTAAACTCTCTAAGGAAGCTGTGGCTAGAGTTGATAAAAGATTTATATGCCCAAGATTATAAAGATTTTTGGTGGCAGTCAACAGCTGATTCCAGATTTCCTGAAAAATAGCATATTCTTTCCATCTGAACACACATAATTTCATTTTAATGCATAGGTAGAATATATTTATAATAAATATATTTATAAGAAAAATAAAGTCAAAAATATTTGCCCTGGAATATTAATTATATGTTTGTCTCATGAACCATGAATATAGTTATATCTGTTAAAATTTTGGAATAAAGAAGAAGTGTAAATAGAAAAATTCTTAGATTGGTATAGCAAAGATATTTTGTGTTGTTATGAGAAATGAAAGTCAAGAGCCAATTGTGATTATAGAGTCTACATATTTATGCATATGTAAGCACTGACCATTGAAAATTGTGTCCTGATACAATAGGCTATAGTAAATGATAAGCATGGCAAAGAGATTGGTTTAGGTTAGATTTATCTGCATTCCTCCAAATGAAGATATCTAGAGGCAGAAGGAATTATTCTTTCCTGGCTAGAGAGATGTCTCCTGGATTTCAGCAGCGGCTATGTTAGAGTTCAAAATTTTATAATAAGTTCAGATGAGTCCATATTCTAGCCAAAGAAATGGTGGTTTTCACTCTAAAATCAGGGAAAATTGGAAGATACTAGCATAGACAGTGAATTACTTCTCAAAAAAACACATCCAATTGATTGGGTATATGTCATTCTGAATATTCAGAGAAATTCCCTATGATCAATATGGGGAGATCTTAAAATACTAATATTGAAAATTAATCTGAAAAGTAAAGAGACAATGAATTACCAGCACACATTCACTAATGTTTATCATTATTTTGATTTTTTTCTCCCTTCACTATTTAGTCTTTCATTTATTCATCATTCATTACATACTCTTTCATTTATCCATCAGCTCTTATGGAGATTTAATATAAATAAAATGGAGATTAAAAAGAAATCAGTTATGTAATTCTATGCATAAGTACTTCCTTCTTAAGTAATTAAGCTAGTAATTAAAACAGTAGTAAGATTGCTTAAACTCTCAATCCACAGAATTTTTGTCTTTCTTTCATCAACAATTTAGACTGCTATGTTTTTTATAATCTTAATAAATGCATCCTATAAATTTTCTGTATAACAGTTGTCATAATATATATCATATATACACATATATACATATTATGCATTTATTTATTTAATAACTGCCACCTAAAAATTGTAAACTCTGTAGGAGCAAGAATTGATCTTACCTTTCCCAGCACCTAATTCCTGGTCCCTGATATAATATAAGCATCTGATAAACAATTGTTGGAGATTACTTAAAAAAGGGGTTGAGTGAATTAGGAAATAGAAATATTAAGTATGGAGCTATTATCTCCACTAAATTTTCCAGAATGAATATGATTTGAACTAATACAAAATCAAAAGGCATACTTCATATTATGAATAAGAAGAAAATACCTATTCACAAAATCTTCTATCACCATTTCTTGCTAATATGGAGTAAAAGGTCCACACAGAGGTGAGATAAGATACTATTATATATGGAAGTTGTCTATATTGTCTTTTTGACTGCAAATTTAAGGAATTTGAAAATTTAGATTAAATGAAAAACTATTGAAAGTTTGTCAAGAGGTAAATGACATGGTAAACTAGTATTTTAGGAAGATTAATTGGATAATTAAAGAGTAATCAGTCTGCAAATGTGTCTCAAATAAGTCAATCCAGAATGCGCACATAAGATATAAACAATAACACTTTTTGGATCAGGTCAGGAGTGAATTATGTAGCTTTAAAGCTAGGAGTCAACCGATATACACACACCTACACACATATGTGAATGTGTATATATATATTCAGTTCTTCACAGGGAGACACAACAGTGCAACCGATCAGTCATAGACTTCCCAGTCTCAGATGCCTTTGAATGAGGTACTAGAATTTGAGTGTTTCCATTCTTTCACACAGGTTCTCAGACAGTTGCTTGATGATTTTGGAAATTTGGACTATATGTCTTCTATTCACCAAGTACAGATAATCAACGCATGACACTCCTGACTATTTCTAGGTTTTTGTAATAAGACTTGATAAATGTTAAGTGAATTTTCTCAACCACAACATCTCTCTGCACCCTTAGACATATTGCAGAGTTGTTAGGGTCACAAGAAAGTGTACTGAAACAATGGTTATATTTATTGTTACACATTATCAGAAATTCAAAGTTCTCACACATAGGGAAAAGTAAAAATAATATAGCTCTAAGGAAAAAAAACTGCAAATCCTGAAACAAAACTTGCAGTTAATTTGATTGGTAATTATACATGACTAAATTACAGACAAAACGTAAAGAAATAAGTGGACATCATAAATGTCAAATACATATTTTAAGATAGTTATACATGGTGAAATAATACCTTCCATATTTCAGGATTGATGGTTATATTTTAATTTGTAGAAGTTATGTAAAAATATAACTTTTACTCATCTTCCCCAATAATATGAACAAATGATGAAACATTTTGAATAACTACATTTTTCCATATTATATTTATATCTAGGAAAATTTATTGACAAAAATTAACCTACTGCATAACATAGAGTATGTTTAATTGAACATATTGCTCAGGAACTTATCAATGTGAAATAAATAATTTCAAAATCTACATATACTATATTAATGAAGGTGATCTTCCTGTACCCATCTACATAGATCAGAGATATCAAACTCTTCATAGACAAATTCAATGCACTTAAAATCCATAGAACCTTACGTTTTTTTTTCTCATGAAATGTTTTTTTTCTCTGAAAGTGAAGAATCAATCAACTGGTAATGTAAATGAGTGGAATTCTATAGATAATAGGGATTCTGGCATTTTGTACTTATTCATTGAATGTGTATTTGTTGATGGCATAATGAATAAAAAGTTACCAGCTTCCCCTATACCTACTATTTTGCAGTGATTTTATTTCACTACACAATAGCTCAATTTTAAAAGGCTGTCATTGCTATAAAAGCATGCTGTGTATATTAAGCAAACACATTCCACAGTGCTGCAGCAACTAGAATGTTTCAGAACACGTCATTTTAGATTCTTTCTTTGTCCCTACTCATCAGGCCAGGGCACTGTCTTTTCAAGTTCATGCTGAGTGCTGAAGAGCTACATCATGATGCAGTTCTTTGCATTGTTTCTTCTCTCTGTCTCACAAGATCTAGCTATAGTACATAACAATATATTCTTTAAAATTGTGTATGTCTCTAACATATTATACACACATACATATGTGTGTATGTGTATAGGTGTGTGTATCAGTTGACTCTCAGCTTTAATAGCTACATCATTCATTCCTGATACAAAAAGCTTTGTTTATGAAATTCCAAATTATACATGCTATATACAAATCAAAAATATGTTCTTGAGTTTTATATCTTACAAACGAGTTCAGTGATAAATTCCAGTTCAGGTAGCCAAAGTGACAGATACTGAGCTGTGGAAGACTGTAGGTTAAGTGTGATTTTAATCAGGAAACAAAAATTGTTGTGTATAAATTTTACACTACAAGAACTTCTATAGGAATTGTTTACGTAGAATCTTGAATGCACAAAGTCTCAATATTTCAACGTTAGAAACAGGATGATCTTTTTACTTTACCTTACAGAGTGGTTACTGTACAAACAAATTCTTGCTTGCATGTACCAATATTTTCCAAAAAATGCAAGGTCATCAAATGCTGCCTTATGAATTAAATTAACATATCTATTCTAAATATAGCAATAAAAGAGAGGAATTCACGAATTTTGAGACTTATTCTCCAATTAGATACTGTCATGGAAAAGCTTTCTTATCCTCCCAGGTATATGAACACAGAATTTATATTTCTGTCTGTTCCAGAGTCATACCAGGAAATAATGTACAAACAAACATAACTCAGATAAAAATAGATTTGTTAAATCAGTAGGAAAATTTGTCTTTATGGGGACATATTGTACGTTCATGATGAAGCAGTGATGAGGATACTATTATGGCGTTAAGGCTAGATAGGGTAAGTCCCTCATAACAAGGAATTGTCTGGTCTAAATGGCTAGTAGTACAAAGGTTGAGAAACCCTGTCAAAAATTAAAACTGATTTCCTCTAGCATGTTCTTAAATTACTTGGTAACTCAGAAAAATACATTTCCCTCATTATTTAATTTACCAAACTATGTCAAATCAACTCTTTGGTAGCCATGTCAGCTGTATATATCATATCCCCTCAGTTTGCTACCTATTCAATTCCAGAATCTAGTGATCCAATATGGACGTCATTTAGCTGAAGTAAGTAATTGCTCTTCCTTTCACTCTCTTAAGAAGCACTCATTGATTTTGAATTGCACCTAAAGCATCACTAAAACTTTTCAGCAACCTGAATCTGCTCCTATTGATCAATTAATGCCACGCTTCTGGCAAAATAAGTGCCACCAAAGACAGATCAAAGAGTGCATAAAGAGTAAAATACTACTATATAAAAAAAAGCCCAGGATGTGTGATTGTTTATCTAATACCCCCAGATATGAAATGGATGAAAAAGACAAATTAGAATGACTTACTACCTGAATTTCATTGTTTCCTGAATATCTGTTAACTTCAAGATAGTTAGGTAACTGGATATATTTAAATAGCAACTCTATCAGTTTTCACATAACAGTCTAGGAGTTCCTTTGGCGAAGTCCTTATCTGCTGAATGATTCCCTTCAGCTACAAATAATTTTAGGTAGTAAAGCATGCTAGCTAAGAATCTGTGATATGATACAGATATTTCTTATTGTATATATAACTTTAGTCACTTAAAATCTGTAAACTATTGGGTCAATTATTAAATAACTATTTTTTTTTTCTCATCTGTGGAATGAAGGTGTATGGTTGTCATGAAAGTATGTTGATGTGATTGATGAAAGATGGTATCACAGAAATAAAGCATTTGTAATGACAAGAGTGTTAAATTCAGTTGTCAAGAAGACAACTATTCAAAGTGAGACACAACAGAGCAGCCTATCAGAATGTCATAGACTTCCCAGTCTTAGATGCTTTTGAATGAGGTTCTAGAATTTGAGTTTTTCCATTATTTCACATAGTTTTTCATATAATTACTTGATGGTTTTGGAGATTTGGACTCTGTCTGCTATTCACCAAGTACAGATAACCAATGCATGACACTCCTGACTATTTCTAGGTTTTTGCAATAAGACTGGATAAATGCTAAGTGAATTTTCTCAAGCACATCTCTCTGCACCCTTAGACATTAGGTTATCCTTAGATACAGCCCTACAACCATAAAGACATATAACAAAATGCCATATTCGTAGAGAAAATTAAAGAATCAAATGAAATATTATGTTGTGTGTCTAGCCCAGTACTAGTCAAATAGCACATAATAAGATGATAGTTATTTTTTACAGGAATATCATCATCATAAGCAGCAGTAGCTTGACAACAAAATGCAGTATATCTAATATTTCATCAAAAGAAGTTTTTCCATAGATATGTTAACTTCTGTCACTAATAAAGTATAACTGTCAAAATATAAAATATTAAAATGCAACATTATAAAAGAAATCACTGAATTTTCTTCACATTACTCTGCAATAACTTGCAGCAAATCACTGAAACTTGCATTAAATCACTGCTGTCTTCAAGCTGGAATAAGAAACTTTTTTCCAACATTCCCAATGTGTAAATATGTTCAGTAAATTTGGCCAAAATTATTACTTCTATCGCTCATCACTGTGTCAATATGAGACTTTTGTACCTCATCACAATACTTGGAGCTAAGGCAAAATGTAATTTCCTTATTAAAATGAGTAATTTTCAGGAACTTTGACCTTTTTTCTTGCCATTTATTATGTTTGAAGATTCAAGTTGTGTTGTAATTTAAAAAGAAAAGCGAAAACAGTTTTCGAAATTCAGATTTTCATGACCGTGATATTTATTAGTTAGTTTATGTGCTGACATAAGCAGAAAGCTAGCCACCTATTTTATTATTGGATTTCAGATTCAATAGGGTCTATGAATCATCTACGGTGTTTTATAAAATGAGACACTTTCGCCTTCAGAAAATTTAAATCATTAAGCCTGCTGTAGTGAGACTTGGATTCTGCACTTTTAACACATTTTTCCAGTGATCTGATTCATTCGTTAAGTAGATATTGTCTGCATATTTATTACACTTTAAAAAAGAGTTTTGGGTTATTTTTCAAAAAAAGTACACAACTCAGTGACATATGTCAAGAACTATGACGATTTGAGCTGTTACTATGCTTACATGCTGGCAAATTATACCTGCGTCTGTTTTATGGATGCTTTGATCAGAGAGTATTTGTTTCCAGGAACCTTATTACTTGAGGTATGACAGGTATGACTGTATGTATACTGTAGTTCCCCTTGCTCCCAAATCCTCAGTTGGTCTGCAAAGAAGCCCAGGTAGATCTGCGAATGCTTGACATAGAGCATCAAATGTATCCAACTGGAATTTTCTACTATCAGTGC
This sequence comes from Solenodon paradoxus, assembly GCA_004363575.1. Taxonomy (NCBI): domain Eukaryota; kingdom Metazoa; phylum Chordata; class Mammalia; order Eulipotyphla; family Solenodontidae; genus Solenodon; species Solenodon paradoxus. The sequence continues at coordinate 248,443 of RJWH01000754.1, read as the reverse complement.
CATTCTAAACATCACTGTGCAATATCCAATAGGATTTTATGTGCGTCAAAATACCATTGACATTTTCTAGCATATAATTTCTCCTTAGAAAAATGCATGCTTTCTGAAAAGGAAAAATAATAAGAGATAAAAATACTAATTATTATCTAATTAATTTGAAGTTTTATTTCCTATGGCACTATGATTAAAAGCAATATATTCCTAATATGAAAGGCAGCAAAATTTGCTGGTTTTAAGTTTTTAAAGACTGTGTTTTAAATGACATGCAATATTCACATATTCTCAAGTATCTTTTAAGAATTGTTAGTTTACACTACAGAGGTATTCTGAAGAATTTTTGGACAATCCTTAAACGTGGCTAGAAAGTATATCATTTTTGATGTTTAATTCAATATGATAATCTTATTGATTTAAAACTATTGGAATTAATTAAATTTCATCTGGTGATAAAATATATATTAGAATGAAATTTGACTTCTGAGGCATTTTTTGTTCTCTGTCTTGTTGAAAAACCTATTGAGTCCATAACAAAATGTACTTGAAAAGTACTTTTAGTGTGATTTAGACTTCTTGGCAGTTATCCTAATATCTCTGAAAACAATGATTATTCCTTTTTCTTCCTGTGGGCACTTCCAAATACCATTTATCTTTCTCTGTGTTCCCCACGGTCTACCTCCCAGCTGGTATAAACACTGTCACTAGAGCCTTGTCAGTGGGATGCCCAAGGAGACTGAGCCTACAAACTAAAAAAGCAGGCAGGAAGTCTTGGTTGATAACCACATTTTAAGGCACTTTTACGGTGTATTTATGTGGGATAAATATCAGAAATATTTAGATCATTTAAAATATGTTTTCCATGTGTCTAAAAGTATGCAAAATAAACTATCTACTAAAGTTATCCAGAAAGTTTCAATCTGAGTAGCAAAATTATGACTTTTCTTATCACACCTATTTATAAATTGAGATTGACATTAGAACAAGCAATAAAGTAAGCTTAGTTTGAAACCTCATCTATGCTTTACAGCTTGCTATTTTCTAAACTTTTTCATATAGATTCTCATAAACATATTGATGACATTATTTCATTTCCTGAAAATTCACCTTGTCAAATTTTCTTTTTTAGAATACTAAACAAATAAAAGTTACAGGCCATTTATAGCGAGAGGTATATTCCATTTCAAAAATTTTTTATTGTTATATAGTACTGTAAAGTCAACAAAAAGTCTATATGAGTAAACTATCATGAAAATTGCTCTAGTAAATAATGTACACTCTTACTCAGTTTCCCTGTGACCGTCAGTATGTGAGTTTGCATTGGTCTAGAATTCATGGCTCTAGAATAAAATTCTTAGCTATAATTATCTCAGGAGCAAAAGGTCACTGCTGTACTCCTACATTTTTGACTTTACTAACTGGATGGTACTACAGCTCTTCCACTTGCAAAAATCACACTGCTGAGAGCCGTCATTAACTTTTCATTCTTTATTCAAGATATTTATTCAATTAAATAATCACTCTAAGACTTTCATCTCCTTGGATTCTTCCACTTCTCAGACCACTATCACTGATAATTACAAATGGTGACATATTTCTCTATGCCTCATTCCTGCCCTCCTTCATCCACTCCATTATCCATAGTGCTGCCTAAGTGATATTTGGAAAAACGTTTTAATCATGTCATTTCCTTGAAGTTCCAATGTCTCCCATTGATCTCAGATTAAAGCTCAAATTTCTTTAATGGTTTTAATGTCCTTCAACATCATACCGGTATCCTTTGTCATTTCTACAGTTTTCATATTTATATTCCAGTCATGCTGGTATCTTGTTTCCTACATCATAGCATATTCTCTCATCTATGTTTCCTCTGTCGGAGACATTTTAGTCTCTCTTCACTTGATTGACTTCTGCTTACCCTTCAAGTTGCAGCATCATTTGTTCCAAGAAGGCTTCTCAAATTCCACAGATACTGGTTAACTGTCCTGCTTAAAACCTCTCCTGTCAACCCATATGAAACCATAACAATCAGCTCATTATATTTCAATTGTTTGCCTACTCTTCTCTATATTCAATCATCACAGAAACCATGAGTAGAGTAACTATTCTTATATTGAACAGTTATATTCTCACTGCCTAGCACATGTCCCATACAGAATAGAAACTCTATCAACATTTGATGCACAAAATTCTACTGCAATTTTCCAGGAATATAGGAATATTAAGGCAATATATAGGGTAAGATATAATATATGTGTATACATTTACTATAACATATTATAGTAAATGTATAGACTACATTTACTATAAATATGTGTGTGTATATATATATATATATATAGAGAGAGAGAGAGAGAGAGAGAGAGAAATCTCAACAGTTCTTTATACACATCATTCTAAATTGGCAGGCCCTCAGATTATTTTAACTGTTTTCTCATACACATACCAGGTGCTCAGTATTTTAGCAGTTATTAAAAAAAGCATTGTTTGCCTTCTTTATTTTATTAGAATTATTTAGAATGATAAAATAGTCTAACCTCAGCTTTTTGTGGAAAAACAAAGTATACATTAAGTATTTTGAGATGTTACAATATTCTGTAACATTACAACTATGACATTAAGAGCTTAAGACAAATAATTAAAAAATTCTTTGACCAAGACAGCAACCTTGCATTCAAGCAGCCCATAGTATACAAATGAGTCATGTAATCATGTGTGAAGATATAAGGAAAACTAACAAGAACGATAATAGTAATAATAAATATATCATTAAATATGGGAATGGGTTATATTACTCTATTAGGAGTGAGATCTGAAAAATATAATGGAAAGCATCACGTGAGGACTTGGTGATGGGTAAAAAGAGTTGAATGGAGAGGGAATGAGAATTTCCAAGGGAGGTAGTAGTAGCATTATTATCAAAGGCTTAGAATTAAAAACTACAAGCCCTGTTTGAGGAACAGCAAGTATTAACATGTGCTCTATCTATTTTGAATCAGGAAGACAAGTCTGTAGTAAAGGAATGCCATTTAGGATGTTGGAAAATCGGACATGAACTTCATTTTCAAAAAAAAAATTGGCCAACAGGTAATGAGAATCCATTTAAGACTTTTAAGTAGTGCAGTGGCTCTTTCAGAATGAACAAAAGAAAAAAAAGATAAACTGCTCAGGTTGACTCTAAACATTTTAGTTAAGCTCTCTGATTTTGGAGAAATTGCCAATTCCATAAATATGGAGCTGCCTCTCCTAAAATGAAGAGGGTGATTAGAATGATTCGTATACTACAATGAAAATATGCCACCATGAAATGTTAATAGACAGCTTTTGCTGGAGTGAATTTTTATTTTGGGATACATAGATTTTAGGAACAGGAGATTTCACTTTTTATTTGAAAATACATTTAAGAAATAACATACATAACATCTTTAATGGATTATTTCTGTTGTCTATTTTTTCCCATTCTACATATGCCACCTTCACATAGAAGAATTAGTAGTTGTTCTTTACATAAATTGAGAAGAAAATATCTGCAATTCTCCAGTGCTTTCATTTTCCTTGACTACTAATCAGTTCGTGATCTCAATAAAATTATGTAAAATATCTTTGTCATCCTAAGCCTACTTTTCATATCTGAGTCAGCTGATAATAAAATAATATTCAATCATTTTTTTTAGATTAGGCAGTTTTCTGCTTCTGCAAAGCAGCTGAAGAGAAAATAAAGGACATGGTAAATAAACTGATAACATTGCAAAGTATAATTGAAAACATGTGCACTCCAATATTTGAGTAAATGGTAGGCATATGATTGGCACTTCTTTCATTAAAGTAGGCATTAGGATAACAGGAAATAAAATTGAAATAATCTTTATGTGAAACTAAAGTCTCTTCCTCTTTAGTATTCATTTCTGAACAGAATACTTAGCATTTGATTATAAAGAATCTTTTGAAACTATAGTCATTTTGCGGAATGGATTAAACAGCACAATTTCAATCATCAAACCATATATATATATGCTATACATATGTTATAATAAATGTATTATTTAATTGAAATTGTACTCTAGATTAACACTTTTATTTTATAAGGTAGATTAATTTTAAGTCTATAAATTGGATTTTTAAGACTCATGAACATAACAGAGATAACTACTAAATATCATAGTTATCATGTAATTCTTCCACTGCTAGATCATTTCATAATTCATAGTGTTCTTCTGAAAACCCTAATTACACAGAATTTTTGAATTATATGCTACTAAAGGATAAAGGTTCTAAATTTTCTGTCAAAACATTTTTTGATATTTTTGAATTCTATAATGATCATCTGTTTATATGTAAAATTCATTTTGTAAATATATAATCTATTTTCATTTGATGTATTATATAATAAAGGGGTAATTAATGAATAGACAATATTTTAAAATATGGAATATGATTTTATTATTTTAGATAAGATGTTATGATTTATTATAACCTGTCATTCTAAGACTTTTTGTCAGATTTGGTCTAAAGTTTATCATCTAACATGTTATAGTGATTAAATTACCTATATAAAACACACAGAACAGTGACCATTATTAGGAGATTAATTACCAGTATTAGTTCTCTACATCGATGAAACAATGACCTTACTTTTTTTATCAAGAAGATTTATTCTTCTCAGATGTTTGAGAGGTAATGGAAAGAGAGAGAGAGAGAGAGAGAGAGAGAGAGAGAGAGAGCATAGCTTTCATCAATGACTATATATACATGCATATGCATATGTTTGTATGTGAACACATAAACCCTTCTAATTATATAAGTGAAAGAAACTGTACATCTTTGTGTATGATGGGAGAAGCAGATAGAGGCATCAGAACTTTGTGTGTTCTGTGCCCACACTTAGTATACAAGGTCATCTTAGAAACCTGTTGTTCCCTAGATCTCTTAAGCCAAACCTTTCTGCATAATTCTATTTATATTAAAGGAAGTGCAATTAACAGAGAGTTCAAGTTACTATATTTATACCTTAGGGGAAATAGTTAATGTTCTATTCAAGTAAGAAAAATTTGAGCAAGACCTATCATACTTATAAGTAGATCTTTTTCTAGTCTAATTTGGGCAGAGTAATCTCTAACTGAGGCCCTTACATAGGGCTTGCCCTGCTGCCAGGTACTTAGAGTTTAAATCTAGCATCCTTTCACGGGACAAAAACTGCTCTATTTGCAAGAGGTGGAACATGGATAGAAGATAAACTCTGGTGCTATATAGATTGAAAACAATAGTTTGAAGTAGAACATTCTTTAAACAATACTTGATACAGAGTACACACAAAAATTTACATAAGTTCTCCTTTAGTATTTTTAAAGATATCAAAATAATCCAATTTTAAAGATGAAAAAGGGATCCCAATAGTCAAAAACACTATACTTCAGAGAAAATGTCTCAGGAAAATTATATCTTAACTTTTGAATATTTTACAAATTTCTAAAAGCAAGAATTGAATGCAAAATTTTGAACTTTAGTGGTAAGGAAAAGAGAACTTTAAAATGTAGTTGATGTTTCCAGACATCATCAAGATGGTATAATTCTCACTAAAATTATCAGTTCTCATATACATGAGAACTAATTTAGCAGAATATTTAATATTTAGAAATTTGTACTAATTAGGTCAGATAAAGTGATGTGAACTATTAATTAGAAATACATAAATAAATTTGCCCTTAAAACAATTATAACTAATAAATATGCAATTAAATTTCAGCTATGGTACAACCTATAGATAAAGCTCTTTAAGGCTAATATTACTATGAGGATGTGACTTTTGAGAATTTAGAAGTGGTTATATGCAATTATAAAGAAAGCAGATAATCTAAATAGTGGAACTAATACATTTCATCCTGTGAACAAATTTAAAATCAATTTCATATCCATTCATTCTTTTAGTCAAAAATATTTATTAAATTTCAAGCACTGCTTACTCTATGCATGATGAAATAGGGCACAAGGCCAAACTTTGTCCTTATGGAGTTTACATTCTATTTAGGGAGTACTGAGAAGAAAACTATGAAAAAAAAAAAAAAGGTAGAGAATAGATAAATGAGGGACATGTGCTAATCAAGTTGAATAGCTAGGCGTGTCTCCTAAAAGGAAGAAGAATTTTACTTAAAACCTAGATTATGAATGGAAGAAGTCATGAAAATACATGAAGAAAAAGAATCCTAAGAAAAACAAATAGTGCCTTATATAAGCTGAGCCAAACACCAACACCTGTGTTTTTGCAAAGGAAGAAATAAGTAGATGTTGTGGTCAGAAAGTCATCAGAAACCACATATATTGTCTCCGACAAGACTTGTTTTCCATTTTGATTATGTTAGAATACAGGAAAGTTTTAAGCAGAAAAGTAGTGATATAAATGCCATTTGATATAATGATTTTGCTTCCACATGGAGAATGGATTTACCAGATTAGAGTGAGAAAAATGATTAGTAGAGTATTATGTAGCCAGGGGAGAGATGATGTGGAATTACATTTAAATTAAATAAGTAAATTTATTTAAGTGTACTATAAATTAATATTTTTAGAATCTCCAAATACATGTAATAGTTGGAATAAATTTTCAGATGTCAAATATTTGTGTATTTGTATTAGAATCTTGAAAATATGTAAATAATAATTATGGCCATAATATCTTATAAATAGTATAAGCCTTGATGTTATATTATTTCTTTATCTTTGAAGACCAATATATTGCTGTCTCACTGAGCTGTCAAGTGCAATAAACTGAGCATAATGGAAAAATGGATAAAAAGACTTGAGATGTTAGCAATTGTGATTAGCTTACAGAAAGAGTGGGCTAGTTGTAAGAAGCTGAATCAATTCCTTTTGGACCCTAAACACTTGTTCAGTCAATAAATACATACTTATAGCCACTCTTCTAGTCACTGTATTTGGCATTAAACAGAGAAGCAAAAGTGATGTTACTTGATCTTACAAAGTTTTGGAAGTCAGAAACAATATGACCTTATGAAACCAGCCAGAGGAAAATGAGCAAATGTTCTTTAATTGAGAGTAACTTTTTTCACAGTTGTGATAGTCTGGCGTGCTCCCTCCTATACAAGGGAATCATCCATTTATTCAGTACTTGATTATTAATCATCTTCTATGTTTAATAATCTAATATTGATGTCAGATAATTATGCATCAAAAGAACACGTTGTCCATATTTGATGATATCCCTCAATGTTTCTGCTTAGCTGTCTTCAACAAGAGTGCATACAAAGAACTAAATAATATTGTTCTATCAGGTAAATTGAGTAAGAACTTGAAATTATGTCGTGACAACATTGACTCAAGTTCTAGAAGATGCAATTGATTTTGTTCAGGTAGTAGAAATGAAAATGGAATTTTCTTCTTTTTAATTGAATTTTTTGTTAATTTGGGTGATTTGAATATGTGTTATCTAGAATTCTGAACATTTATTTATGTACTCATCCTCTGCTGAGTTACTGATTCATTGTGCCAGCTGACGATTTGCACATGAAGCAAAAAGCGTTTGCCGATGAGGGAAATATTGTCAAAATCTGATTTGTCAAATTTCTCTTTGGTTTTAAATTTTAAGTCTTTCTTTACTTTTACTAATAACATTCATCCACTGGGCAAAACATAATGATAGAATAAGAAATTGCAATTTGTTTTTATAAATTAAAAGGCAATATTGTTCAAAGTATGTATAATTTTCTTTAAAAGTAGAGGATGCAAGTCCCAAACAAGATTCATAAAATAAAAAAAAATAAAAAAATTGAGATTGATATACAACTTCTTTTAAAAATTGGCAAAAGCATATTTGACTCAGTATTATCTTAATAAGTCAACCTCACATTTCACTAAGGTAACTAGATTATCCCTTGGTAAAACTGGAATTTTATTTTCATATGTTCTTTGAAAAATATAAATTTGCAAAGAATCCATAATTGTCATGTTATGCTTCCTAGATTCAAACAAAAGGAGTAGCTTAATTATAAAACCCCTTTTAGTAAAATCAAATGTCAAGCTCAGTGCTAGTAAGGTTAAAAATACTCCTGAGGGGAAAAATATTTCCTATACCTTAAGAGAATAACCTTGCAAGCAATAAGACCTTATTTCACTTCACAGCCAGAAGGAACATGGAGAACAGCTGACAGTATGAGGCCAATTATAGAGACTTGAATTTCTTCAGGGAACTTTGGAGGGTGGTCAAGGTGAACCATTATTGAAGGAAAGAAAATATTAGATTTCAAAATTATTTTATATTATATTAAGGAAAAAAGAAAATTAAGATAGAGACCCTCAAATCCTCATTTTACCACTATGTAATACTCACTATACCATATGTTTTAGTGTCTCCAACAAAGAATGAGAGTTCCAGCACAGAAAGGTTAACAATGAACACGTTAGAATCATTTATCTAGATGAGACATAATATAACAAATACTTAACAGGACACATGTAAACAGTGTATGTCACATCTACTGAAAGCAAAGGAAGTCATGTGGAGCTGAGTGTTCTGCACCTAGAAATGACTATGTGATAGTTACATGATGTACTAAATTGTAACTATGATAATATCAGAACTGATACAAAGTCAAATAATTAGAAATTGTTATTTCAAATGTATATTTACAAACACTACTATTAATGATGAACCTGAGCCCAAATATATATTAAGATTTAAGACAAAAGCACATTAAGATATGAAACAAAACTAGCAAGACATTAAAAACATAGGCATTGCTTCAGAAGTGTAAATAGATTGCCAACATATTCCAAACTAATTTAGCGACTCCTAATCATCATATCTCTCCTTGGTAAGACAAAGTGTTATTTGAAAGCAGGAGTATTCTCTAGTGTACCATAGCCTTTCAAATTAAGCATGGTTCCTGGTACATAGAAGATTGTCATTTTCAGTTGAATAAAAATAATTAAAAATAAATACAAGAGATTAAATGAAATGTTATGAGACATTAAGAACCCTGACAGAATGTCATAACGATAGGTAGATTGGCATAAAATATTCAATCGAGGCAGTATTTTTATAAAATACTAACTTCCTGAGATTAGGAGATAATTGACTTCATCATTTAAAAACAGAGCTGCTGAAAAGAGAATTCAGGGGCTATGATGAAACTTTGAAATATATCCTTGTTTTTGCACCCTCTATACATTCTGCAATATACTCAGAGGCAAAGTTTCCTTTTGAATGCAATATTTCCCTATTCTATTAAAAAATATAAGGTAAAATACCTCAAAAATTATTATTTTGCCATTCTTCCATCCAGGAGAAATATTAAATATTTTTTAAAACATTGAACATATTTATAAGAAGACTCACATAAGCTAGCAAAAAGTTTCAGCAATGGCTTTCTAATAAATAGCTGTAATTTGCTGCATTGAAGTATTTGGAAGGAAAAAATATTGCAATCATTTTTTGTAATTATTATATCCAAAGAAATCATGAGTTGTCCTTAAAGTACCTTTTAATGTGATGCTTTTATACCAATTATCTGAATTATTTATGTCTATTGTGTGTGCGTTGTCCTCTTTTAAAAATAAATGTAAGTAGGTACAGTATTTAGAAAGTATTTTCAAATTAAAAGTAGGAATGCTGGTCATCCTATAAACTCTTCAAAGATTATGCAGTCAGCAGAATTTCCTTTGATATAGCATATTTCATCAAGTAATTATTAATTTATAATGTCTCTAGGTATTTTTGAACACCCACTTCTTTTCCTTTTAATGAAAAAATATTGTAGTAAAACTCTAATTGCCTTTGTATGCTTAAACCACAATTTTCACTTGCTTTCTGCATTTACTAATAACGCACTTCCTTATAAAAGTAGGGTAGATTTATTAGTTCATGGTAGATCAGATTATCTAACAGCAAGTTTGATGATAATTTGCATAATATTTAATTTTAAGTAAAAGTAATTAAAAGCTAAAGTGGTTAACTCTTAATGAATTATCCCAAACTAGATCAAAATAAGGATTAGAAGTCATGGGTTATAATCTCTCCTCCACATATCAAGTTAAAATGATTACAAATATTACATTTTCAGTGATTAATTATATGTTTTTATGTACAGAAAAAGCACATTAACTTATTTACACTTTTATTTTACCAACATTGTGCAGTTGAATATATTTGTTTAGAATATCCTTTCTCATCCCCAAATCACATTTATGTCACATGAATCTTTATCTTTGTACCTACAATGGGTTAATTTCATTTGGCTTTATTATTTCATTTCAATATAACAGGGTAAAATCGTTTATACAGCTCAGCTTTAAATGTTGTCACTTGTATGATATATTATATACCCCTAGGATACTGTAAGAGTAATGAGTTTGAAAAGTGCATTGACCTTTCTGATGAAGCATGTTATATGAGTATAGCATGCTGTTTAATTGTGCTCTAAATAAGAAACTATACAAAATAAATAGACATAATAAATAAATAAATAAAAGGAGATGAAAATTAAGCATATCATCAGCACAGGCATATTATAAATAGAAGGTTTTTTTTTTTTCAATAAGGTTTTGACTTTGCTTATAAGGTTGGTCTGTCTTAAATATCTCTTCTTTGCTTATTTTGGTTTCTGTATCCAATGTAAAAATTTTACAATTTCTTTTTAAAAACACACCATTAATTTTAGTGTTTCACAGCTGAATTATCTACCCTCACTGTATTCTTTTCTACCCAGTTTTTGAGACATTAATACAACTTCTCAAGGTTTTTTATAAATAGGTTTTGTCTCAAGTTTTGGAATATATAGTAATCATAGATTAGTTTGTTCACTTTATTCATCTTGTATTGGGAGGAGACGTACTGCACAGCAACTTATCATTGGCTGATCAACAACATTAATATTATTGAACTCCAATAATAAACAAAAATGGAAGGTCATCATAGAAAATGTGATTTGGAAAATCTAAATTTCCTAGTTGTAGTACAGCACAATTTCAAAAAGAAAATATTAAATTTGTGACCAGCTAGGATATTTTTGTAAGTAATTGCCACCTCTGCTCAAATGTCAATTCTTCCAAATAATTTTATACTGATTTATCTTTCAAGAAATCTCAATGCATTACTATTAGAAAAGAAAGCACACTAAGTAAAGTTGTGGGCCTCTTGAATAACAGACACAGATAGCCCTCATTATTTTGTAGACTGGCAAATTAATGATTTGGTTTGATATCTATTTCATTGCATTATGAATTAGTGTGCTCTATTATCTTGATCATATCTAAAATTACACTTTTTTGTCCTTTCAAACTTAGAGGTTAGTCATAGATCTTAAGTAACTCCCTTTAACTCATCATCTAAGAGTGGAAAACTTCAATTGCCAAATGAAGGAATTATCAAATACTTCTGGGTAAATAAACTTAATGATAGAAAAGAATGAAAGTTTAAGGTAAAAAGGAGTGGAAAACATGCAGAAATTGCCTATTGCACAAATAGGCATCTTGAAGAATATAGTCTATATCTCAGAGAAAGTGTATTTCAGTTTGAGAAGCATAAATGTATTGTAATCAATAAATAATAAAGACATGTTAATTAAAATATTGGAAACAATTGAGAAACTTTAAAAATTATTTCACATTTATAATAAAATTGCAAAAATTATGTCCATGTACATCAGAAGATAGGATGAATAAAAATATCAAAATATTGTATTTGATTCAATGTTACAAAATGAAAGAACTGAAAATCAAATTATAGTACTAGAAATTCTGACTATAGGATCATTAAATTAATTTGATTTGACTATTTTGTAAGATTAGAGACATTATAATTTTGAAGTGTAAAAATTAAGAATTAAAAATCCAGATACCTAGCATAACAATTCCATTTTTGCACTATTTTTGCACTATTTCCAATGACATTTGACCAGCTGTTCTAATTTTATTAAAGTTCTGTTTCTATATAAGTATAATGGGTTTGACAATAAGATAATGCATTGAAATATTTGAATTTAGTAACTAAGTCTAAAATACTGTATGCTAAATTTTGATATTGCTATTAATTTTATATCATAATTATATATACTAATGTTAAGAAATAATTTTTAGAATCAAATTCAAATATATTTTATAGGTTGAATGGTGTTTACTGTATGGCATCTGAATAGTCTAAGGCTACATGAGCACAAATGATCAGTGTATAATCAGAGATTATTTTTCTTTAAGTTCCTAGAAGTGATTGAGACTTGTGGAAAACTAGAAATGCCTCATCTGAAAGATATTTTATATTCATGTTACATATGTCAAAGCATAAGTATTTCTGCAATGCACTCCAGACATAGCTTCTTTCTTCTGTTTTAATATGCCAAGTTGTTTCCATAGCATGCATTTTATTTGATGTTTCCTGTCTTGAACATACCACTGACATAGTTGCCAGTTTAAAAAGAATCTAGTTTCTTCCAGTAATAGTTCTCAGTACAAATGCATTTACTTACCAAAATCATCCCTGAATTCTAAATGCAAGAAAAACACATACCATCTCATTCTCTAATAATCTCACCCTAAACTATCACTCTTTATAATGATCTCTTAATTACTTGATTACTTATCATCGATGTGCTTCTAGGAGAATGAAAGAATGAAAGCTCCAACATCACAGGGACTTTGTCTTTCTTATTCTTTTCTATGTCCTGAGGGCTAAGTGGCTGACAAATAATATATGTTTAAAAATATCTGTTGAATTAAATAATTCAACCTAGATAAAATGGACAAATAAATGGACATAGCTGCTAAAACTTAAATAAAAATAGACAATCTGATACATGTATATATATTAGAGAAATTAAAACAATAATAAATAAACTTTCTAAAGATAGGGCACTAAAACTAGTTAAATTCAGAGATGAAGTCACCCATACTAAGATTATGAACTCAGTAAGAATGTCTCCTCTCACCACTGCTTTTCAGTATCATTACTGCAGTAAGATATAAAATGGGGAAGAATAAACAGATTGGAAAGGAAGAAATGAAACTTTTTTGTTCAAAGGTGACATGATCCATTATCTAGAAAATCCAAAAAGATTTGTAAAATATGTGAAGAAAATACTAAGTAATTATAACAAGGTTGCAAGGTACAAGGCTCATGTACAACTCAAATACTTTCATATATATCAATAATGAGACAGAAAAATCTGAATTTAGAAACACATGATCATTGACAATATTTGCATTAACGTGTGCACACACAGATATATATATGATCATTTGTGTATATATATATATATAGATATATATACAAATCTAACAAAATTTATTCAAGATCTCTAAGAGGAAGCGTTAAAACTAAAATATCAAAGAATAAGTAAATGGAAAAATAGTCCCTGTTCAAGAATAGGAAGACTTAATATTACTGAAATGCCAGTTTTTTATAAATTGACTTACAGATTCTATGTAATTCCAGTTAAAGCATCATCAGGTCACTCTATGGCTATTAACAGCAGATAACAAGGGTTTTAGAGAGAGACAAAAGACCCAGCACAGTCTACTCAACACTAAATTCAACCCAAATTGAAAACTTAATATGAAGTTATAGTAATAAAGACTTGGGATACTGGCAATAGAAAAACTGCTAGATTTTGTCAAACAAAATCTGATTAGATTCACATAAACATAGTTAACTGACTTTTTTCATCCTAATAGATTTGTCAAGAAGTACAAGAATATCAACTATGTAATAATTAAGTTCTTGTGTGTGTGTTTGTGTGTGTGTGTGTGTTCCAGTAAAAATTTATTTACATGAAGAGTCAGTGGGTTAGATGTGATCTATAGGTTTTAGTTTGCCAGTGTTTGGTGCAGATTAATCTTAGGGTAATAAATATCTTTACAATTTTATTTATTTATTAATTTTTTAAATTGACACGAAGTGATCTACAACAAATTTTATAAATTATCTTCCTAAAAGTCTTCTAATAGCTTCATTATTCTTTGCAATTCCAAGCCAATTTACAGGCTATTTTGTTGTTGATCTTATTGTAATTGGACTCTTTTTTTAAATAGTTACTGATGGTACAGGAAAACACTTCTAATATACATTGATATTTGTCCAGAAATGCTTTTCAAATGTCTTACTAGTTGTATGAGTTTCTCTGGAATTCTTCTCTCTCTCTTTTTTTTTGAATAGTAATATTTATTACTTCTTTAGCTCCCAATGCTAAATTCCACTTAGGATATTGAAATTATATCTCAGGTTATACTTCACACCACACCCACCAAAAGGGTTACAGTGTGCCCTACTGCCACCTTCCCCTCCACTCCAGTCAATCCTGAGTCCTGTCATTTTTGTTGGAATTTGTATGTTCACCTATTTCATTTCATTATACTCCATATATGTGAGAAACCACCCTGTATTTTCTCTTTTTCTTTCTGACTTATGTCACTCAACATGATCCTCTTCAGTTCCACACAGATGGCACCAAAGGGCACATTTAATTTTTTCAATTGTGGCATAGATTTCCATTGCATTTATGTACCACAGCTTCTTTATCCATTCATCTAACGACGGGCATTTAGGTTGTTTCCATATCATAGCTATGGTGAATAGTGCTGCTATGAACACAGTGGTGCAGATGTTTTTCCTCATTACAGATATTTTTATCCTCTGGGTGTATGCCTAGGAGTGGGATTACTGTATCAAGAGTAAATCCATCTTTATTTATTTGAGGAATCTCCATATTGTTTTCCAAAGAAGATACACCAATTTACATTCCCACCAACCATGTAGGAGGGCTCCTTTTCTCCATATTCCTTCTAACACCTGCTATTTCCAGTCATGTTAATATAGCCGTTCTTACTGCTGTTAAATAGTATTTCAGAGTAGTTTTAATTTGTGTTTTTCTTATGATGAGTGATGTAGAGTAGTTTTTCATGTGCCTATAAGTCATCTGTGCGTCTTTTTTAGAAAGGTTTCTATATAGCTCATTTGCCCATTTATTGAATGAGTCACTTACTTTACTATTGTTGAGATGTATTAGCTCTTTGCATATTTCAGAAATTAAACTTTTTTCTGATGTACGTTGTGTGAATATCTTCTCCAATTACAGGAGCTGTCCTTTTGTTTTAGTGATGGTTCCTTTTGTTGTGCAGAAGTTTTTCAGTTTGATGTAGTCCCTATTATTTAGTTTTGCTTTGGTTTATTTTGCTGTCACTGTTCCTCTCCAACAACCTCTTTAACTTGAAATTCATGGATTTTTTTCCCACATTTTATACTAGGAATTTTACCCTTAGGGGTCTTATGTTCAAGTCTTTGATCTGTTTTGTACTTGGTGATAAGATGTAGTCTAAATTTTTCTATTTTGCAGATGTTTTGATTTTCCCAATACTATTTATTGTATAGACTTACCTCCTCCATTGTATGATATTGACACCTCTGTCATAGATTAACTGTCCATGTAAGTGTGGTTTTATTTCTGAGCTCTTTATTTGATTCCACTGATCACTGTGTATGTTTTTGTTCCAGTTAACTGATTTTTCACAAAGGGGCAAAGACAATACAATAGAGCAAAGATAGTCTTTTCAACAAATGGTGCTCTGACAACTGAACATTCACCCTTTCACAAAAATTAACTCAAATTACTTCAAATATATAAATGGAAAATAGAACTATAGAAGTCCTAGAAGATAGTATAGGAGAAAACTTAGATGTCTTTGGAGGTGGCAATGACATTTTAAATACAACATCAATCAACACTATGATACATGAAAATAAAATGATGAGGTCCACCTCATTAAAATTGAAAATTTCTCTGAAAATGACAATATCAAGAGTATATGAATACAAGTCACAGATTACAGAAAAATATTTTCAAAAGAGACATTGATAAAGGATAGTTAGCCAAAATTTACAAAGAATTTTTCAAATGCAACAATAAGAAAGCAAAAGATCTAAATAGACACTTTCCATAGAAGATATGCAGATGGCAAGTAGACATATGAAGAGATGTTTGACAGTATGTGTCAGCAGAGAATTTCAAATTAAAACTACAATGAGTTAACAATACACTCCTAGCAGAATTGTATAAAATCCCAAAAATACACCAAATGCTGGTGAGGATGTGAATCAATAATAACTTTTACTTATTTATGGTGGAAATACAAAATTACACAGTCGAGCTTTTGCATTTTCTTACAAAAATAAACATACTTTTTCCATAAGAGCAACCATGCTCTTCAATTGAGTTGAAAACCTGCACATGGATATTTATATGTTTTATTTGTACTTGCTAAAGCTTGGAAGCAACAAAAATGTCCTTCAGTTGGTGTGTGGACAAATAAGCTGGTACAACTAGATAATGGAATACTATTCAACACTAAAACTAAATGTTTTATCAAGCCATGAAAAGATATGGAGGAAACTTCCGTGCATAATAACAAGAACAAGAGATTATGTAAGAAGTACCTATTGTATGAGTCCAGCTATATGACATTCTGGAAAGGATAAATCTCTGGAGATAATGAAAGGATCAGTGGTTGACAGGGATTAAGGGAGATGAAAGGATAAATAGGCAAAGTACTAAGGATTTTTAGGGCAGTGAAACTATTCTGTATGAAAGGTTGAACACATTTCCTTACACATTTTTCAAAACACATAGAATGACAAGAGTGAAACCTTATATAAACTACTGATTTGGGTCATAATGATATATATGTTCATGGATAGTTATTTGTTGTCAATTCAGGTTCTGTCTTTTTACCAGCTATGCATCTCTTTAGAGTTTTGTGGCTACCATGTGAAATTTATCAAGTTCATGTTGTATCATTTTACATGTCCATACAGATTCCACTTTTTTCTTTCCCCATTTTGTGTTTTTTGTTCTCTCTTTTTGGTCCTCTCTTTATTTCTGATTTTTTTTTTTATTACTGCCAGTGCCATTATTCTTGGGATTTATTATTTTTTCATTTTCATTTCCCCTCTTTGAGAAAACTTTTCAATATGTTTTGAAAGAAAGACGTGGTGTTGGAAAAGCCCATTAACTTTTTTTTCCAATCATTGAAGACCTTTATTTCTCCATGAAATTAGAATGACACTTTTTCACGGTATAGCATGACTAGCAGGTTTGTTTCTTTGTTTGTTTCTTTGTTTGTTTATATTATAGTGTATTGAATATGTTGTTTCACTCTCTTCTGACTTGTGGGGCTTCTGCTGAGAAATATGATGATATCCTGATTAGTGTGCCTTTGTAAGTTATGTTCCTCTTTTGTTTAGCAGCTTTAGATAATTTTTATTTATTATTGGCTTTTGCTAGTTTTTTTAGAATGTGTCTTAGAATATGTCTTTTCAGATTAGGAATTTCGGTGTTCTGTTAGCTTCCGGAACTTTCATCATTGTGACAGCTATGAGAGGTTCTCTAAGACTTTAAATAATTGTCTGCTCTTTTCTCCCTCTTCTCTCATTCTGGGGTACTTATTATATTTGTTTGGTCTTCTGATGGTGTCTGATATTCTCACAGGTTTCCTTCATTTCTCCTCCATCTTGTTTCTGTGATCTTCCATGAGGGTTACCTTTTTGATTTTCTCTCAAATTTTTTTTAAAGAAAGATGCAGGCAGGAATGAAGGTAAGTAGGCAATCAAGCAGGAAGAGAGAGGAGAGAGGAGGAAGAAACATCTTTATTTTATTTTGATTTCATTGTTCATATGATTACTTCCCCCGGACCTGGGACTTGAACACAGAGATTTATGGCTTGCTCCTTCAGAGGCAATTGACTCAACCACTGCTCCACCAGGGCATGCCATTGTCTTCAATTTTTGACATTGTCTCACAATGTCTGTGTGAGATTGAGTCTATTTATGGAGATTTCCATGTTTATCTTCAATCTACTGACTATTTTTATCACTGATGGGTCTTTTTCCACAGCCTCAATCTCCTTGGTGAAGCACCCCTTTCTGATCTGTCTGTACTTTTCTGAGGTCTTCCAATTACCTTTGGTTGTTATATGTGCCTCCTGCATCTTCTTTTTGATAACTAGTATTTTGAGTTCTATGTCAGTTATACTGTGCTAGTCAATGTGTTTGAGGGATAGCGGGGTTGCTGGCATCTTCCTCACTTTGTGCCACTCAGGTTTTGTTTTGTGGAGATTTAGATTTTGGCTTTTTTTTTTTTTTAATTTAGCACTGTGTCTCTTTTTCTTCTGATTGATTCCTATAGGCTGACTGTAGACCTGACCCCATAGGGTTCAGTGAGGATGCAGGCTGTTATTATTTATCAGGCTAGGTGGTAGGGTCAAGATTGAGTTTTTTCTGTTCTCCTTGCTGTGATAATCATGCCAGGGATTAGGTCACAGCATGACTGGGCAGCCTGCCTGATTCAGTGGTCAAAGGCAAAGTTTATTAATATAAAAATTTCAAAAATAAACCCTAGACATTTATAAATAAAATATAGATTCAAAGTATGAATCAGCAGTTATTTACTTGTATCTAATTATGTTGAGATGATATTAAAGGTTTTTACAATATCAATTTGCAAATAGCCTTAAAATTATCAGAATTCTAATTAACAATAAAGATAATTTGCTGAAATGCATAGTATTATAATCTTGAATGATGTAAGGGAATATTGATAAAATGAGAAAAATATAGTAAGTAGAAAGTAGATGATGGAGTTAGACATATGATGGATAGGTAGATTCATATAATTCAGAAAATATCTAAGAAAAAAACAACTATATCATAGACACTAATATTCATGTATGTCACAATTTTCTGGTGAGTCTGATACATCCTTATGATTTTTTCTAATATGGTGATTCAAGAAATTAATAATAAAACCATAGATGAAAAAATTCAGCAAGTGTTTATTGAGTCCTATTATAAATAAGATGTTGAGATAAATTTAATTATCACTCCAGTCACAGACTGCAGTTTTAAAGACTCTTTCACATATGTCAATGACTATAACAAAACAATAACTAGAATATTGAAAAGGTATTTATTCTGGGATATTTTAGTAATTTAACTAAACAGGTAACAGACACAAATATTAGATACTTGAAGAAAAAAATTAGCCTAGTGATGTAATTTGAAATATTCAGATAACCACTGATTAAGTTTACGATAGCTGTTCTTAAAGGGACTGAATAGTATTTGAAGATAGGCATTTGTATTAAAATAACTTGATAAAAGTCTTGCTTTGGAATGAAAGTTAACTTGGAAATACAAAGCAATATGGAATACAGGTTAAAGAATTCACTTAACATAAGGAAAATCTTAGCACAGAAACTCAGAATTCTGATATCATTCAAATCTTATATGAATTCACTTTATAGGAATAACACAGAGTTCCAGCTAGTGAGAAAGACATGAATATATCAAAGAAAAATCACCGTAAGCAATTTAATAGCTCATTTAGGAAAAGATACACTAAAAAATCAATTCTAAAAATAGAAACTAAACTGAAAAGACTTTTGAATTTAAATTGTAATCAGCCATCTTTTAGCTGTGCTGACAAAAAAAGAAACTGAGCTTAAATTTCACTATACAGAGTTCAGAAATTAAAGAAGATTGTCAAGAGAGTAAACATTGTTTAAGTATTAGACTACTGTAAGAATTTTGAGATTAGTTTTAAAAACTCTCACAATCTAGAGATTTTGAAATATAAATGCTCTTCAGCCTTTCTAGTTGATGCTATTGTTGTTTAGAACCAGAATCCTATAGTTTTAGCTTCTTAATTTGTCTCCTTTAACAGATGAAATCAAGATAGAATATGCAATCCAGAAGACATTTATCTATATACCTGTATTTTTAACTAAAATGCATGTCTCTGTAGGGGTGCGTATGTGGTAGAAGTCAGGGGAAGCAAGAAATGGATAAGCAGTCCTGTTTTAGTCGTTGTACCCTTCCATGACTGTGGTCTGGAACTTAAAAAAACATTCAGTGTTTTCCCCTGTTCTGAAAGAGAGTGAAGTCTTCCCAAACCTTCCCTTCAGGTTAAGGAGCTTTATAATTGATGGTATTACTAGGTTGTTGGTTGTTTCGTTTTTCTTTTTTCCTTAGGAGAAAATATTGGACTTTTAATTGTTTCAGAATAAACTGAGTCATGACTAATGCTTGAAAATATAAAATGTCTATGAAGTCTCTGAAGATGCACCTTTCCCCAATCATCTGAAAACTTGAGAGGAATACACACTTTCATCCAAAAATTCTAAGCTTAAAATTAAGACTAAAAAACATTTAGCTTGGACCCTCTCTGAAGTTAATCTACTCAATTTGTTCATTAATCATATGTACAAATAACATTTGTAAGGGCAGAATCTCTCTCTGAGTAAACAAATAATTGAAACATTTACTTTAGACTACTATGCTTTCTATCTGATTAAATATTGGCTGTAGCAATTAATATAACCACTGCAAATATTTTTCAGGCCCTTTAGTAATAACAATTTTAAACTCAATGGTTGTTTATCTGAATATTTTCAATTCAGTTGAAACAGCTCAATGGTGAATTAATCTTTCCTTTTCCCACCATATATTCATTAAGAAATATTGAAGACTAGAATCAGAGGATACCTACTTACATTATGTGGAAAAGGAAAACAAAACATCAATTTTTTTCCTGAGGATTTGTTAATTTGATAGGATAAATTAAAAAAAAAAAAAACTAGAACTCTATGCAAAAAATGTATACTCCTACGTAGGTTTAATGAAATATTTTAAACTTTAGGATTTTTTTTCCCTTTTTTGTTAATTATCAAAAAAGTTTTTTTCTTTATATAATAGCAGGTGATCAAGTAGCTAAGCAAGTAGCTAAGGGTAATTCTCTACACAAGTTTGATAAGTGTTACTTATATTTAATATTCAAAGAGATATTTAAAACCTAATTCGGTCAGTGAAGAAAAATTACTCAATGTGAGCAAAATAATGGAGTCAGAAAGTCACGTAACAGATTTTAGAGACCATGAGTCTGACTATTTGGAAAAAGCATTAAACTGTAAAAATTGATGTTAACGAGAATGCATTTCAAATTTAAAGGTTTTTGAAAAAGTAAATGTGTATAGATTTTGGTTACCTCTAATGGAATATTAGTTTACTATATAGTCACGGGAGACTTTTGAGGAAGCCATTCTTTTTTGGAACGGTGTCTCTGAGGTAAAATGAATCACATACTATCTATTTGTAATTATATTTCCAACGTAATTTAGGCATATTACTTGCAGCAAGCAGAGAAGTCAACTATATATCTTACTGGGAATAATTCAAATAGCCTAATGCTGCATTAAAAACAATCATGGCATAATAGAATAACATAACAAATAATTTTTATTAACTCATCCTTTATAAGTCACCTAGTGTTAATGAAAAAATGCATGGAAAACAGGTTTTCAAAGGATCTTGTAATGGTTTCTTCATTTTCTTTTATATACATGCAGAACTCAGCTACTTTAAATAAAACAAAAGGATCTTTCAAATTGAAGTGCCCAGAAATTTTGTTCTAAGTCACTTTAATTTTTATATTGGATTGTTTGACTTATCCTGACTTTTTCCAATAATCACAAACTTCAACAAAATTGAGGAAGGAGGCATGTGTCTTCTAAACGTATTTTCATTTACTTTTCTTAATCTCCTTTAATCCATATTTCAACTACATAAATAAACCTTGCCACTCCAACGTCTTTCCTACGGAAGAGGTATAGAAGAAACATTTAACTCATGAAGTTTAATTAAATACAATCCAAACCTCCTTTTAGGGTATCTGAGAGTCTATAATCATATGAAAACTTAGAGCATATGGTGGAGATTGAAACTCTAGCAAATATCAAGTGGGAAGGAATTTTTTTAACTCATCCATATTAAAGCATTCATATTTAAAGCCATCTGTCACTGAAATTAGGTGAAAAGTTAAAATAATTCTGCAATAAATATTCTAAAGTAATGTCTATGTTGAAAGGAGATCTGAGGTGGTAGTAATTATTCAGGTTTTTGGTATATATATCAGTATACACCAGTGTATTAGTTATGTTATACAAATAATAATTTATTATCCCTGAAGTTACCTGAATATACTTAAATGTACTGTTTTATGTTCCTGACATCTAAGATATAAGATATAATAGATATACAGTAATTTCTCCTGAATGAATCTGTGCTAAAAACCAATACTGCAAAGATCAGTTTTAAAAAAAGAGATAAAATAATTATCTGATCTGAATTTAATCATGGTGGTTCAAAAAGTGAATTTTATTTTTATTTAAATTAATTTTACTGAAGGAACATTATAGCATAACAGTATATCAATTGAAGATGTGATGTGCATTATTGTAAATCACCATGTGTATATAATAAAATTTACCATCATTTCAGTTCTTTCTTCACTATACAACTTATCCCCCTACCTAATTTGCCCCCTGAAAAGTGAATTTTTGCAGATTTATTTATAAAGTCACTTAAGTTTTGATATTGTGTCAATGGTATGGCTATGGTATACTTCTTTAATGTAGATGTAAATTTAAACATATTAATCTGTTGAAAAGAGTAACAATGAAATATGTTAACAGCAAATATGACCACTGATTGTATAAATTTTCGCTTTGCAAATTGCTGTCTTATTTTAAATTTCTTATTCCTAATCTCAAAACTATTCCAATTAGTTTATGCATATGTCATGATTACTAATGATAGTACACATGAGAAATAATAAACACAAGGTGTTTTTTTCTATAGTAACTGCTCAGACTATTTAACTAAACTAATAAATGTTTTCCATTAATCACATATTATCCATTTAAATGAGATCATTTCAATCCCTCACTAGTTAGAATTGCATCTAAAATTCTATTGTCAAAGTTAGTTAGAAAATAAGTTAAACTTTCACTTTAAAATTTATCATTGCAGGTAAAAATACAAAACTCCTTTTTAATATGAAGATTAGTGATATCTTTAGTTAATTCCCTGAAGCTTTCAGCTAAATTTTCTAGACAACTGAAAATTTAAGTTTCTTGACTTTTATCTTGACTTTCTCAACTCTAGTTAGAACATTAGTCATATCACAGTGAGAAGAGGCTCAGATTGCCTGTTATATATTGTTAATTTAATATTTCATAGATAAACATTTCTTACATATTTACCCTAGCAAAATTTTTTACATTAGTGAAATGTATGCTACTTTGATAATAAGTAAAATGGTGCTTAAATTTTAATAAATTTTAAAACTATTCTAGTAACTTTAAGTGAAAATGGAGGAAAATCTTAGACTATTACTTCCTTCAAGAGCCTTGATTAACCATCAAGTCAGATCTAAATGCCTGCCTTTCATGTGTCATTTATTTTCAATAACTTGTATTCTACTTTATGACATTCTCATGCTGTTATGACCTTACTTGCCATCGACATTTTTAGCTTATTCTCTCTGCTATATTTTAAAGGCTATGAGAATATTTCTTTATTAGATGATTTTGATATGGAGTGAGCATTCATTAACATAAATTTGACATCTGTAAATTAATTTACTTTTCCCTTTCACTGCTTGCATTTCAAAATGTTAGTAAGTTTTGGAATCATGTTTCAACATTGTCTCATTTTCCTAAAATGCTTGAACTCCAAAAAAGAAATAAAAGTGAAAAATCTGTCACATTAGAAAGTACAGAAAAGGTGATTTCCAGGGACTAATAAAAACTCCAACACAATATTCTTATAACATGTTTGTGGAATTTTAATTATCAAAAATTAACTTTTTATATAGTCTTTGCTTATGTGCATATAGAAGCTGTGAATGGAAAGATAAATTATCCAATTATTAAACTTTAAGTAATATATCTGAATATATTCTTAATATTTTGCTTTCCAGCAGAATTTCCTTTATCTCTTACACTATAGAAATCAATCTTTTTAATTATCTTATTATTATCTGTATACATTGTTAGGAGTTATCTTAGTCATTATTAGCTTTGTCTGGCTTCACAAAATCTTCAATTACTACTGCAAATATTTCATTAAATGAATAAAGGATCTTGAATAAAAATACTAGTAGATTGTATTTATTTGTCCCCACCTCCTCTAACATTGGTACATAGCTGTGCCTCTAGAATGAGGAAAATTATATCACCTAGGTTAATAATTCAATATACAAAATTTTTAGTTTTTAAAATATTATAGTAGCTTATCTGATATAGAAAAAAGTTAAAATCCAAATTAATATTATCCGTAGGTAAATGCCATTGAAAAATAAGCTAGCTTTATTTCATTTGCATTGAAAAATAAATAGGGATTTAGTCATAATGAAAGAAGATTTTTTTGTATGACACGTTTTTGGATAAAATATTTAAATGATTGTATAGTACTTTCTTTTAGTAAAATGTCAAGACTTGATGAAAAAAGTGGAAAGTAGGAAATATTTCAAAGTATGAATAATGAACAATCTGCATATTTGTTAAAATATAGTTCAATAATATGATTATTACAGAATTGTACCTATAAGTACAGAAAAGAAACCAAGAATACAAGTACCACTGGAGGACCCATTAGGAGACTGAAAAATGCCTGGCGTATTCATTATTACTCTTGTGTGATTTGTAATAACGTAGCAGATTTGGATTGATTTTTAAGAAATTATGAGTAAAATTTTAAAGTATGCATTTTATTAGACCAAAACTAAATGTACTTAATTTTCCAATAAGATTCATGAAGTATTTAATAACTCAATATAATCACATTGATACATTATATAAATATAATGTAAATATTTTAAGTACACTATATTAACAATCTGATAGCCATGGAATGATCTTTTCAATGTTGTGTGTATATAATAGATTTTATGCTATTAATGAACATGTCTTTTTGTGCCAATAAAGTTCTTTAGTTGATTCCTTTCTTATCGTTGAGATAAATTGATTCAATGATTGATTTGGATTATGAATAATAATCGAGTATGATGTCTCCATTTTTGTCAAAATAATTTGCTTCTTCAGATGCTTTTCATTTTGGACTAATCTGCAGTATTCAGAAGATATGGAAATACTTCATAATGACAAGAAACATTCCTGGGAAATGAAACTACTTCATGGAAGAAATGTAATATGCATTTAAAAGGTAAATAAATTCCCTTGATCTGCACTCTGGTGTGAATTCTAGTAAATATCTACAACTTGTCCTGTCAATATTAATGATCAGAACATTCATCAGAAACGCAATAAAGAAGAGAACAAATGCAGACAAAACTCTATTAAACTTTCCTTTGCTGGTCAAAAGAAGTCAAAGACTTCCTGAATCAGGGGAGAAAACAGATTATATCTCTTTTGAAATCATTCAATATAATGAGCTACTTAGTAATTTACAAAAAATGCTAGTCTGTTACGCGAAAAAATAAGCAACTCGATTTTCCACATTAAGCAGTAATCGCGTTTTCTGATGGAATAAACCTGATTTGCAAGCTTTAAGAAACAAAAAAGGTGAAGATAGTATAAAGCAAATTAATAAATAATAAACAATCTAAGCATGTAAACATAAACCAACTATATAATTTGTTTTAATTAAAACTATCAAATTATTATTAAGAAAAATACAACTGATTACTTGGAATCAATATTTAATTTGGAATTCCTTCTTGTCCAACATGGTTCTTCCTGGAATCAATGTTATCTCTATGATCTTCTATAGGCAGGGAAACAAATAAAAATCAAATGTATATATTTTTAAACATCCACCAGTAAATACTCTTTGCACAATTCTCTGGCTTAAAAATAGAATCTACAGCAATTTTACTCCTATTTAAAGGACTCATTCAGAATTTTCCTACATACACCTGAAACAAATTTAGCCTATGTAGTTAAATATAACATTGCCAAGAGAGTAGGTTAAGGCTAATTTGATAAAATCATGATATTAGTGAAACTTTGAGAAACAAAAATGTTCATGTTTCATTTAGAAGCAATATAACTATTTTTTTTTATTTTTCTTCTTGAATTGAGTTGGTACTTCTAGTTATAGCTGTAAATGAGTGATTTTGTTTTGATGTGATTTCTTCTCTGGCTCCCAGACGACTTACAAACAAAATATAAATGTTTTTTATAAACATATTTTTTCTACTCTGGGTAACTTTTTATGAATAATGTACTAATTTCATTGTATTATTTTTAAGCATTTCCCCAATCTTAGGCAGAGGCGACAACCCTGGAAAAAAAGCAGATTTTATACAAAGGCATGCTCTGAAGCAGGGGAAAGGAGTTATTACAAAAGAAAACTAACTCATTATTTAACTTCTACATTAAACAGATATATTTAGTAAAAATAGATTATGCTTGGTATGCACAATTATTGTGATGGATCTAGAGATGTGAAATGAATATCTATATGCCTTTAAGAGAACCACCTAGCAAACAGTCCTGGAGAAATGGGAATAAAGAACAACCACTGAGAATTGGAAAAGGATTGTGCACCGAAAGTCAGACTAGAAGATTTCTGAAGAATATTTGGAGGGACCCAGGTAATATATTTTAGCAAATTAAAGAGTGATGAATAGAGTTGAAAGAGGGGAGTACTATGTACTGAAGGGTTCTTTTTCAATGCAGTAGATACTTTCCTTGAAAGAAAAATTCAATTCAGATTAAAGAAGAACAGTATTTCAGAAAAATCTGGGAATATATATATGTATACATAAGTATGGATATATATACGTAAGTATATATACATATACACACATACACACACACACACATATATATATATATAGTCTAACAATCCATTTCATATACACAACACCCACTGCTATAAAGGATTAAAATACGGAGTTTGAGAAATGTTCAAGTATAAGATTAGCAAATATAGGCAAATAAGATTGTTGACATGCAGCTAAAAAGCTTTTAAATCACAAATAAACACTGATTATTTTTTAAAAGATAAATGTTTTGGTAAATCTCTTTTCCAAAAAGATACATATTAGGCAAAAATAGAAATTTTACTATATACTTTTCACTGTAGTGTTTACTAAAAGGCAGCTCAAGGTTAATCCAAAACAGGCAATAAGATAGAATGGAATATTTTCTTTTTAATGATACTTAGCAATTGAAGTTTTGGGGTTTTTTTCACACTAATCAGCCTAGAAAAGTATTACCATAGTGATGATCTATTTTTAGAAGACATAGCAAAAAAATGCACTTGAAACTGTACAACATCATTTTTCTAATTATTATTGGTTGATAACTTAGACATTAAGGAGGTAATGACTGTGAGAAAATGCATTATGATAAAATATTATAATTTTTTAGCATTTGTATAATAAACTGATATATATTATAGAAACAAGTATCCCCCTGGACTGCACTTGTCCTGACTGTACTTGTCAATAACTTTAGATGATGTCTCACCTAAATTAGCCTCAGAGGGAATTTCCAATTGCCTTTATCAATACTAGTTATTTATATGCTTCATATTAAACATATCTCAAGTTATTTTAATCATATTCTCACAAATAAAGTTCAGTTTTTTAATGTTTAATCTCAGTAGAGAGCATAGTCTATTTATTAAATATAGAAAACTCTGTCACTGGTCTACCTTTTAGTATTCCATAATCTGAAAATAAATCTTGTTGGTGCTATTTCTAAAATATTTCCATTATTTTCTCCTTTCTTGTCATTGCCATCTCACTGCCTAAGATACTTCAATTATTATCTCCATTTGGCTAACACTTTGACCCCTTTGGTCTTTTTTCCCCCAAATATTATATTCTGAATTAGTACAAGAACATCATTGCACAAATAAGAAATCTTATATTAGTCATGCTCAACAACTTTCAGAGGCTTCTATTGTTAAAGTAATTTTTTTAAGCATAGCATTGGAGACATTTCAATGTCTGACACTAATGTGTATTTTCCATTTGAACTGAAGAGTAGGTTCTCCTTGGTCTATATACAATGTACTTCCTTTTATAGCAGCTGACAAACTGTTCTTAAATTCTATATATTTCAAGAACTAGACTTTATTCAAATAAGTATATCCTCCTAAATTGTTATGTATCTTTCTAAATCCATCAACATCCTACTCATCTTAAAAGATCTGCTTGCACATGATCACTGGACCTCCTAAGATTAATCAATTGCCTTCTGTGATTCTCATTATATTTTATATAATTCTTTTTGTGCATAGCTTCTTTTGAAGATGCTAGGTTTGGGCTAATTAGTTTTAGTACTGACCTAATTACTGGTTGTCAGAGGTTAGTTTTTGTTAAGTTAGAAAGAGATTAAGATGTCTCCTATTCAAGAAAGTATATGATTTCAAGAAAAAGGAGACCTATATGAAAACCCAGAAGGTGAGTGTGTGTGTATAAAAACAAGAAAGTGCTAAACATGCAGTGTTGTTCTCCTAGGAGACCTGTGTCACTGTTACAATTTTCATTCTCCATAATTTATGTTCTTCTAAGAAACTCTTCCTGCTCCATGATCAACAAGAACAGAGCTTGGAAGATTCTGTAACAATGTGTTTTTGATTACAACATGATTTTTTACTTGGAAGACAACATAACCACATATTTTGTTTAAGATATGGCATTACTTTTCTTTTTTTTTTTTTTTTTTGATACCTTTTAGTTAGGGACAGAACCCAACTGGGATACTTGTTCTTCCAATGTGCCCATTATTGGCTAATTGTTGTAGCAAAATATTTGTTTCCTCTGGGATCTGTTAATTCACTGGTTCTAAGAACAGATAGTGCATGATTCCTTTCTCTGGTTCTCTCTCCATAGCTTCCTCCACTAGACATTTAGTTATTTCTAGCAAATTACTACCAATTAATATCAAGTCAATGTAGCTAACACATTTTTGCTCACTAAAAATTGGGAAGACTCTCCACAAATTTAAGACATTATCAGAAAATGCTTGGTATTATCTACATCATCTTGTAACTATATCTCATTTAAGGATCTTTCTTTCTTCATAAGTTATCTGCTTGCTTTTTTTAATTCAGAGTCCACACTTTTTTTTTTTAAATTTTGAAATTTTTATGACAGCAAGATGAGTGCAGTAACTGAAAATGCTCCTCCAAAAAAAACAAAGAGATGTCAAACCACTAGCATTACCATCACAAAATAAGTGCTCCCCGATGGAGTACAGGTTGGATGCAGTTTACATACATTCCAAGGATCTAGGTTCATGCCTGGAGCTGGGAACAACAACCAGAATGAGCAAATATATAAAATAATAAAGTGACCCTTCCTCAACTCTCCCCCTACCTGCCTACTTCTGTTCTCCATCATTCCTGCCTATGGGATATAAACAAATTAAAAAATAACTAGTAAAACACAACAGAAATCTCAGTATTCAAGTAAATACTGTGGTTACTAAAAGGAGTGCATAAGGAGGAGGGAGGGAACCTTCGGTTGAAGAAGGGAAAATAGTGGTGGTGATGGGCACTGCAACTCTGGTGGTAGGTGCAGTGTGATGCACACAGCTGAGGAGTACATCAGTTTTCCTGAACTTTACTTGGTTTTGTAAACTGATAAACAGTGCTAAAAATTTAGAAAACAAATAAAGATTTAATGTGTATGACAATAAGTTCAAGAAAGGGGCTAGTAAGAGTCATACTGAAATCAAATTTAATATAATATTAAAATTAAATTAGTAATGATTCAAGCAGGATTATTTTAAGTGATGGTGGTTTTAGTCATTCGTACAACCTTCTCAAATATAGTGCTGTCATGCTCTCTCCCTTCCCAACCACTCTTCTCTTTCTTGCTCCCTCTCCCTCTCTGTGTGTGTGTGTGTGTACGTGCATGTTAAATAAATCAAAAGTAATAAAATAGTACACTATTATAAAGACGGCCATAGTGATTAGTTTGAAAGACATGAAAGGCATAAAACATACAAAAAATCATACCAAAATGACAGACATAAATCCTATTTATCATTAAGCACATTAAACATAAATTAACTAATTCCTTCAATTAAAAAACAAACTGGAACAATGGTTTAAAACAAAGACACAAATCAGGACTCAACTATATATTATTTATAACATACATATTTTAGAGAAAACAATAAAAATAACCTAAAAATAATGGATGAAAAAGATATACCTTATGTGACACTTTATTGTATGTGTATTGCATTCATTTCAAAATGAAGCACTATCTTTTCCCATCTCAAACTGTCAGCTTTTCAACTGGAACTACACCATATTTTTCCTTGTTCTTAAGCCTTTAGATTCAGATTAGAACTAAATCATTGACTCTGCAGGATTTCTTGATGTACCAATTCAGTACCTTAGAAATTGATAGCCTCCATAACCGGAAGTCATTTTTAAATTAAAAATTTGTATCGCTATCAAGAAAACATAAGAATTATATATATTTAATATAAATACATATATATCTAATAACAGAATTTCATGATACAAAACTGACAGAATTGAAGGCAAAAATGAAAATTAGATAATAAATGATTTCACTTTTAATATTGGATAGAACTAGGCAGAAGATGAAAAGGAAATGGAACACAAATAGCACTAAAATTAATTATACTTAATAGACAATTACAAAACACTTCACCTAAAAGCACCAGAATATACATTTTTCTCAATTGTGTGAAGATTTACCAGAATAACACATGTTAGGTCATAAAGTAAGCCTAAAATGCTTGCAATTATATAAAATAGGTTCGTCAACCAGAACAGAATTAAATTAAATATCAGTAACAAGAAGAAATTTGGGAAATATACAGTATAGCATATGAAAAAAGTTTGCAGTAATGCAAATGAAAACACAACATGCTAAAACTTATGTAACACAGCTAAAACAGGTTCAAAGAAAAATATCTACCTTTAAATATCAATATCAAAAAAAATGGATCTCAGGACATTCAGTTTAAGAAGCTAGAAAAAAAATACACATGAACTCGAAGAAAATGACAGTCAAAATAAATAAAATGCAAAGTAAACAAGTAAAAGTAAAAATCAATACATCTGAAGTGTCTTCTTCAAAAAATCAGCAAACATTAGTGAAATATTAGCTATAGTGACCAGGAAAGAATTCTAAGTTACTAAAAGTGTCACATCAATCTTACTGAAATAAATATGATTATAAGGGGAATATTATGAATGGATATGTGATAAAATTTAGTCAGTCTTTGATAATAGACAAATTCCTCAAAATATACAAGCTACCAAATTTGACTGAAGAAAAACTTAGAAAATCTGAATATATTAAACAACTAAAAAAAAAAGAAAGAAAACAGAGTTGCTTTAAAATTAAAAATTACTGCCCCCTCCAAAAGAGTCCAGAGAAAGATAACTTTAATGGTGAGTTTTATGAAGTATTGTAAGAATCAATATCAATTATTCATAAATTTCACCAAAATATAGATGATTGAATTTTTTACAATGATTTTATAAGGTAAATTTTACACT
The DNA here is from genome assembly GCA_004363575.1 of Solenodon paradoxus. Lineage (NCBI taxonomy): Eukaryota > Metazoa > Chordata > Mammalia > Eulipotyphla > Solenodontidae > Solenodon > Solenodon paradoxus. The sequence continues at coordinate 217,092 of RJWH01000754.1, read as the reverse complement.
GATACAAAAGTCAAACGCTTCACCAAAATAATTGAGTCTAATTTGACTTTCTACACACAGATCTAAAAATCTTCATTGAAATATTGGCAGATCAATCTAGCAAAACATAAAAATAACTATACATCATGACAATGTGGGATTTACAGGAGGAATGTATGAGTATTCTAACATAGTAAGTTCAATAAAGATAATGACATATTAGAATATAGGGAAACCTCAATAATCACGACAAGAGATGCAGAAAAAGTATTTGATAAATTCCATCACCTTTCATGATGCCATTCAAGGTGGTAAGAATAGAAGTGAACTTGCTTTACTTTCATAGATAATGGTCAGTTATGAAAAAAACACTATAACTACAACCTACTTAATAGTGAAATACTGTAGTTTTCAACTAAGATTGGGGAAAAAAGGATATTTATTCTTGCTCTTGTATTCAACTGTGGTTTTTAGGGTAATTAGACAAAAAAATAAGCAATAGCTGTCCTTATTATAAAGGAAAAATGAAAAATTTCTCTGCTGACAGATGATACGAACTTGAGTTTAGATCACCCTAAGGAAATGACTGAAAAACTACTACAATTAATAAGTTCAGATATACTTCAGGATATTTATATCATTCAAAAATATATGTTTACTAGCGATGAAAAATCTAAAAATGAAATTACACAACCAATTGATCTGTATATTCAGTGCAATCCTTATAAATATCCCAGTTATAATTTTTTTTAATTTGGTTGACAAGTTTATTATAAAATATGACTGATAAGCAAGAGAGTCAAAATAGTAAAAATAACTTGGGAAAAATAGAGAATATGTAGTGACCGCTCATGGGATTAGCTAATGGGTTATTTAAATGACCTGAATTAGACAGTAGTGATGTTGCTCAAGTCTGTAAATATATAGAAAGCTGTTGAATTATACATTTTAAAAGGATGAAGTTACATCATTCCATTCATAAGTGGTATATAGAGACATCAAAACAAATATACCAAATTAAACAAATATGGGCTTTTAGTTTATTAGGTGAAAGTAATGGTCACAGGAAGGGAATAAAGACAGGGGTGAACTCATTAGTCAAATGGGATCAATTATATGGTGAAAAACAGAATTGCACTCTTGGTGGTAAATTTAATGTATTATATACAGATTTTATTGACAATGAACATATCTTAAAACTATAGAATGTTATGATGCAATGTTCCTTCAATAAATTTTTAAGTATTATGCTAAATTAAATTGATTTAAAAGAATAAAATTTTTCCAGAATATAAAATAAGAATAGTATGTGAGTTAGATCTCAATAAAGAATATGAAATATGAAAAACAAGTAACTGGTTCTATTCCAATTTCCATAAAATTCAATAACTGATAAATATTTTTAAAGAATAAACTAATTGAGGAGTACAGGTGAAAATGGAAGAAATATGTGGAAAATTTGAGGACCATATTATTATTTATTGACTCATCACCTGACTCCTGATCACTAGGACAGTTTAAAATATATTCATATTCAATCTTATCTGTTTAGTTCACACGCATCATGAACAAGTAAACAAGTAAAAAATAGCTGAAAGTGATTGTAAAGGTAACAAACTAGAAATAAAAAACACTAATTCTGGAATACAAATTGGTGACTAAAGTGAAAAATAATAATTATTAATAATTTTTCTTCAAAGATGCTTTCAACAAAGAAGAATAAGATAAAAATATTGCTTGGTATTGTTTGAATAAAATCATATGGGGTTAAATTATGTGATATAATGAAACTTCTATAATATTGTCATCTATAATTTTTTATGAATTAATGGCTAGCATTACAATTAAGATGTATTCAAACATTTTAGTGCATTATGTTAGACCTTTTTCTCTGGGATGAGTTGTATAGGTGCTATTTTTTTTTTATTTCATTTTATCAATGTAGGAAGTTTTAGAATTTTTGTCTTTGTTTTTGTTTTTTGTAAAATGATCAATAGGTAAGAAGAGAAAAGATTAGGGAAATAATTAGCACCTGGTGCTTCCACATTTTAATACATAGTTGAGAATTCATTTAGATACTATTATCTTATTTCACAAAGTACACCTTTTTTTTCTAAAATTCAACTATGCATAATTCTAGCTTTAATGTTTAATAGTAATTACCCCATTGGTGTGTCATTTGCCCTAGTAAAGTAACTGTTAGATCAGCTGCCCTTGAAGGAGTGCAGTCCAGGAATATTCCAAGGACTTGGACTCAAGTCTTGGGTCCGGAGGGAGCAGTCATATATAAACAATTAAGTAAAAATAAAATAAAATGCTTCCTCCTCTCTCATTCTGCCTGCTTGCCTGCCTGCCTTTGTACCTGCCTGTCCTTTACCTTTAATTTTTTTTCTTTAAAACCTGTTTGTAAATTATGTGACAGATCACCCTTTAGTTGTGATCCTGTGCATTTCTAATCCCAAATCTCAATGAAAATTAATTTAACACTGTTCAATAAGTGTATGAATACAAACTTGTTTATGTTAAGTTGACAGCATTAGAATTCTGTCTGAGATATATAAAGTACACATTCAAATTTAATAGTACTCATTAAAGTCACATAGTTTCTTGTTACTGACAAGGTTTTGTGAAACATTTGAAAATCATTACTACAATTCCATGTTCTGTCCTAAGGGACTAGAGAAAATCTAATGAAGACTTTCCTTTTAATAGCTTTTAGGTGAATTTCTTTTTATATCGATGACAGTTCTCAAACCCTAATAAAAATTTAAAATTTTCCAAGAGCTATTTTCACATAAGTTATAGAATACTAATTATGTTTTAAGATTAAGCAGAGTAAAATACAATGATATTTATAGCCATATATGATTTTATTATCTACTTCAAACTTGAAAATAGATTGCTTGTCTTTTAAACAGGGCATATTGGGGCTCCTATTGCAGTATCATTTTGTTTTTCATTTTCAATTCAATAAATATTGGATTCAGCACCTTTTCTAAAGCGATTCTTTTAATCCTATTCCTGTATGCTTTTATTACGATAATCCTGATAAAACCTACGAAGTATATCCTGAGGGCATTCTTTGTCACAATTCATTGAAACAAGAGATTACAGAACATTCAATGCATTCTATCATTTCAGTCATTTCAAAAAGGTATTTAGTTAATGCTAGATTTGTGATTAAATATCAATACTCATTTTGCTTGCTAGCCTTTGCTTAAATTAAGTCTGAGAGAGTATTAAGTAGTTTTTCAAAGACCAGGCTAAATATCCTCTTAGCAAATGAAAAAAGTACTCCCAAGATCTTTGTCAAGTTCAAGCATTCTTTTGATTTGCAGACTTATAGTATATTTTACAAGGAAAATCACTTATTTTTATTTCTGTTAAAGTCTAGATCTTAGTCAAATACAAAATAATAAAACAGCTCACCTCAACACTTGGTAACCCTGTTTGTACCAAGAACAAAATAATTTCTAGGGATACCATTTTTTAAAGGTACATAAAGATTTGCTATACTTTTTAGACTCTTTTGTTTCAGCTTAAGCCTCTCTCAATTACTCAGTTTTACCTATATCTTCGTTATTATTTTAGCTACATCTTAAATACTAGTTCCTATTCTAATTTTGTATGAAACAGATATTAAAATATGTCAATCATTACAATTTTGACACCCAAAATCTTATGTAAAAGTATTTTACTGTGCCACTTTACTTCTCTCTCATGTAGCCCATTCATTGTATCTGCACAGGATGGAAGGAAGCAGCAAGGAGGCGGTTCAGAGTGAACTTTCTTGTTTGACAGAAATAGAAGCATGGGAGAGAGAATAAAATAATCTGCCTTTTTGTTTGTTTGTTTGTTTCTTTTTGTTTAAGAGTAAACTCTCTTGAATTGAACTGCCTGGGCCAGTTTTTTATTTTAACAATTTAATGGCTATTTGATTACTGAGTACATTAATCTTTTTGCTTTGATTTCATTATCACTGTAATGGGATGTTAATACTAGGTATAGTTAATGCTAGGACTGGGGTGAGATTAAACAAGCTAATAATTTGATACATGCAAACTTTCCAATACATGGTTATTATTGCTGTTGTTATTGATATTATTGTTAAATGCTTTGAAAATTTTTTTTATTAAAGTTCACTTAATTTATTTTGTAAAATTGTCAGACTCCAAATATGCAACACTTATAGTAGTAACTATTTTAACAGTGTATTTGTGTAATAACTTTAATAAATTTAGATATTTCTTACACTGTCACAACAATCGGTTTAGAACTTTACATCCTTCACAAAAGTTACCATAGACCTGTTTTGGGTGCACTCCCAGTGCCCCTAGAGCTATCTTTAATCTCAGTTAATCACAGATATGCTTTCTGTCTGAAATAATACAAGAAGATATCTACAACTGGTTCCTTACATTTAACATGTCTTTGAGGTATATTCTTCTTTTGCAAGTACCAGTAGTTCTTATTATTTTGCTAACTAGTATTCCATTGTATAACCTATACATCTGTTTTTTTTGTTCCTTGTTTGGCTTGCTATTTTGAATAATGCTGCCATTGAACACTCACACACATGTACTTTTGCTGACTTATGCTAACAGTGGATTTGATCAATTGTTTGATAGGTTATACTTAACTTTTTAAGAAATTGTCATGTTTCTCAAAACTGTGCAGCTGTTTCACCTTCCCACCACCACTTTAAAAAAAAGTTCCGGTTTCTCTATATTTTCAGAAAAATTGTCTGTTGCTATAGCCATTCTGGTGGGATCTGTTTGTGATTTTAATTTGTGCTTCTTAATGACTAGTGATATTTTTCATTTATATGTTTATTAGCCATTTTGTATATCTTGTGTAAAATGTTTATTCAAAGATTCATTCATTCGTCACTATTTTAGAGTTGCTTTCATAAACTGAATAACTTTATCTGTAACTTGTCTGCATCTAAGACTGTTTTAATAAAATATTTTGTAATCTGGAGCCTTAATTGAACTCTTAAATAGAAGTCTAAAAATGTCTACCTTTAACCTTTACTAATTTGCATTAATTAAATTTCTCAAACAAAAAATTGAAGCACATATCCAGAAGCCAGTGCTTTATCATGCTCTAAAAATATCAAAATTAACAGCAATTTCTTTACTAACATTTATTGAATTTATATGCATATGTATATTTATATTTGTAAAAAAATAATTTATTTTGTTTACAACATTTCTTAAATTTTCTGGTCTTGGCATTTATAGCAAATCTTATAAAGATTTTTCACAAACAATAATTTAGAGTTAAACATGTTTTCTAATTCAATGAAATAACTATAGCTCATAAAAGCATGGTTATCAATTACTATATGTAACTTGAATATAAGATAAGATAATATTCATTCATTTTGCAAATATTTATTAAAGTCTTACTACAAAAAAACACTATTTTCAGCACTCGATATTCAGTGAAACCAACTAGGGATTTTTACGCTTACTTCACTACATTTCAGTGACAGAGACCAACAATAGAGAAAAGGAAAAATGAAACAGTACATTAGATTTAATTTCATTTGGCTTCTAAAAAGGAACTTACACTTTTAAATTAAGTATGAAATTTTTATGCTTATAGTATTATAAATACAAAAAAAGTTGAATAAAAAGCTTAATTCTCCATAATGAATAAGAGAATTCTCCTCCATCCTTTTTCTTAGAGTATTTTCTTTTAAAAAATGCAAATATTACCTCCCTTCTTGAAGTGTGTACAATTCCTTTTGAAAACTAGGTGGTCCTATGTCATCTCTATAATACAGAAATATTTTTCTCTAGTATTTGTCAATCAGTCATCCATTTTGAATGTGAACATGAAGGGAGATGGTTCCCCATCTCCAGTTTCTGTAGAAGGATAGGAAAATTACACATCTTAGTGAGCATAAGAAAATAGCTAAAAATATAGATCAGTCTTAATATGTTAGGGGTAAACTTCAGAGGAATATAAAAATGAAGCAACTCTTTAAATTTTCAAAAGTAAGTGTGGGCACGACCCAGTGGAGTAATAGTTGAGCACAGTCCACATACATCACAAGGACCCAGGTTCACATTCCAGGCTAGGGTGAACAACCAAGATGAACAACTAAATAATAAATAACTAAATTCTTCTCCCTCCTCTCTTTCTGTCTTTCTGCCTATACAACTTAATTTCTGCCCACACCTTTTATTAAACAGCAACAACAAGAAGAAGAAAATGTGAAAAATCCAAAGAAAGACAAGACATGAAAATAAAGTGAGAGAAAAATGCAGTATTCATTATAAATTAATTCCTTTAATAATGAGCACAAATCTATGGGGATCCATTGTCTATACAAGTTTTTCATATTGAAAAACTAAGCACTGTGTATTATTTGCCTGATTATTTAGAAAATAAGTAGCAAAATGTAGTTTCAAAATCAGTTGGCATTCCAGAGACTATGCTATTAAATAACACAATAAGTTGAGCTCCATATGCCCTTTCAAAGTGATAAATATTTTTCCATAGTCATGAAACATTCAAAATATTGGCCATGAATGAAGCTAAAAAAGAAACATAATTAAATTTAAAAATAATTATATAAGTTACTATGATCTTTAATTATAATGAAAGAAATTAAGGGGAGAAAGTTTTTCAAACTTCCACATCAAAAGAATGAGAAGACAAGACACTCTGAAAAATAATTTTTGCAATATATACATCTGATAGTGGTCTATTATCCAAAATATAAGAACTCTTAAAACTCAACAGTAAGAATATAAATCCCAAATTAGAAATTAGGTAGAAACTTTGACACCTCACCAATGAAGATCTATAGATACTAAGTAAGCATATTTTTCGTGCTACTTTTTCAAGTAGCATTAGGGAAATATAAATTCAAATAACAATAAGGTATTCTGCACATCTATTAGAATGACCAAAATCTAGAACACCAACAGCATCAAATGCTAGAAAGGGTGCAGAGCAAAAGGAAATATCATTGCTTGTTGCTGAGAATGATGCTGGAGACAAATGCATTGCTTCCAACAAAACTAAGTATACTTTTACTATGTGATCCAACAATCATGGCTTTTGGTATTTACTAAAATTAATTACAAACTATCCCCACATTAGAATCTGCATATGGATATTTATAATAGTTTCATTCATAATTGACAGATTCTAGAAGCAACTAAAATGCCCTTTTAGGTGAATAAATTGTGGTATCCCCAGACAATGGAATATTATTCAGCACTGAAAAAAATGAGTTCCCAAACTCTGAACAGACATGGTGGAAACTTAAATTAATATTGCTAAGTGAAAGAAGATAATAAGACAAATCTACACACTGTATCATTTCAACATATGATGCTTTAAAAAGAAAACTTTTGGAGAAAATGAAAAATTGCTGATTGCCAGGAATTGAGGAGAGGGCAGGATGAATATGCATTGGAATTTTACTGAAGCAAAATTATTCTGCATGATAAAAAATGGTGAATATTTGCCAATACATGTTTTCTAAAGTCATTAGAATATACAGAAAAATTGAACTCTAATGCAAATTATGGACTCGGTAATAATAATATTACCAATACAGGTTGTCAACTCTAATATATGTACCTTCTGGTGCAAGGTGTTTATAATGAGAAGAGTGTGTATATGTGTTAAGATAGGTGTTATATGAAAAGTCTTAGACTTTATGTTCATCTTATTATGAACCAAGTTTTGCTCTAAATTAAAGTTTCTTATTAAGAAAAGTTCCATATAGTTAAAAGACGTAAGTAAACAATGCTCAGAAGCAGCAACGATAAATATTAATTCTCAAATTCTGTGAATATGAACATCTGTTTATCTACTCCTTAGAAGAAAATTCAAAGCATTAAATTAGATCCTATATGTCATATCGTTTGACACATTCACAGTCATTCTAGTCATGGGTTTAGTTCTTAGTAGGATTCTCTAACTCCACATTGCTTGCAGTATGAAAATTGAAAATAATCTAAGAAAATTGGAGACATTAGTATAAGAATTAGAAAAATGTAGTAGAAATCTACTATGGCATTCTATGTAGTATTTAGAATTATTGAACTGGAAACTTTCCTGTCAAATCCATAGATATTTACAATACATGCTTGCATGAAAAAAGTTATACCTATATAAATTAAGCATGTACAATGGGATATATTTTATATAAAATATGCTCACCAAAATACATATGTCAAACTCACTAGGAAACTGCCAAAAAGAAGTGAGATTGAGAAAAACAAAATGAGAAAAATGGTGAAGTAGGGTAGCATTGTACTATGAATTGAAAAATTATCATGAGAATCCCTTTTTATCTAAAGAACCAAGACAAGAGAAAGAGAAACAAAAATATTACCCTATATTTTACTTACTTAAACAAATCTAATAGATTAAAAATCTTTAAGCCCATCTAGAATTATTGAGTACATACTTAAAGATATCAATTATTATCATCATTTCCTCAAGGTCATGTAAGCAGTAATAATCACATGAATATTACAAAGACCATAAATAGTTTCTTGAGTAATGTTCATCACCTACAGAGCATTTTCTCTCATTATGAGTAAATATAAGTGGAACAATGGTAGGAAATAAAAGTGTAGTTATCCCAGGGGGATAATACACTGTAAATATTTCTTCCTTTTCTCTGTTGTGGCAAAAATCACTGAATTATTTTCCAGCTAAAGAAGTTAAGAGGAGATGAAATATCTAATTTTTCTTTTACTTCTAAGTGTACTGTGCAGTAGAAATGAATTTCTTATTTTGAAACCAAATAATGTCATTTTGTTTTTCTCACTCCGACCTTGTGTTGATTTACTATTTACATATTCCTTCTTGACTGTTGTAATTCTCTGTATCAAGGACCAGATGCACTGCAGAGCTCTGCTTCTTAATGTATCATCTGTTCACAATGGTTTTACATAAAAGCTATATGTTGTTTGGACATACACAGTTAATCGCAGTAATCCACACTATTATAATGTTGGTTGCTTAAATTACTAATTCACATATTAGGGAGTGAGAAAACCTTCTTAAGTTTAAAGGAAAATTCATAGCTTTTTCCACATTTCATATGAATGTCACATCATTTAGTCTGATTGGTCCTTTTATTAAAGACATTTTAAAGGTGGCTATAATAACAGATTTTATAGATTTGTGTCTTTGAATAGAAATAAAGGCAAACTGAGAAAGCCTTAATTTCATTTTGTATGTGTATATTCTTTATCTCCAGCTTAAAATCTCCCAAAGGTGAATGCTGATTACTAAACATAAAACCTTCCTTTTAAAAAAAAAAAATCATTCATTGCAGCATCCTTCATAACCTGTTTCAAAACTATAGCAGTAAATTATTTTATAGCCAGAAAAATCGTATTTACTTATGAAGTGCTGTACATTACAGACAAATGCACCTATGCTTAAATTCATTATACTGAAATTTAAATTGGTCTATATTCAGTCTTTGCCAGTGCTAAATCTTTTAATGATTTTAAGTGAAGCAGCACTGCATTATGTATTTCATTAGTACACCATTATAAAGTGTCTGTATATACTAGTATATATATATATATATATATATATATATATATATATATATCTGTATATACTACATTAAGTTCCTGACTAGATATTCTAAATATTTAGTTCACCTTCTTATAATTATAATAAGGGTCAAGAAAGAAAACCAATAATATAAACAGTGCACCAAGTATATTATCATTAGCACATAGACAGCATATTATTGGGTCTCTGTTTTAAATATATTTTTCTTTAGATGTTTTATATACATACATAATAATTATTATTTAACCATAATTAATAGAACACAACACCTGAAGAAGTTAAGAAACTTGATCAAAGAGAAAGAGTGAATAAGAGGGAAATCTGGAAATTGAATCCCACAGTTTAATTTCAGAACTTGTGTTTTCAATTATATTGCCACTATGACCATCTATGGGGCAGTAGACTTTGATTCTAAATATAGAAGGAAGAACTGGAACATCCTAGTGGCTTAGTGGTTAACTCAACCAAATGTGCACAATGTACATACCAAGGACTTGGGTTCCTGACATGGGGCCAAGATGAACAATAGATAAATAAAATAGTTCTTCCTTCTCTCTCTTCTTGCTTTCCTGTATCTGTTTCCTTCATCCTTAACTGTGCCTTTCTTTAAAAAAAAAAAATAGGAAAAATAGCCATAGAAATTGTAATGATGGAGAAAAATATATCTAGGATTATGTAACTTACATTCTCTACATTTATAACAAATGTATATAAGTCTATAAACATGCATACACACTTAAAAAGAAACTTCTATGCAAATTTAGCTTGAAATGCATATTTAAATTAAATTTACAGATGTTCATGTTCAATGCCATGTTCATACATTTGTCTAAGGCAGGCTTTACACAAGGTCAATGTAGTATTTCAATAAAAATAATCATTTCAAGAAGAAATATGATTAAATATATTTTTAAGGCACACCATAATATACATCTTAGATGATCTTATCACAATTATATATAACATTTTCCCATAAGTTTCTTGAAAGCAAGATGTATTTATTTAATTTCATATATTCTAAATTAGCCAGACTGATAAAGCAAACACAATGAAACAAGACCTTATTCTCTACTGATGAAGCAGAGGCCCATGTTTTGATAACAGCTTAGTGATTTTACCTTATTTCATTCATCTCCTTTATTCCTGTATCTTAATCACAGAGAAACGTCTCAAGCATTGTTGTTCTCTGTTGTTCCCAACAGAAAATAAAAATGATCGTCTGTTGCAACTTACACTTGAGGTTTCACAGAAACTCTGCTATATTGTGTATAATGGTGAGAGTTTACAATCATTTGTGAATAACTTTCACAGTAGCTAATTAGCATATGGTATAGCTTAATGGGTTGTTTTAGAAATAATAATTTTAAACTAAATGATTTAATATCAACTACCCACAACTTAAATTCTTGTTTTATTCAATATTTTTCATAGATAGGCCTATAGTATTTTTACATTGACTTAGATGTGTATTGTTGAAATTCTATAGAGAAGAAGAATGATATGAATTAAAATTACATTTATGACATTTTTCAGTTTTCATAAAAAAAGAAATAAGGATATACAAATATTACTAAATGTAGTACCTGAAATATAATACACAGTGACACTTAAATTCTCACTCATTGAATATGATCCTAATATTTTCATAGATAATGCATTTTGGAAGAAATTAGTTCTACATATTTCTTTTCATAAATGAAGCGATGAAATCTATAACTTAGGAGAGATTGCGATCATTAATTTAGAAATTTTACTGACATCCTATTACTTTATATATCACATAAGTAAGCTATCATACACTTAAAATACATTATATTAACCAAGATATAGCTGATTAATTGGATAAATTAAATTTTATTTATTTATTACACTATGAAAATAATCTATATAGTTAGTAAAATATAAAATAGAAAGTTATGGAATTTCTTACTATCTATTCTTGGTTTTTATTTTATTTTTAATAAATTACATAATTCATTCTTCATCTTAGATACTGAACTCTTCTCAAAGCAGAGCGGGCAATAACGTCTTCACAGAAAGAAAGGATACATGTTTTTTTGAACATTAGGAGAATATAATCAGCCGCAGCTTGAACAATGCCTGATTCAAACACCCTAGGATGCATTCAGAGGGACCAGGAGTACAAATTCCTTTCCTGGGATTGAATAACTGTGAGTAGAAAATGATCCACTGTTACATAGAACCTGACATGGAAAGTAGTGGGATTTTCTTTGGAGAATAAAGAATTCTAGGAAGTTAAGAACACAGGACAGAACAAGGGAAGCCGATAGATAAATTATACATACTCTTGACTGCAGGACAAGATATTAAGCCTCCTTGTGAACCAAGACACTGCCTTTGACTGTGGGCAGACAAGCAGAACCCCTTGTCTGCTAGCAGCAGTATTGGAGGCCTCTATATTGCAACAAGGCCCTAAGGGTGAAATGTCCCCTTCTTTCTCCACTAGTACACTTGTGTTATCAGATAGCTAGTATTCACAGTTATGATTCTCCAGACTGCCTCAGCAGTCCTGTGTGTATACAGGAAGCCTGGTTGCCAACCCCAGTACAGATAGTGAGTGGTGTTCTGCAAAGACAAATCCATAGTTCTCTCAGAGACACTTCAGAGAAGTGCCAAGGAAACAGAATTTATCATCTGTCTAGGGCTACCGCTAAACAACTTTACATATATGCCTAAACAACTGAACATATATGCTTGATGCTTGCGAGATCTCCCATGTCCAGACACATGGTTTATTGCATACAGCTTCCTGAATAGGACACTGCACAGCTAGAGCACAGATAGATTTTCTCATGGCAAGTTTGCTTTGCTTCAACTGGCTCCTGAGGACCATAGAAGACCAATGAATCCCTCTAATCTTTGGCCTCTTTAGAATTGTGGCCTGTGTCTCTCTCTTTGTGCCTTGCTATTCATTCATGTCTATGATCCTAGGGGAACTTCTACAGTCTTTTAACCCTGATTGACACACTCTGAGACATCAACACAGGGTTGACTCCAAACATTCTGATTGGTGCAGGGATCACACAACAGAAAGCCCAGATTTCTGGTTCAAAACTCAGATTTAATTTTGCAGTCTGATACCCCTAAAACAGGCCATTACATAGGGAAAGAAAGAATAGTCAGTTAGCCCAATCCATAGAAATAAACACAAAACACCAAAGTGGATGAAGAGACAGAGAACTATACCCCAAATGATGCACCAAGGCAGAACTAGCTGCAAGGAGGGAAATCTGAATAAAATAGAACTAGGTAAACTACCTGAATATTTTAAAGCAGTTGTTTTAAATATGCTCACAAAAATCAGGAGACTGGAAGAATAAAAACAGAACTACAATGAATATTGAGAACATAAATTCCAAACAGAAATCATAGCACTATATTACAGAATAGTTGAGGCAAGTAACACACAGAGAAACTCAACACTAGATTAGAAGAAAGCTTTGATTGAATCAGCGAGTTAGACAATAGGGTACTAAATAAAATGCATAGAAGCAAACAAGCAAAGAGAAAATAAAAAATAAAAAAAATAAAGAGAGCATAAAATATTATGGGATAATATCAAGGATAAGAACATTCACATTATGAGGGGATGATCCCAAAAAAGAGAGAGAAGGGGGGCATATGTCTTATCTGAATAAATAACAGATGAGGTTTTCCCCTTAGCTGAGGAAGGAAAAAGACATGAAGATCCAGGAAGATCAAAGAATTACAAATAAATAAATACATAAACCCATATAAAAACCAGTACATATTGTAATTAAAACGAGAAAATATAAAAAGAAAAAGAGACAATTTTAAAAGCATTTGAGAAAATTGAGTATATACTATGCATGAGAGCCCCTATAAAACTGTGAATTTCTCAATAGAAACACTAAAAGCCAGAAGTGAGTAGCATAATATATTCAAAGTGATAACAGGAAAGGATATCCAACATAGATTACTCAACCTTGTTAGGCTAACATTTAGAATTAAAATAACATTTAGAATTAAAACAATGATAAAGAGCTTTACTGACAACCAAAGTTTAAAGAATTTTTTTTTTTACAATTTGATCTGATTTTTACGAAATACTATAGAAATTTCTACAAAATAAAAAGCAATGCTACTTAGAAGCAGCAAGAAGCCAAAAATTACACGCAAATAGGAGGAAAGTGAAAATATGGAATGTTAGAATTTGTTCAAGACTGACTTGTCTTCTAATTTAAAAGATTATAATTATAGAAACTTTCACGTAAATCACAGGTTATCTCAAAGAGAATCTATATAAAAAAAGAAAAGAAAAACCAAAACCAAGCAGAATATAAATGCCAAATACATGATAAGAGAATAAGAGAAAAAAAGCATAATGATAATCTACCGCTATGATCAGAAAATAATTTTTAAAAATGGCAAAAAACATTTACATATCAATAATCACCCTAAATAATAATTGATTGAATTCACTAATCAAAAGGCAGAAAATTAACAGGGAACAACAGATTTACACGACAAATTAGAACAGATGTTTGTAATATTTACAGAACGCTCCACTCAACAACAGAAGAAATCCCATTTTTCTCAAGTGCTCGTGGAACAGTCTCAAAAAAGGATCACATGTTAGAAATTAAACAGTTAACAAATTAACAAAGATTGAAATCATACCAAGTATCTTCTTCAATCCCTGTGGTATAAAACTAAAATTCAACAACAAAAATAAAACCAGAAAATTCCAAAATATCTGGAGGCTAAGCAACATGATTCTGAATGACAACTAAGGAAATCAAAAGAGAATTTAAAGAATACTTAATGAGAATATCGACACAAGCTATCAGAATTCATGGGCTACAGCAAAAACATTACGAAGAGGGAAGCTGATGGCAATTCAGGACTGCATGAAAAAACAAGAAAAATTTATATCAACTATCAAGCCCTATACATTAAACAACTAGAAAGAACAGACAGCCAAAATTCAATAAGAAGGAAATAATAACAATTAATCAGAAATAAATGAAACAAATTTAAAACACAATTCAGAAAATCAGTGAAACCAAATGTCAGTTCTTTGAAAAGATATGAAAAACAAATGAACTGAAAAAAAAAAAACAATGGAGAGAGAGAACTCTAATAATGAGAATCAGAAATGAAAAAGGAAAAGTTGCAACATATACCTCAAAAATAAAAAGCAAAAGAGACAACTATGAATTGATATATACCAATAAATGAAAAACCTAGAAAACATGGAAAAATATTCGAATCATTTGGCCTACCAAGGCTGAATCAGAAAGAGAAAATCTGAACAGACCTTTTGCAAGCAGGAAACCTGAAAAAGATATCAAAATTTTCGTGAAATATGGTCTTATTAGTGTATTTTACCAAACTGAAAATAAAAATCATAGCTATTATTCTCTAATTATTCAAAAAAATGAATAGAGAGTACCTCACTTTCTACAAAGTCAACATTACACTAATAACAAAAGGAGATAAGAATATCAGAAAACTGCAAACCAATATCTCTATAGAACATAGATGCAAAAATCCTTAACAAATATTAGCCAACTGAATCCAACAATACATCAAAGGAATCATTCATCATGACCAAGTGAGATTTATTCCACAGTGGAAGGAGGGTCCAACATTATCAAATCTATTAATGTAATATGCCATATCACCAAAAGGAAGAGGAGTATCATATGATCATAAAATAGATTTAGAGAAATCATTTAATAAGATTCATCACAATTTATGATACAGAAGGATAGAAGGAACAAACCTCAATATATCAAAGCCTGCATATGATAAACCCCAACCAGCATCATACTCAGTGGTGAAAAAATGAAATTATTGCTTCTAAGACTACAATCAATTAAGGGTGTCCACTATCATTACAAAGAAAACAATGGCATGACTTGTTAGCTTAGGCAATAAATCTGTAGCTTTGGCACAGTCCACATAAAGACAAAGGATCTGGTTTTACAGCCTAGGGCTAGGGAGAACAATCCAAATTGAACAACTAGAAATTGTTTATTCTTCCTCTCTATTCCATATTTTTTGCCTGCCTACTTGTTTCTTTCCTCTTTAAAAAAACAGAATCATGTCCTACAGAATGGGAAAAGATATTTGTACATCATACAATTGACAGGGGATTAATATACAAAATATATAAAGAACTAGCAAAACAAAAGCAGTGCAATAAAGACCTGAATAGACATTTCTCCACAAAAGACATACATGTGGCCAATTGGTGCATAAAAAAGATGTTCTTCAATTATTGATGTTAAGGAAATACAAATCAAATCAACAAGGAGATACACCTCACACTATTCAGAATGTCTATTATCCCAGTGACTGGAAGTCACAGGTGTAGACAAGGATGTAAAGATAAGGCAATTCTTTCATAGTGTTGAAGTCATAAATTGAAGCAACCATTATGGAAAGCAGTATGGAGATTTCTTTAAATAACTAGAATGGAAATTCTTTCTGATTCAATCATCTTACTCTCTCACTTCTGGGTATTTACCCCAAAATATCCAAAAACACTAACTAAAGAGACACAGATCCCCAATTTTATTACGGCATTATTTATAGTAGCCAACACATAGAAACAACTGACAAGCCCATCAACAGACGCATCAATAACTAATATATGGTATGTATAGCTTCTGAAGGAGATAGATAAATACTGAATGACTTCACGCATATGTAGACTATAAAGAAACAAAGCAAATGATTAGATAAAATCAAATCAAATTCCTGGATATTGACAACGGAACCGAGGTCACCAGACCCCTCAAAAAACTGAATCCAACAATACATCAAAAGAATCATCCATCATGACCAAGTGAAATAGTGGGTGGGAGTAAGAGATTATAGGAGTCCACTGGACAGTGGTGGATGACTATTTGTAATTTGGTGTGAGTGTCGTGTGTTAAGGTATATTTGATGAATATGAGCCTGAACTTTATATTTTTTTTTTTAAGTCAAATCTACCTCTATCAAGAAAAAAATGTCATGGTCAGGACTTATTATGACTGAAAATTTACAGAAAAGATCACTAAATGGCACACTTAACTTAGACAATTTAATCATAATTTTTCCTATTAAAGTGAACATTTATAACTTGATTTTATAGAATCTTTTTTTATTTCTCAGTATAATAAAAATAATTCCATTGAAACAAATATTAATTAAAATATAAACACTAAGATGAAATTCTTTCAAATTGTTGTGGTGCAGACTTAAATAGATGACAAGTTATTATTTAGATAATTTATACTGTGTATATAGAAGACAGATTATTCGAGCTTCTATAACAAAGCACCATCAACTGAATGGTTTTATAACAGTATCTATTCTCTCTGTTTTGGTGACTAGAAGCCTAAGATCAGACCATGATCAGATTATGGTTAGAACATTTTTTGGAGTTGTTGACTGATGATTTCTTATTATATCTTCACAGGATAAAAAAGAGCTAGGTAGCTGACTGATCTCTTCTTACAAGTGCATTCCTGAGAGTACATCCTCATGACCTAATTATCTTCCAGAGACCCTATATCCAAATATAAGCACACTGTAGTTAGGGTTTTAAGATACAAATTTAAGGGACAAGATTTCAGTTTATTTCAGAGAGAGAGAGAGAGAGAGAGAGAGAGAGAGAGAGAGAGAGAGAGAGAGAGAAATACATGTATAGATATACATATACGTAGAGCGTGATTTCGTATAGAGCTGCTTTGGATATCAAAAAGTAATTCATCAAAATAACCCCAAAACAATGTTCATTCTTAATTTTTAGATTTAAAATGGAAAGCAACTTTATATATCTCTTAGTTTTTCTCTTTTTTTTATTACTGTATTTTATTTTTTCTCTTTAAAAATTGGATGGCATTGAGCATGGTCTAAATAAACTATACATTAGATATTTTATAGATACCAGAGGCTGTGTCTTACATCCATGTGGAAAAATGCATCAATAAGTTATAATCTCAACAACAACAGAAAAAGAGAGCATGATCATTTACTTTGCAATAGTATGGAAAATAATACAGATATGTAGCAATGGATAGTGAGTAAGGCCACAGGGAATTCAAATTAGAAAAGGAAAAGTGTATTACTATGATAACACAAAACAAGCTATCCACCAGACTATACAAATTTAGTGACAAGAATGTGCATAGTACAATAGAAGAAAGCAAAATTTCAGAGTATAACTGATAATGAGATTTTTCTGTTTTAGTTTAAATTTTGAGTAAAAAGTTTAAAATAATTCTTTATAGGTATCATGGTCCCGCTAAAACAAAATAATGTCAAAGCTCAAAGAAAGGGCAAGAAAGATATGAGGTACAAGAAAAAGTTATTAGAGTGAGAAACATCAAAGAAACAGTATCTGAACTAAATCAAAGGTAACCATCTTAGTATGATGGATGTTCACCAATTCCTGATCTCAAGCATGTATATATGCATCTATGATACCCAGAAAAATCGAGTTTCAGTTTCATTTTTTTGTTTATTTTCTTACTTAATCATTGTTTATTCACTCAAGAACATGAGCAAATTCATTCAAATATTATATATTTAGATATCAGACATTTGTGTATCATACATAGTCCTAATCTAGTCTAATAAATTAGTCAAAATAAGTAAAAAATCTTTTATTTTCTGTAAATATTATTATGCACTAGAAATGAGCATACATATTCATTTAATTCCCTTCCTTTTGCAAAAACAAAAACATAAGACACTAAAGCACAGGAGAGTTAAATCTATCAAGTAGTCAAGCTAGACTAGACAGAAGCATTTGGATACTTGAGCCTTAAACACTGAAAAGGAAGCTTTTTTATGAAGCACTACTTACTAGTATTATATAGCCAAATGTCTTCCTTAAATAAAACTGATAAGATGTTCTATTAAATGAAGACCTCTTTCATGGGAAGAACAATCATTCTTTCAATATTTAGATGCTTTTAACTTTAAAAGATATTAAGAAAATCTATCAAGTATTACTGAGTAAAAATAACTTCATACTAATTATTTGCAAGTTTTAATTTTGATTTATAATTTTAAATGTGATTTTTCATAAACTATAACATTCTATTGAATATTTACCCCATGAGATAATGTGAATATTTCTAAGGACTGTATTTGTAGTTACTCTTTTTTGTAACAATGGATACTAATAATTACTAGTAACTACATGGAAAACAAAACAGGAAATATTTTAAGGTATTCTGGAGCAAAAATTACCAAATATCTGAATGTAAAGATTCATAGAACTTAAAATGTAGATTGCATTGTACTCATTGAAAATCTACTTATAATTAGCAGAAGATATAGGGTTAGAAAGATTTTGTTTCCTAAAACCTAGTGCAAATATAGTTTTAACATTCCTCTGGATTTCCTACAGCTAGTATTTTGACTTTGCTCTGAAATGCTGAAGAAAGCTTGAATAAAAAGATAGTCACACAGAACTACCAACTGATTATCATGATTTACTAATTTTTAAAATTGCTGAGTGTTACTTCTTAGCTACTTTAAAAATAGTTATAATATTGAGAAAATAAAGATATCAACTCAATAATAAGAGAGCAAATGAAGTGAGTACAATCAAATTGTGAAATTTTAATATATATTGACATTCTCTTTATCTGGAGGCTCTCTTTGTCTCTCTATCAATGCCTTAAGAACTTCATTCAATCTGCTGAATTGGGTACTAAAATTAAAGGAAATTAAAAATACATAATAACTAGGATTAGGAATGAGTCATAGAACAGCATACCAAAAATGTGAGTTAACTGTCTAACAGCAAATTCAGAAAGACTACATAATTGTAGTGTGATAATGATGTGTTCTTATAACGATGATTCTGAATCACTAAGAAAGATGAAGTGATAAGGCGTCCGCAATAATTGCCTTTTAATTATAATTGGAAAATAACAATAATGGCATTTAAATTTGTCCTATTTTAAAATAATTTTAAAGTTTAATAACAAACACATGCATTTCTTGAACATGTAGGACTTCGTTTTGAAAAATATTTGGTACCCAAGAACCATCTTCAATAATACCAATATTATTTGAAATCTAATTTTAGATTTATTTTTTCATCTTTGCCCAGGAATAATGTAAATCATTGATGTCTCTAAAGGTTGCATAGAAAAGCAATGGATTTTAATATATATTTATATATACATATATATGCATACATATGTACATTTATCCAAAGTTTGACAAAGTATGTAAGAAAATAGTTCTTTATTAAACTGAATAAAATAATCCAAAGACTGAAATATATCAGATTGTTTATGCTTTATTATGTTTTCTTCTACGGAAAACTAATCTTGGCCATAAATTTAAACATTCCTTAAGGGCAACATTTATTGTATTTAAAGAGATTTTTTCTAGGATTTTGAGATTGTTCCTCAAAGCTTTTAGGGGCACATGCAAATAACATCCATACTATGTAACATGAGAACTCTTAAAGCAAACATTGTTCCTTACAATGCTATTTCACACACTGAATGCTACCAGAAAGTCAAATCACTCTTTGTTTCCTAAATTCACTATGCACTTTCCAAATCTATAAATTTCCCCATCTGAAATAATTCTATAAAGTAATCCATCATACAACGGTCAAGTTAAAAGATTATTGCCTCTTTGAAGATGGTATTATATTCCCTCAAACAGAAAATTGTTCATGAAAAGTATAGAACAAGAAATTGCTCCTGAGGATTCTAATGGCATAAATCAACAAACATATTCAACAACTTCTTGACTAGAGTTTGAACAATGGACTACTTCTTACAGATAGTGTTCAGTAGAATAAGCCATACCATCATCTGTAAGTATAAATCTATATGAAATCATTTATCATCAAAAGCGATGCTCTTTAACATGCAGATTTTCTGGGAATGTACTGCAAGGTATCCCGTGTTGAATTAGCTCCTGAAACCCTTGAAGTGTATCCAGGAGAAGCACTGGGAATACTGTGCAGCTTACCAATGGCTTACTGAGTAGTCGTACATTATCTTAATCTGCCACAATATAGAGAAATCCTAATTTTTCTAATATATCTTTATTTGTTTTTAAATTAGTAAGGCTTCTGTATTGTTTGTTATGCCATTAAGTAATTACATCTTTAAACATATTTATTGCTTATGTATGAATCTCATCTCAATCAGTTGATATTATAGTTAAATTTTTTGAACTATTGTCACAGAGTGAATCAGATTTTCGCACTAACATTATGAAAGCATGTTCAACTCCTGTATGTAAAACATTAAGAAATAAATGTGGAAATAACTATTAGTATGAATAATTATAGTGACCATGAAATTGTAATCAACAACTTTAAAATGATTTTATTTAGTATTCTTCTAACGAGTAATTAAAAATATTAATTATTGTATCAATTCATATCTGGAATAAGTAGTTTCATAAAGAAAAAAAGTTTTGCTGACCACCATAAGATTTTGTGAAAGTGTCTCTTTATCAAAAGACATGGTTTCAAACCATGTTAAATGTATGCTTTCAGATATAGATCTAAATACCAATTATTTACTCAGGGGAATAATCAAGTAATTCCTTCCTTCTAGACATATAGAAGTAATTTACAAGAAAAAAATTGGTACAGCTGCTATTTCAAACTATCAAATATGAAAAATTTTACAATTAATTTTTACACCTAAGCATGTTTTCAGCATGATTATTAGTATTTTCATAAGGCTTTTCAATGACAATGGAAAATGTAACTCAATAATTATACTTAAGTAAAGTGAGCTATATATAAAATTATCTAAAAGAATGAGTTTAGTCTGAAATTTTTTAAATTACTTGTTTTGAATTCAATTTTTGTCATAAATTTTTTCCATATTGAGCTTTTAATTATTTGAAAATATATTTAGAAACAGATATTCAATTTATATGTGTATATAATCAATCTTCCTATCAATCTTTATTTTATATTAATATAAAATAGTCTTCAATTTTATATCAAAATAATTTCAATCATAGTTATTTTGATATTAACTTTATTATTCTCCTTGATATGATAAAGAAACAGTCAATATGCGTGAAAACTTACTATAGCTAATAGTCAAGAATTTCTGCTTGAGCTAGAAAGTTATTCAATAATAGGAACTATCTTCCCTAAACATAGTATATTACTGAGAAAAAATGTTTTGACAACACAGGCAGCTTGCAAAGGTTAGGTAATAATTGCATTTCAGATTATACTTCTATTTGTAGGGCAAGAAAAATACAAGTGAGTACATTACAGGTAGAGATAAAAGGCAGGAGGATATTCAATCACTGACTTCTGTTCAGTAATATAAGCTATTTTTTTTTCCATTTTCAAAACAGATCCATATTTTTGTCACAGTGTAAAAACAATGAAGTTCCTCTCTTATAATTCCATTATCTTTGTGCCACAAAGGAAGGGTGACATATATTATCTGAATTTCAAACGTTTATTCATAGCATAAATCTGTCAAGACTCTGGAACAAAATATTTTCTCTCACATTTCAGTCTTTTTGGATCTTGCCAAATCATCCCTTTGTCTTCCATGAGAGCTCTGTAATAACTTATTTGTAAAAATGATATTTAAGGAATGACAGCAAGGTTGATAAATTGGTGCTAGGTTATTGTCATTTTCTATTCATTTTTTCTTGTCCCACTCCAAAGAAATGTGATGGGAAATAGCTTTTCAACCTTGTATTAGGAAATGAATCCAAGTCTACATTAACTTTTAGCTGAGAAATTAGGTGTAAGTTTCTTGGCTCATTCTGAGATGCCAAGGCTATGAATGGAATTATAAATCAGAAGTGATAGAAGGTTGATTTTTCTACAATTATATCAGTAAGTTCTGAAATCAGTGAATAAGTTCAACCATATTCAAATGACAGTGCTATGATTTCAGTTGCAATATCTGTAAGTATTGATTTAGCCTTTCAACTAGGTAAAACAGTGGCTCCAAGAGTCATCAGAAGATTCTATTAAAATACAAATAATTCAGTTATTTTAAAAAGTAACATATAAATAGGATTTGATTAAAAATTAAAATTGTACTAAAGATTTCAAAGAAAAAAATAAGGGAATTTGTGAATTAATAGTATAAACTTTTTTACACAATAGAATGAATAAGTCTCAACCTTATTTATTAAACAGGTATGCTGAAGTTAAATTTATAAGAATGATGGGAAAGGCGCAAATAGATGGGTTTAAAACTCAGGCAAAGCTACCTGGAAATTCATGTTAGATTGTTGAAAATATCAAAATATTGGCCTTTGATTTCATTTAAATTATATAATTTCCTTCCTAGAACGGGAATATTCATTAGCTCTCCATAAAATTTTCATTGTGACAGTTTGTGAGAAGGTGAATTTCAGAATAAGTTACTCTTGACAAAATAGAACCAGAATATAATAAAAGAGAATATTGATGTTGTAATGCAACTGTTCTTAGTGAGGTTCAGTGAATCAAGTCAGACCCATAATAAAGAATATTATTTTAGTAACAAGGAATTTGAGTATCCACCCCATCTTGACCTCAGGCCTTGGCACTGATAGAAATTTTAATATGGAGTTGTTTTTTTTTTTTAAATTTTAGCTTCCTTTATTTTGCTTTTGTACAAACCATCACCATCCTCTACCAACATACTGTGTTTTATCAGATGTGGAATAACGCACATTATTGTCATAGATTTAAATTTGTGAATTAGTGTCACTGTCCTAAGATTCTGCTTGGGTCACTATGATATGCCTTTGTCAAATCCTCAAGTTCTTCAGCTCTCACATTTTTCGGTTTTGGGTTGTGGCTGCTTTTAGAAATAGATAAACTCTCTCATTACATTTTTAATTGTATTATTTGAAGACTACCTAAATTTCTTTTGGGTAATAGCTTATAATTCTTATGTTATAGACAGATTTGTGTCCTTCAAATTTCATATGCTGAGACTCCACTGGATTACCTCAAAATATGACAATATTTGCAGACAAAATTCTTAAATTATTAATAGTTAAATTATTAAAGAGTTAATTAAGCTAAACGAAGTCATCTGGATAGACTCTAGTTCACTATGGCTGTTGTCCTTAGAAGAAAAGGAGGTAAAGACATACAGAGTGACACCAGAGAACACACAGTAAGAGAAGAACGACCACGTGAGTTCACAGAGAGAAGATGATCATTGCAAATCGAGAAAAGAGGTTTTGGAAGAAATCAAACTTTTCCAAGCCATTATCTTGGATTTCTAGCCTCCAAAACTGAAATAACATTTTTGTTGTTGTTGTTTAAGCTGCCTACTTTTGGTTGATTAAGAAAATTAAGACACCATATGGACTCATTTGAACAATATATATCACAGGCCTCATAAGACCATTGCTAGTAGAGAGGAAGGGAGGGAAGGGGAAGAATAGTCAATAAATAGATATTAAATATTAATTCAGATATGATGATCAAATCTCCATCCTCTCTCTCTCTCTCTCTCTCTCTCTCTCTCACACACACACACACACACACACTAAGAGAAATATATCACTGAGAAAAAATATACTCCCTGTAGAACAATGATCTGTTTCTTAATTCTGTAATTGAGAAGAAACTTACATCAAAGTTTCCTTATAAGTATGAAGTGTTAGATTCTCTCATGCAGAATCATGAGTGATATCTAAGACAACAGTGCTCTAGACTGCAGTTTCCAACATGCCCAAAACACATCATCAACTTATGTGACATTTACAAAAAAAAAATACGATATATTCTTCCACTACTCGGTAATTCATGGAGATTAACAGGGATTTGTGAAGTACTCTTCCAAAATAAAGTGCATAAATATGAAACATTTCTGTCACTTTACACAGAACAAATAAAGACAAAAACAAAGATTGGCATCAGTCTTGATGATATTCCGGTTTTCTATAAGGGGAGCAAGCAGTATTTTAAAAATATAAATGAAACAATTTCATTTTGTTGATGTCAATTTTTGCATTTACATTACTATGTTATTTCTATTTTACTTGAACTTCTGTGTAAAACATTACACTAGCAACTAGTGAAACTTTCTATTTACATTTGTGATTTTATCTTGAATTTACCTGAAATTGATTAACTAATAAAAAGAAGTCACAAACATATTTTATGTGTATGAACTAGTATAAATAATATATTAGATATAGCATAATACATAACATATTTCATGCAATAAAAATGTAAAGCTCACAAAGCTACAGAGGAATTCATTCTAATACATATTCTATCATATATTTTCTAATATCTTATTGAAAAACACAGAATTTAACTGAAGAGGTAGGGTTCTTGCAGCACATAAAAATATAGAAATTGTGATATGCATGTATATATACATATATTTATGCACATATATGTGGTCAACTGAAAGAGATGTCTTCAAAAATTGCCCATAATTACCACATTACAGAAGTTAATAAAAATTATAGCAAATATTCTTTCTTGAAAATATTATATCATAACCTAAAATTCATTTTTTCTGATATGTTTTTGGCATTATTCAACTAGAGTTAGAATTTAATATATTTGCATAAACACTGAAAGCAGAATAATTTTAGATTTATATTATATTTTTCCCTACATTTTTTCAGTCACTCATTTTTGGATATTTCCAAAATATTTAATTTAGTTTATTTTATAAAATAATTATTTTTCAAATTATAATTTTTGAACAATTTTACATAATATTTAATTAAATGATATGTTTTCTGTAGTAAGCACAGTTGGATTACTCATATTTAGGATCAATCAAAAATGACTTTTCCCCCAGCTTTACTGATATAATTTATGTATGCTAGTGTGTAAATTTAAAATATACAAAGTGTTGATTTATTTAGATGTTGCAAAATGATTTCCACCAGAGCATTGGCTAGCAATTCCATTTTGCAAAATATTAACTCTGTGTGTGCATGTAAGATCTACTCTCAATTTTCAACATAATACAATATTATTACTTATCATCACCATTCTGTACATCAGCTCTCCAGAACTTATTCACCTTCTATATGAAGTTTGTGCTCTTTGACCAACATTTCCCTATTTCACATACACCCTGCCTCCAGGAAACTACTATTCTAGTTGCTGTTTCTATGATATTGTTTTTTTTAGATTTCACTGATAAGTGATATCATGCAGTATTCATTTTTCTCTGTCTAATTTCACTTAGTATAACACTCTCAAAGGCCATCTATGTTGTAAAATGAGTTTTTCTTCTTTTTCATGTTGAATAATATTTCATTTATAAATAAATGCTACATAATCTTTATCCATTCAACTATTGAAGGACACAAATTATTTCCAATGTTTACTACTTGTGAATAAAGCTTTAATAAATATGGGAGTACAAATAGCAATTTGAGATTAAACTTTCATTTTTTTGCATATATACCCAGAAATGGGGATACTGTATTATGCAGTACTGTTTTTAATTTTTTGAGGAATTTCCATAACTTTTCCGTAGTGGCTACATAAATTGACATTTCCAACAATAGTACATCAGAGTCTACTTTTCTCCGCTTTTCCACTACAATTTTTATCTTTTTTCTTTATGATAATAGTCATTTTAACAGGTGTGATGTGTTACACCATTGTGATTTAGTTTATATTTTCTTGATGCTCATATTGATTACCACCTTTTCGTTTTCATATTTGAGTACCTATCGGCCATTTTATACCTTTTTGTGGAAATGTTTGCTGAGTTCCTTTGTCCAACAGCTCAAATCTATCTGAATAGCTCCAAGTTTATAGTTTGTAAGAATTGGCAGTTTATTTTATAGAAGCAGTAGAATTCAGTTGATTCAAAAATTTGATTAAATGGAAAATGATTAAAAATTTAGTTCTAGAATAGCCTTGGGGGTGAGTAAAGGTTTGTTAAATACTTTTCATTTTAGAATGACTTTTAGGTTCTCATTCATACTCATAAGTAGAAACTATAAACTTATAAAACAATATACATTATTAGTTTATTTGTTGCCTAATGATTATGATTATTGCTTTGTGGTGAAGTAAACTTGTATGTGACTATAATTCTTCACTCTGTGATACTGAATTATTCATTTTATAATATGAGCTTTTGATTTTTCTTAATTTATGAAATAAATTGTCTGTCCACATTTTCTTTCTAGGATAAGAGCTATATTTTTTCAACATGAAAATTTATTTGTACAAATATATATGCATGCATATATATATATACGTAAAATCCTCAGGCCATTGTCCACTTGGAGTAAATGCCTTTATTGATCACACTGACAATGTAAAACTTTCACAATTTCATTTTCACCTTTGCAAAGCCAAAAATGAACCATAAGAGACTTGAAAATTGTTTGCAAACTTTAGAATTTACTATAATAAATGTTATTTTAATTATTTAAATTATATTTTCAGTTGTCAAACAAATTAGAGGAACTTAACAAATATGAGGGAATTTGATATAATAAGAAAATATAAATGACAAATATCTTAAACATTACAAGGTATGATTTTATTAAACATAATGTCATGCTTAATATTTCCTCAGAAGAAAGAAAGGAAAAATTGCAAAAAAATAATTGATAGTTATAAAGAAAATTACAAGTCAGTGAGTTGAGATTCTCCATTGCATAGGTGAAATTAGGTAAATATTCTTTCCACCAACCACACTATGATATTTTCAGAAAGAAAATGGCTAGCAGGGTCTCAAAAACTATGTAACATAGGGTATACATAAATAATTCTTTGTTGTTCTTATTAAACAATAGAAATATGAACTCATTTATGCATTTTATCGATGTATTTAATGAGTTACATATGACTACTATTCTTATTTATAATTTAATCAAAGATCAAAGGGGAAAATAAATGTACATTAAATATATCAATATTCAATTAACCTCAAATTTCTGGTAAAAACATTCTTGACCAACAAGTGAAATGTATTATTTCTTTGACCAAACTAAATAACTTACTCTATTTAATAACTCATATGTCACTGTTGTTCTAATCATTTAAGTTTATTTTATTTCTCTTTGTATGTGTTTTTTGAGAACTGTAAATAATTATTTTGAAATACTTTTCCATAAAAAAGTCCTTGGACATTTTATAGTAATTTTAGGTCATTCAATAAATATTATGCATCAAAACACAAAGTTTGTTCATGTGGGTAAAAATAAGGCATTGTCACACAGAAGAATTAAAGAAAAGTAGGTGGGAGAAATGATTTTAACTACTCTGTCAAGGCGCTGTGACTTTTGATACAGCTTATTTAAAATGTTATATATGTTTAACCCCATTAGAAGTCATTGTCCCTCTCAATTTTTAAAGCATCTAAGCTTCATGAGAATTTTAAACCACCATGTTTTTCTTTGGATGCTTTATTCAGAAGTTTCCATAATGAAAATTATTTTCCCAAAGCACATGGCATTTTAAAGCTATCTTTCCAAACAGTTAAAAAACAGTTAAAATGTTTATGATGAAGCTAATTTACTTCACAGTCCTTATATTTGCTTATCTCAAGGGGAGGCTCTTTGGATATTTTCTGGAGTTGATTGAAGCAAAGAATTATGTTTTCTCACATATATGTATATATTAGAGGCATTGAGAATACAGTAATGCAAAATATGAAACATGAAGGTATTTGGATATTGTAGGAAGCACAGTTTAACTGGTAAGAGCATCGATCACAGATTGACATTCTAGGAAATAAAATTTTACAAGGGACCCATCAGTAATTTAAGTAATTTACTTATCTACTTTTATTGACAATTCTATTATGTGTCATTAATTGTTATGATGATGGATGAAGAGGACAGAATAGTTTTTAGAGGAAGTAATGTGAAGACAAAATATCTAAAATTTTTAAAAGAAAAATATTTTCCTTCTCTAGTTAAAGCTTGTCAAGATTTATGACCCATATCTGTAAACCTGTTAAGGAAACAAGTAGTCAATTAAATCTCCTAAGATTCTGTCAACTACAACTGTCTCTATGTTATACCAAAACCCCTCAACTATATCCAAAACAGGTGACAGAATGCACATGCAGGAGTTCCTGTTATTGGTAGAAAATAAAATAACACCAAAATGTCAGTGAAAGATTTTTTACTTAAAAACAAAACATCTCATTTTCAATTAAAAGAAACCATTTTTTAAAAATAAAGATTTCATGATTTATTTTATATCTATAAAGACTGGAACTGTCATTGGCACAAAAGGGCTTGCATACTACTAATCAGTCCAAAAAATAAGATTACTAATGATTAATTTAGGTGGGGGGGAAAAAATATTTACCTGAGTAACATTAAAGGCTGAAGTG
The DNA here is from genome assembly GCA_004363575.1 of Solenodon paradoxus. NCBI lineage: Eukaryota > Metazoa > Chordata > Mammalia > Eulipotyphla > Solenodontidae > Solenodon > Solenodon paradoxus. The sequence goes on along the minus strand of RJWH01000754.1, from coordinate 188,242 downwards.
AGACATTTCAGATTCATGAGTTCCCTTTGTTCATCTTAATATCAAACCCACTTAAGATATTTTAGTGGCAGCTATAATTGTTTTACAACTGCCTTGAAAGCTTGTCATATCATAGCACTTGCTGAAATTCCATCATAAATGCCCATCTCAAGAGTGCATCAGTGAAATCCTAAAAGAAAACCCACTAGTTGGCAAAGTCACAAATTTATAAAGTACAAGTATGTTGAAAATTCAATAGATAAACAAGAGCTCCAAGTCATTTAAAACCAATGAAAAATAGATCACAGCTTTCCTGTGTGCCAATGGCACCGACATTCCAAATGAAACCTAGTTTTTTCTTACTAAGGACTTAGTTAATATCTTCAAGACAATAATGAAAATAGATCATACTGGCAGATATGAAAATATGATAATATATTTACACACAACGACTTTTTAAATGCCAGAGTACCTGTAAAAACTTCTTAAATCAGTTCAAAGGTAAAGAATATCACAACCAAGTGCTGCCAGCTCCAGTGAGAGAACTGTTTATTACAGGCAGTAAAACAAACAGACCATGGCCCAAGGGAGCGCGTCATTGCAGCTTTTTTAATAGTCTATCAATATTACCTCATGACAATCGGGAGTCCAGCATCTCCAGATCTGTGTGGTGTGACTGGGTCACTGTGAACCTGAATGATCTCATCTTCTAGGTGTATGTCTGACTGTCTCAGCCATCTGTGCAGTGTCTAGCAACTCATTTGAGCAAATTATACTGGTGATAAAGATACTGGACAGGGTCTTTAACAACACAGTCTTCTCTCCTAATTGTGTCTACCCCAAGTTTTCTGTGGTGCTTGACTTCTTATATTCAACCCTGACTTAACTCCACTTGTCATCTGCTTAGAAGGCAGTGCATAAGCAATATTTCCAGTTTATAAGAGGGTAAGGAGGTTGAATTTTTCCTCATTTAAACTATTTTGACCCTATAAGCAACATGATTTATTTCTTAAGTAAATATTGTTAAATTAGACAAAATATTAAAATGTTGTTCGCCCATGGCACAGCATGAGCTATTTAAGTAATATTTATAAAGTAGACTGCCTCTGCAGGTTAACAGTTGTACTTTCAACCTGGATCTTCATGAGCTAAGGTGCAACTTTTTTAATTAGAATGTGTAAAAGTCAGTTTCTTAACTGGTGAATAAGCAAAACAAATATACTGATATATATATATCTCGGTACTGCTAGTTCTTTTTCTGTATATACATATTTTTGTTGTGGGAGAACTAGATATTTTTATTTGAAAATGGAATTTCATAGAGGTTTTATGAATATCCATTGGAAAATTCAGTGTTCTACTGGTGGATGGCAAATATAAGGAACCCTTGGCAGATAAATCTTATTAATCATTCTCTCTGCTGAGATGATATTCAACCTAAACACCCTTCTTAAATAGCTTTCCGCATAACCATTACCAATTTATCAGATTAGAGAGGAAGATAAAATTCTATTTGCTATCCTGGTCTGCTGTATATAAATAAATAGTGACAGATAATTTTATTTTGATATTTACCATTTTAGTTTTCTACAATAAAAATTCTGTAAATTAAATGAAAGAGTTTAATTATATTAGAAGAGAGCTGGAATACTTATAAATCAAAGGGTGGTGTAGTCATTTCCACTACTTTATGATTTAGGTGCTTTAAGCACCTACTCATTAATGTTATTTTAAAAATATTTTAGAAAACTTTAACGTAAAGTAATTTACTAAATAGTTACATCTATGCAATACCATAGACCTTAGGATCCATAGGATCCATCTGAATTCATTTCAAATTGAAAATTTAATTCAACATATGGTCTCACTTATTACACTTAAAGGATAGAATCCTCAGTTAAAAGATACTTGGCATGTCTAATGCATACCTCTAGTTACTCTATCCAAAACATATTAAATTAAATTTTAAAAACACATTATAACCATCATAATTCTTTGTAGATTAGTTATTTTTGAGACAAGTCAAGCTGAATTATGACTACTTAAGTAATTTTCAGAGAGTGTGGAGTATTTGATTTAGGTCAACTTAGGGAACTTAAGCAAGTCTTGGCTTGCGTGGCATGGCTTTCCCTGATACCAACCTTTTAAGCACACGTCTCAGTTGATGTGAAGGATAAGAGGAAGAAAAAATATAATTGCAAATTTAAGGATATGAAGTGGAATTGAACACATTGGGTGACAATTCAATTGCCAGAAGTCTACATTTAGTCAACTTAATGAACAAATGATTTGCCTTAAAAATACTACTGAGAAATATGATATGCATTCTAACGTCTCCTGGAATCATACATTTTAAAAGCCATGTTTTATTGAAGATATATTTAAAAAGATGCACATGCTGTTTTAATCAAAGCTTTAATTAAAATAATTCATAAATGTAGGTATTTCAGGAAAATGCAAAAAAAATCAAAGTATTTCATGATGATGAATTTCAATTTTGTTTAAGTAAAAAGAACTATAATACCTATATTTCTTTCATTTTTCTAATAAAATCATCTGTATGTGTGCTTTTCATATCAAGAAAGACTTTAAATACATAAATTTTCCTTAAAAATATTTTTTATAAAGTAGTATTCCATTATTATATGTTTCAGGTCTGCAACATGAGAAATCAAAATCTCTACATACTACAATAAGTTCACATTAAAGAGCTTTTTAAGCTAGTTCATCTCTTGTTGCTACCTTAATCCAGACTGAGCTAGTGGTTTTTCTCAGTTGAAATGTCAGATTTATAATTAGGATTCCTATAATATAAAGTTTATTCTGCTTAAAAACAATGAGTAGAATTTCAATAATTTGAAATCTGTAGTATACTAATTTGATAAACCTTCATTGACTTGTATATTATAAATTAATGTTTGCTACCTTTTCATCTTATCTTTCTAATAAAATAAATGATTTAAAACATTTAGCTTTAAAATTTATAAAGCAAAGCTCAGATTGGATAATTTATTTAGAAAAGAGATAGGATTTTTGCCTACTAACTTGAAAGAAATATTTATTATGACACCCTAAGCATTATCATAGATGGTTATCCCTAGGAGAAAATAATCCTATTTATGAACTATTTGCTTACATGCACATTCAGAATGTTCTTAATCATATTTTCAAAAATATTTATTAACTTCCTATCCAATTATTCCACTTCTGAGTATTGATATGAAAAATACAGAAGCACTGCATTAGAGATATACATGCACAGCTATATTCATCACAACACTATTTATAATAGCCAAGATACAGATACAACCTAAATGCGCATCAGGGAATGAATGAATAAAGATGATGTAGTATAACAGTGTGGTATAAACAATGAAATACTACCCAATTACAAACAAAATCATGAAATCCTGCCATTTCAACCGTATCTATGAACCAAGAGTGTATTGCGGCAAGTGAAAGAAGTCAAAAGAGAAAGACAAATGTCATATGATTTCACTCCTATGTGAAAAACAAACAAGACAAATGAAGCAAAACAAAATCAAATACTTAGATTCTTTCTATAGAATGTTGTTTACCAAAAGGAAGGTAGATGGGGGATAGGTAAAAGGGAAAGGGGGATAACTGTATGGTGGTGAATGGACACTAGACTTTCGGTGATGATCATAATGTAATATATGTAAATATTGATGTATATAAATCTGAACGTTGAACAATAAAGAAGATAAATTCTGACTCAACATTACTTCAATTCCAATTATAAATCAATCGAATAAATACGGTTACATTATTTAGAGATAAAGCAGCTAATTGGCTGTAATTAATAAGTGTGAATGTAGGATTGATTGATGTACACCTGACAAATTGAAATCTTCAGACGAGGACTAAATGATAGAAAATTTGCTTTAAGTGGTTATATGTGAATTTTTTAATTCAAATTGCAGAATGACATCTAGATTTAGAAAAAATCTTCAAAACAATAAACACATTTATGAATATTGCCTTCAAGCTAAGTAACACAAATAGCTTTAAAATATTAGTAATGAGCTTGCATGCAAGAACACTGAAAGATTGTTGTCAATGTCCTAGCCATTTTCTTTTGAAATTTCCTTTCTCCCTTTTATCCATTTGTCTATTTTCTTTCATATTTATTGACTTAGCCATGATCAGACTCATAGCTTAGGTCAGACTTGCATAAATAATTTTGTAGTAATATCTTTCTCACACTGGATTCCCTCTTATTGTTCAGTCTTAAAAAGTTTTGTAGATAATATTCTTCACCCTAGCCTTATAGGATCTCAATAATATCTTCTATTTCTATTTTTGTAGTATTTCTCTATATTCTTCCACTTACATATATTTTTACTCTGATCAGATTTAGATTTCACACTTTGTACAATTCCCACAAATTGACTTCAAAATTTTGTTTTTTAGTTACATTCCAGACATAGCCCTAGAATGAAATGCCACAATGTTACCTTCAGTCATGTTGGAAAAAAAATCAAGCGATACCAGCACAATAAGTATTATGGGATTAAGAGGGGGACATAATTGAGTTTGTGGGAAATTATATCGCATGGTAGGTGAACATTTTCTCACCTCCACTTACATTATTTTTACTTGAGACTTTTCTAACTTGCTCTCCACTAATTTTCATCTTGCCCTATTTTTGTGATCTAGCATTTTAGCCCTTTTTTCTTACAGAACACAACCTAACACTTACATTTTGCATTATAAATCATTGTCAAGCTAATAGAAAGTTACCTCCAATTGAAACTGCCATTGGATATAGATAGGATAGTGAATATTATCAAAATTAAGATGCTGAGATGAGAGAATTAGAAGAGGAATTTTTTTGTGCCTATATTGACTAAAATTTCACCAGATTTCTGGGGAGAGATCTTAAAATAAGCACAGTATTTTTAACACCTTAATTGCATGTACATTTCTCTATATATAGTGTATATATATATATATATATACACTATGTATGTATGATTAATCATTTAATAAGCTGTGTGATCTTTATTTCATAGTGCAGGTTTAATCATTCACAATTGAGGGTTTCATTTAAACGTATAAAATGAAATCTTGAGATAAAGAGCCACTCAGATTTGTAATAAACTAAATAATGATCCCAGTGAAAGTCAGGTCTTAATCCCAAGAATATGTGTTAATTTTTTTTTTTTTACACAAAGGGCTTTGCAGATGCAATTTAGTTAAGGGTTTTGAGATTATCCTGGGTTACCTAGCTGAGTCCTAAATGTATTTATATACATCCCGAGAGAAAGGCAGTGGGAAAGTTGACTGCATAGACAGAAGGAGTATGTTAACTCAAACAGGATGAGGTCCTACAGGTTTAAAGATGGAAGGAGAAGCCATCAGCCAAAGAATGTTACATGTTGCTCTGGAAGTTCTGGAGCCCATATATGTTAGATTAGGAAATATTAGAATGGAAGGAAGCTTTAGTGGTGTTCATTCTTATTATATCTGAAACTTCAAATGTATATAGTTACAATACTTGAAAAATTAGGTGTTCATCAATTATCATGTTTTCTATTCATCTATTTGTATATCAGGAGTTATTCATTTCATAAGTTAACTATAACAAAACTTAAAAATATCTATAGTGATAAAGTCAAATATATTTATTCCAGAAAAATGTCTTCAATTTTTCCAATCGGTATATACTTATCTCTCTATGTTGGAAAACTAGTGTAGATCAGTCAAGATATATAACACCTGCCAGATATGCTTGGGTTCTTTGGAAGATAATACTGAGAAGGTAGGTAAAGGTGAAGTGGCAAATGCAATTTGTCTAAAATAGATGGAAAACCTAGCACACATCATTGAATTTGTATGCTCCAAATGCTTAGGTTTAAAAGTCAGTAAGCCTGGCAGCAAAGAGATGGGAAGACATTTAAATTAATGTAAAATTTTCTTAAGGAAAAAAGACATGATCTGGAAAAATAAACACTTGTAACAGAAAAATAAAAATGGGTCACTTATTTCACAAGAAACAGTTTTGGTCTGACTTACAAATGGCCTGAAGGGAAATGGAATCCAAAACAAAAATGGAACAAAATAAATTATCTGTAAATAAATGTGTTCATTCTCTCAAGTAGACAGTATTAGGTTAAGAACTAGTTTCTGGCTCTCTTAATTTTCACAACACAGATTTTTCCCACGAAAAGGTATAAAATTCCAAGTGCTTAGAAATGTAGACACTTATATACAGATCATAGAATTGCCATGAAATATTATCAGACATGACTCTAAACACTCAAATGATCATGTAGAAATAATAATCTACAATCTTTTGAGTTGATTAAAGTTCATAAACAATTTTTATTTCATAAAATAACATTAATTATGGAGACCAGTGATATGACAGTTAAGGAAATGAGGCAGCTTCATGTAAAGGACATTAGTCTAGAAGTTGCTCAAATTCAAAGTATAAAGAACTTTTGATATCTGAAGACTATGGGATTATTTGAACTATTAAATCTTCACTGCTTTCAGCAACAATTCCCTGAGATGAGTGATCCTATTTCCTATAACTAAGGACACAGGAAGGCAGAATTTACATTTGCAAGAAAATGAGCTAAAAAAAATCTTATTAGGAATGCTCTTCATCTTGAACCTCAACCAAAGAGCTCAATAATGCTTGTCAAGAAGAAAGTGAGGTCTCCAGTCTTTATTAGCTTTTCAGGTCAAACATCGAACCTGATGTGACTAATAAGTTATGGGATTTATTCAGTTCTTTTAAGAACGAATTGTATTCTCTAAATTTAGTTTTAATAGTACCTCAGAACATTCTGGAAGACAACATGCAGTTATTGACCTTTGGGGGAATCATTAGGGCAGTACAATTTTTGGAAATAATTTCAAAGATGAGAGAAAGATTTATATTTAAATTTGTTTGGCATTTGTGCCTTTTCAGTGAACAGCAAAATAAATATTCTTTTTTAGCATTTCTGGTACTGTATATACAATGTGTAATGTGCTCTGTACAAATTAGACTTGGTTGACGCACTTACATAAAAGGTAACAAAAGTAGGTTTTATGCAATTTGGGAAAATTTGTAAAACACCCTAGCAAGACTGGATTCACAAATACAGGTTATTCTAGAGGTTGGGGTTGGGAAATCTATGTCAGCATTAAAAATAAATGTCCCCCCTAAAATCATACAAGTTTCTGCTTTTATTGTACTAGAAACATTTGGATACCTGTGTCTATTTTGACCCCCACCTATGGATCCCATTTTGTGACTTCTGCCATAGAAATCGCTTTGCAATTTTGTAAAAAACATCAGAGCACACACGCATAATGTGTTATAAATCCTTACTATGCATACATTCTAGCCTATAGAGAGTATATTGATGCATATCCTTATGAAAGTGGTGATAAACTTCCTTAGGGAATACAATTAAGACATTGGTATTCGTCAAGTCCAGAATATCTCTGTTGGACTACTTTGGGCTATCTTGTTCCAGGATAATAGACTATGTCCACTTTTTATTAATACTGATACTTATTACTAATGATAATAAATTGAGGCTCTGCTCTTGTACTTAAAGTTTCTACTACTGAAGTTATATTTTCAAATTCTTTGATCATTTTTTCTGCCATAATCTGTTATTAATTCTGTTGAACATATTTTTTCATGTCTACAAATTTACATTGGGTCTATTTTATATGTTCCATCTTTCTCAAAATATTCATGCTTTCTTCTACCCTCATTGGTGAATATAATGACTTTTCTAAAGTCCATGTCTACCTATTCTATTATCTGTTTCATGTCTGGATATGGTTATGTTAATTGATTTTTGTCCTAAATATAAATGCTAGTTCCCTACTTTCTGCATAACTGGTATTTTTTTTTTTTTTTTTAAGGAATGGTACAAGTAGAAATGAAGTAGAGTAGGCAGGCATGCAGCAAGAGAGAGGAGGAAGAAGGATAGTATTTTATCTAGATTCTTAGTTGTTTAAGATAACAGAACAAATTCCATCTATTGCTCCATAGTGACTGATGGCTAGCCCATTCTTTCTAAAGGTAGCACTGCATTTATTATGCAAATCTCTTTATTCCAGCTTTTCAAAATGAGGATGATCTAAGAATACTAGATACTTTTTCAATTTAACAATGACTGACTCTTCTCTTTTTTTTTTTCCAGAAAGTAGTCTAGTCCTTGTCAAACTTAATAAAGTATTAATTATGTTAAAATGCTAATCACTTTTCAGTCTCTAATATGCTTACAAATAAATCTATACATGTTTAATCTACATTTCACTGAGGCTAAAGGTGTCTACTGACCATTAAATAAGTGATATATTTTATAATACATTCTTAATGCTAACTAATGACTTAGATATATCTATATTTTACTTTCGAAACTTTAAATTTCAAACTAGGTATCAGACTGGAATTCTCAATGGCTACTACCGTTCCCATTTTTCCTCAATAAAATTTTTGTGGACACTCATTAATAGGTCAATGTTTTGAAATACATGACTGTATCTACTCCAGAGGCATAAGGAGAGAGTGACTTGCTCTGTACTGGGAGCAGGGAAATGATGTTTAAGATACAATAAATATACTGAGCATATAGATTAAGTACTAGGAAATAGAGAAACATACAATGTAAAATAGATGAAATACATAAAACATGAGCACAGAACCCTGATAATTACCTTATTCTGTTTAACATTAGAGAAAGAAATGTAAGTCATAATATACTCTCTTCTCAGGGTTTTTGTATTTTTTTGGAACAGTTCTTCCCCAGATAGCCATATGACTATTTCCCTCAATCCTCCAAGTCTCTACAGTTGCCACTGTGTTGGTTGGTCCTTCCTTATCCTTATTCCACCTACCCAGAGCTAATCTATGCTCTTTTTTCCCTTTAATATATATGTAGCTCTGGTAGTCCTTGTGCTTGTCTACATTCTTGTAATTCTTGTAATGCCTTTCCCACCAGAATATAAGCTCTACAAAGGCACAAACTCCATATAAAGTTTTACACAGCTCCTACAACAGCATTTGTCATATAGTAAACACTAAAAAAAGTAGTTGAATGAATGAATAAATGAATGGATGAAGGACTTAATATTGAGCCTGATGCATGATAAATGTTCAGTCAAATTACTAATAAATTTATCATCATCATCATCATCATCATTAGAAGTAGCATCAGTTTTATTATTTGCTCTAACACAAAACACACTTCCAATTAGTCTGATTTTTCTGTGAAGATATCTATGCACATCACAGCAAAATCAAGAAAATTATTTTGAAACTGAAAATAAGAAACTACATCAACTAAAATCAAACATTAGGTGATTTAGATTTAATTTAGGACATGTAAATAAAATAAATGATCCCAAATACATAATTTGCTGTTCTTGATAAATGTGTTTTAATTCAATCAGTTATTATTTTAGATAATTTCAGAATTTGATGGTTTGCTAAACTCAATAATTTGATGTTTTATTGAATTAAATTTCCTGGAAGTACAGAATTAATCCTAATGTACTTAGAAATGAATATGAGAGTCCAGCATGAATATAATATTTGAAAATTATAAAAGACAGAAATTAATATATGTTCCTAGTACTAAAAAGGAAGTTATAGAACTCACAGACATGAGACAGATTAATTTGGAACAAAATGTAAAATATTCTTCAACTTCAATTTTTGCCTTATCTTCATTTAAGCTTTTGCTTACATTGAATCTTATATCTTCAAAATTCTGCTAAGTTGCATTATTCATATTTTACACCAACAATGATTCAATAAATTAATATTAACATTACAATAAAGCTAACAAAATAAAATGCACTCTTAGTAAACCTTTTATATGAACCAATCTTTATTAGGCAGTGAAATAAAGCAAAATAAGCAAGACACAGTCATGCTCCAAATCTACAGTCTACAAACATGCAAATAAATACATGTGATTCAATGTGATAAGCACTATTTTACCCTAACTTTAATTTTCATGCACCAGTACAATATAATTAAAAGGATAGAGCTTTATATAAAGCAGTGCTGTCAGTTTCATTCTGACATCATTGCATAAAGTAAATAGAATTATAATATCAATAACAGTAGGAAAATAATCTTTAAGTACATTATTTTAAGAATAATCTGAGCTTCATGAAAGCTCATTTCTCTGTCCTTATTTTCAACAAATTTAAATTTCAGCACATACCCATATATCACTATTTTTAACAACATTACTGTAACAAGTGCTACAGGAGCATAGAAAGAAAAGTTTATTTTGTGCTGGGAGTAGCTTCACAGGAGGGAGGCATCTGAATCACCAGTCAAGATAAAGAATAAAGGAGAAATGCAAGTTTGGGGGAAAGATAACATGTGACAGAACCAATGTTGAGAAGGGTGACAGAGTAGGGAGCAAAAGACACTGACAAAAGGAAAGTGGAGTCAGATATAAGAGTAAAAAAAGAAAAACAATATGCTCTATGACAAGAGACAAACTCTGGCTCTGAGGTAGTCTATATAGTCAGAAAGTCATAGAACTTTTTAGCACCTTTGCTTGTAAACTCAGAAAGCTTCTTATCAGACAAGATATCTGAACTCAGAAGAATGGCAGATAGGAAGAACTGAGAAAGTTCCTGATATCACAATCGAGTTGAAAACACATGTTCCAAGATAAAGTCAGATAAAATCATTAGGTTCAGCTATTCTCACCTTAGGGAAAGAAGCCTTTTACTATCTCCATGTACTGGTTTAAGTGAACTTAATCAAGAAAAATATAAACCTGAATTCAAGAATAAATTCTATATACTTCTCACAATATTTCAAAATAAATAGCTATTTCAAAATTAATACTATAAATTTCAAGTAACTCAATATATAAGAAAATATTTATATGAATATGCAACATTAATGTACCATAAGATTTTGAAATGTTTTTCAGAATACAAAAATATATATAAAATATATATAAAATATAGACAGTTCAGAATTATTTTGTTCATGTTACATTCATGTAACATTATGCCTGCATTATGTGTATTCATTGTTACATATGAGGACATAGAAATACACACACACAGGAATAACTATAAATGACTGCTGCTAAAAAAGAAAAAAAGTTAGATTCTTACTAGATGTTATGCATTGTTAATTGGAGGCTATGTGCTTAAAAATATTTTTAAATATTTCTGTTTTCTGAATGTTCTATAATGAATATGCAAAACTTTAATAATATAAAGCAATACCGTATTTTCTAAAACCACTGAGAATATGTAAATTTTATGCAAGTACAGATGGTCAATTTTCATTATGTAGACACTATCTATAAAAATTGGTTGTTCAAATTGTCTAGAAATATGTGCTTTTTGTTTAATTATAATGTTTTCTCAGCAACAGCCTTTTTTTAATCAGTATTTAAGATTATTTCAATGAAATTCTAGCTTATCATCTGATCAAAAAAGAAAAGAAATCTGATTCTGAGGAGTCATTGAAACTGTCCTTCCCCTTGGGGAGTGGAGGTTTGGGGCGGGAGACAAACAAGAAAACTAAGAAAGCGATATATGTATGTTACTATCACTAAGGCTTAAAACAAAACAGAGGCACTAGAAAACAAAAAACAAAAAAGCTCAAAATGAGCTATCTGTATTTATTGAAACTGTATATAAAACTATGCACTTGGTTTTTTATTACTATGATATATGTATTCAGCTCACATCCAAAAGAATATTTATAGTTACCAATAGCAAATATCAAAACAACTACTATCTTAAGTAGCATTTAATTGATTTTTTTGATAATAGTACACTTTATTTTTATCCAACTTGGGTTGGTCTTTTTCTTAATGAAAATTTAAGACTGTGTATGTTAAATAGGAGGTAGATTAAAATGATAGTTGATAAGCAATAAGCAGTTAAACAGGCCAGCAGGCAGGTGGCTGGCTGGTTGGCTGATTGATAGGTAGGTGGGTAGGTAAGTAGGTTAGATATGTAGATAGATACATTGATAGATGTATGCATACATACATGCATACACATATCCATCCGTACATACATACATAGAAAGAAGCAGATATAAGTAGATGAGATGCAAAATGAAAGGGAGAGAGAATTAATGGATATACTAGTATTTGATCTTTACATTTTCTGAAAATCAAAATGTATCATAAATATCCACTATATTTCTTTCAATATTTGTGACTCCCACAACAGTCCAATCCAGTCATTTCTAAGAAAACTCCTTTTTTACTGGATGATACAAAATTTAAAAAAAAAAAAGAGAGGACTATAAACATAATTGAAGAAAAAAATGGAATTAAACGGTATTTTGGAAAATTATCTTATTTTTCTTTCTCTTCCAACACAAAATCAATTGCAAAACATAAAAAGTTGAAAACTTGTAGCAATGTCATTACTATTAAAATATGAAAAGCATTCTTAAAATTTCAACTCTTATCCAAAATCTTGAAGTTAATGACATTGTACACTGCAATGAAAAGAAAGGCTTAGTGGAATTATTGTGTATTGAAGAAGAGGAAAAATTAACACATACTAGATGTGATTTAAGATACAGAAGAAGCCCTCTTAAAATATAATGCAAATAGAAAAAAATAGTTTTTAAAGAATTCATACTCATCATATTTTCACAGTCTAAAATAAGACACATTTGTAATTTCTGTTTGAACCCAAGACTTTCCCTAAACTACTGATGCTGATACTAAAGCAATACCTGGAACACAAAGCATTGAACTGAAATGAATATTTCTTCTCAAGGTGAGAAGTTCCCTGATTTTGTGTAAGTAGACTCAGTTGGATAAACTGAGGAGTACCACTGGTGAGAAGAGTAAGGGAAAAAAATTATAAACAAATAATATTTTCTCTTTCAGTTGGCATTTTGCGCCCACTAGTCCATTAGCTTGAAAAAAAAAGAGAATCAGCACTTAAACTATTTGTGATGTTTGCTCATGAATGATGCATCACTTTGCTTTATTGTTATTTATGTTTACATCATTAGACATTTTACATAACCTAGAACACTTGCATAAAATATGCAGAGGTTTATGTTGAAGAATCTGCTTTATTGAGTAATTAAATAATTTAGCTTGCTTTCCTTGTTTTAGGTGGCTACCAAGCTTTACACATTGCTGCATGCTCACATTCTCATATGCTCTTCAATTTTTGTTTTTAACTCTAGTAACAGAACAGTTGCCACTCTAAGACTGAGGGAAATATTTAAGTATAAGGGATCACACTCCATAAATAAAGTTAACCCTACAAAATGTGCCTGCATTTTAAGTGTATACATTAATTGCAAAGAAAGAAGCTATGAAAATTAAATAAAGGAAAACATATCACAGGCAGCTCTCATTTATTTTTTTCTTTCCTGAAAACACATTCCAAAACCAGGACACAATTTAAATAAAGATATATTTTCAGACTCAGTTTGGCTATTATTATATTTACTTTTACTAATTCTGGGGAGAATTTTGATCTATACATTTTGAGATATTTGAAAAAACAAATTATTCTAAATTGTTAAATGTCTATAAATTGGATAGTTATCCAATCAAGTATGATTGAAAATACCAAATATCTTTCTTAGACTTTTTACCTAAAATAGACTGTGCCTCTATGCTTCTTAAAGTTTTTTTGATTGCTAATATTAATTAATTTAAACTAATTTCTGTAATTGTGCTAGTCAAGAAGTCTTATGATAGCCTGATCTATAAATAAGTAGCTTCAAATTAAAAAAAACTTCAATGTTTTTCTTGTTTTATTTTATTTTCCTTAGCCATAGTACATTTTTTACATGCTTTCAATCCACAATAGTTTAAATACCTTTTTGGTTAACCAAACTACATACAGAACAGACTTCTCCTCCCAGGGTAATATGAGATGCCCTTAATCTTAAGTCAATATCCTGATATCTTTATAACTGCACCAAAAATGCAGGTTTTATACTTGGACCAAATAATAAAATCAGGTGTATATTTCTCATCTTCCTTTCTCTATCAGAGTCTAAATGTTGGTTTAAAATCCAAGATGAGAAGATTTAGCATGGCAATATTCAGTTCTCAACACGTAATGTAAGAGTGAATGAAGACAATGCTCTTGACTTTAAAAATATTTTTGTAAGGAAAAGTAAAGGTAGGAATAAAGGCAAGTAGGTAAACAGGCAGAAAAAGACAGAAGAAAGAAACATTTTATTTAGTTGTTTATCTTAGTTGTTACACTGGCCCCAGGACTCGCACTTGGGTCCTTGGGATGTATGCTTATGCCTGTCAGAGGTCACACACTTTCCTACTAAGTCACCAGGGCATGTCAACAGCCTGGGCTTTAATAATACATCTGCAGCCAACTACATTTAGCAGGTAAACATGTAAATCTCAGTAGGATTTCATTTGGAAAAAACAGCTCACCCGTGAAAGGGGAACTTAACTAGATACCAAAGATGATTTCCATTGGGATTTCTCATAGTTCCTTTTTGCTATTTATTTTCTTTTAATGATAATATCACTTTATTCAGATACAGAAGTCCAACTGCAAATGATTTTGAAAACTGTATGAAATTGAACTTTTTTGAAGAAAACCAATCATGATGATATCAAAAAGCTGAAAATACCAATAGTTGTAGAAGAATGTTACTTCTTTTCCAGATGTTTGAGATTTTGTACTCTCTGCTGTTATACTGCTGTCTCACACAAGGTGTTTGTTGTGATTTTGACTATTCCCACTTTTTCGGATTCAAATTTGGTCACCTGGCTATTTCTCTAATTGAGCTGCACTCATGGTTGAACTACTGTGAGACACTTGGTAGAGCAGAAAAGCCCTGAGCATGATGTCAAAGTAGTATTGCAGTCCTGTCTATAATTGTATGATCTCAAATATACCATTATATCTTTTTAAGTATTATTTTCTCATTTCCCCACAGAACTATTAACAGTAGTGTCACTATGTATTTGGTAATTATATAGCTACCTTAATAATAATTCCATAACACTTAAAGTAGTAGTACTTCAACAATTCAAATCTGAACTCATCTGTTTTCCCATACTTTCTAGTATCTCCAAAAAAATTAACTCCCACTGAGTTATTTCAGGTGAAAGAACTTGACATTAGTCTTTATGTTATTCTTGTTCCTTCCTTCACAAATTTTTAGATAAAAATAGCCAAATTACAGCATATTTGTTAAAAATGTGCTCTATGTCATGCTCTGTCGAAAGTGCTTTTTATATATATATATCTTCATTAATTTAAGTTCTACCAAAGGAAAATGACATTTTGAGGAATTGAAAGAAATCTAGTATAACCAGGGTACATAAGGTAAAAAACGGATAGCATGAATTAAGACCATTAGGACAAGATTTCAGAACAGATGACTCTTACAGGCAATCCTAGAGATTTTAGTCTTTAAGAGAAATATGCAGTCATAACAGTTTTTAAGTGGTGTTATAATTATTCTCCCTTCAGTAATGAAAATTGATTGTAGGGCTTAAAATTGGATGTAGAGAGACAAGGAAAAAAGATTATTGCTCAAAAACAGTTAATCCTTGAAACTTTCACTTGTTACTCTAATGTAATTTTATCTCTTTGTTTTACAGAATTACATTTCAATTATTTTTTACAATGTAGTAGCTTGAATCAAGTGAAAATAGACACAATAATAAACTGAAGTTTGAACTATTTACTCTAACTTAAAGTTGAATCTTGTTACATGAATAAATAATTTGTTCATATATTTCAAATAGACCTTAAATGGTTTAAATAATATAATTATTTTCTTCCTTATATTTAAATAAAATTACTAGCATGAGTTTTTCTCAGTTGCTCATCATTTTTTAAATATGTGGAAATAACTTGCATTTTAGTTCCTCTGGGTACTTCAAACAACTGAAGAAACATAATTCAATATTTTATATTCAGTACCACTACCTCCAGAAATTATCCTATGACTTGTCAGAATCTAGATTTTTTCTCAACAAAAGTCAGTGTCTTTTTCCTATTTGAATTATACTCAGAACCCAATTCTTTGTTATTTGTTTACACATTTGTCTATCCAAGTAAAATTTGAGTTTATAGTGGTAGGTTCTGTGATGGACAGTCATTCATTGTTTAGTAGACCGTTCTATGGGGGTAATACAGCAAACCAGACAGACATGCTTTCTATATCCCATGTAATTTGGTGGCTAACAGTCATATTGAGAAAATGTACTAACCAAATATTACATTATTCATATAATATATTATTAAATTATGATAAATGACCATCAACAAAATAATTTAATTAAATTATAAATAATTTAATATGACATATATTTTGTCATAATATTTAATTTATTCAACTTATATTTCTCAATAATTGTACACTAATTTCCTTTTCTTGTATAATCTCTGGGCAAGCACTAAGTTATAGTGATAATAACAAACAGTACAGTACCCTGAACATAGTAGAGTGTTATTCCTATTTCTTTACCCTTCTGCCCTCAGAGTGGAAAAGATGTTTGCAAAACCAAGAATTAATAAAATTAAATGTAAATTCTATAATATAAAAATCATCATCAACATTCTACATAGGGGGAAATGTTACTTACATTATTAAAAAAAACAGGCTTCATATTTATGAGGAAAAACAATTCCGTTGTTAGTACAACACCCAGTCCATGATATCTCGTTATAGCAGCCAAAATGGACAAAGGCAACAAAGACATCAATACTGTGTGTTTGATTTCCCAATTTGGAAGGTCAAATTATATTAGCCAGATTATAAAAACTCGGATTTACTTCCTAGCACACTACATTTTTATAATTGCAGAATAAATGATGTCCATAAAGACTCAAAAAAAGTCCAGGCCATTTAATTCTATTTTATTACAGAAACAAACACTATATAAAATTGTATTTTAGGTTCTCAAATTCCAGTACAAAACATAAAGCAATATTGTTTGTGAAAAGTCATGAAGAAAGACTATTACAAGAAGTTGAATGTTCATTTTTATGTGACTCTAAGTGCTATAACCAAGACTATAAACTCTGTGGAAGTCTACTTTACTAACCTATAGCAGAATAAACAAAATCTTGCCAAGTGTCAAACATCACCAAATCCCATTTGGTAAGAAAATAATGAAACAGAGAACTTAAAGTTAATCTAAAAATGAGTGAAGAACCAACCATTTTTCCAAACTATAAATCACTTGGAGGGCATTTGGGTTATGGATATAAAAAAACTAAATTAAAATTATATTCTGGATTAAAGTTGGTCTATACTTATGCACAAATATGTTCAATCAAGCATATCGAAAGCGTACTAACAAAGTCATTTCTCACTAGAGCACTTAAAATTCCATTATCAGTTATATAAACTACATATTCCTAGTGATTAACTCATGGCAAATAGTCATTTGCAATGATTGGTTCAAACACAAAGTTTTACAGTAAATAAAATCATCATATATTTCTGTAAGAATGATAATTAACTTTTATTGAGAATTCACTAGCTAATTAAGTTAATTCTCAAAACAATTCTGTATATAGTAGGTTATTTTCATCTGCATTTTATAGGGGTAAAAAGAGAAAGTCAATAAATTTGTGATTTCATCAGCATTCTATGCCTCTCACAAAAATCATAATCTGTCCCTCTGTCTGAAGAGCCTGTGTTGTTTTGTACTATTCTATGCTGCCTCCATTGTACAGCAAACTAATCTAAAATCTTTTTGAACTCAATCAGCCTAATAAGGTAATTTTATGTATAAGATAATTGAGTTCTCAACTGGCTGATTCAATATCATATAGGTTTACATTTCTAGGCACATAATCCTAATCAGATTTGTTTATACTTTTATAACAAGGTAAGTATGTTCAAATGTTGAGTTGGAAAAAATGTACTGTATGTATAGTACATGATGTTATATACTATGCAATCACGCATTGAGAAAAATAGCTAATAGTTTTGAGAACACAATAAAGACATGGGTTATTAGGAAATTTTATTCATGTTTTAACTGCTACTTAGAGCAATGACTGCTATTCATCTGAAAAGTATTATTTATTTTAAAGCACAAATGTATTAAATAAATGTGTTGCTATTTGATAATCCATTTCAAAAACCGTTTTGAAACAGTCTTTCCTATTGGTTTTCTATGTGAATGAAGATGGCTAGCATGGTGGTTAAGAACTTGGATTCTACCAGGAGTTATTATAGTTTCAATACTATTACCTCATTATTGCTACCCGATGTTATTAACTACGCTGTGTCTAAACTCCCAATCCAGAAAAATGATGATTAAAGCACTCACTAATTTGGCTTAATGGGTTTAAATGTTTTATCTATGACACACGTAAGAGTGACAGGTAAGGGCTCAATAACATAAAGTATTAAATGTCTAGTAAGCATTCTAAAGGTGGAAATTTTTAATCTGTTAATGTAACTTGAAAATTGTTTTAATTTTAAAATTTTTCCAAAAGACTAAAGTATCCAAAAATATACACATATACACACAAAAATCAGAAATCAGTAAGTAACATTTGAGATTCAATTAAAAATACTTTTTAAATGACATTTTATCTTTTACATTTCACATTCAAATTAACACTAAATGGAATAGGTCATTACTTTTTTTAAATTTTTAATCATTCTGTGTAAAACTTCATCCTGAAGTTTCTTGATATGCCTCAATCTATTGCTCAGCTTAACTTTAATGAGAAATGTAATTGTGGATAAATGTTTAATGGGGTCCATGTTTATTAGTGACCATTTTGCCATAAAGAAGATAATTCCTCAATTGCAGCTATTTAATTACAATACTTTGTTATTTTTATAGGCTAAGTTAAAATACAACTGCAAAATAATGACAATGTTTTTGACACTAAATATAATTCCTGGATAATTTATAAGAACTTATAATTATTAAAAATTTATGATGTCAAAAGATTTTCATTTGTGTACTTGATATTATATTCAGATGTAAAAACAAAATATTATTAATGTACATGTTCTCAAAAAGATGTGTTTCAATTTTTTTAAAAATGAAAATATGCAAGATTCCATTGATCTAACACTGAAAAGTATGGGGTATCTTATACTTATAAAACTTACATGAACTTATAGAAGCATAAGTTCAACCTGTCATGCAATCTTCTTACTCTGAAGACAAGTCATTTAAAATTCTGTCTTTTTCAGCATTTGATAGCAATAATATTAAAAATTTAAATCTATAATTAATAAATTGGGTACACATAATTTCTACATGCACAGAATAGATTTATGTAAGTAGGAGTATTTCACATCCTACATATCTTTCAATTCAAATTAATTTGAATATAAGTTATTTAACTGATACAAATAATTATAGAAGTTGATTCTGATAAACAGGAACTAGGTTATGAAAATTCAACCACAATCAAACACTCATAAAAGTAACCTCAGAAAATGATATATTAAATCTGGTGATTATTTTTGCATGAATAATTTAATTTATATGAAACATTTCATTTCTCTACATAAACCAATTCAAGGTTAGTTATGAATCATCTTTATTATGTAAAATATTATCCTTGCTTCTGTGGAAATAAGGCATATTTTACCCCTAATGAATTCAAATTTGTATCAATCCCTCAAAAATAAAGCATCATTATACTAATAGCTCTTAGTTCTATGCCCTTCCAAGAGACTTCTTAGAGTATTAATTGGATCTTCTAATTTCATTAAAAAAATTGCTATGTAATTAATTTACCATATTTTAATGTAGTTTATCGCTTTCACCTAAATAAATTTACCATTTGTTTGGGGGTAAGGAGACAAGCAATTCTCAAGAAATTACTATGTGTCAAACACTGTTCTAAATACTTCAGCTATGGAAACACATGTAATACAATAAACCTATGAGTTACCTATTACTATTACTGTTATTATCAGTAGTAGTATGTTTTAAATGAGGAGACCGAGGTATAGAGTACTTAAATACACCCAAATTGCAAAGCTGTAAATGTTGATAAAAGTAAAATTGTTAGAGGAAGGCGTAAGTAATTCATGTGTCAAATTATAAAATTGTTCCCCAGAGCTAAGTGTTGACCTAGATATTGAAGGTTTGAGTAGGATGGGAGGAGCAAACCATGGGTGAATATTTCAGAAATTAATCCAGTGTTTGTTTTTCCCTTGAGATTTCTCTGAGGATCTGCTCAGTTGATGAAATCTCTTCATGTTCTAGACCATCTTTGAACATATTTTGTTATCATTTATTTACTCTTCAAGTAAAAATTTACTGAAAACCTAAAATGGAGAATCCAAAGATGACAAATAGTTCTTATGATCTTGATGAGCACATCATATAGAATGTATCAGATTTTCAGCATGTATTAGTAGAATGTCATCTACTCTTTGTCATTCTCTTACATAGTTTTTTTTTTTTTTTTTTTTTTCCTGTGTCTCCAACTCAACTGCAGGCTTTTTGGTGATCTGAACATACTGTATATGGCCTCTGTGTGCTCTACTCTCTGAATCTAGCATGAACACAACACAAAATAGGCACTTGGTGAACACTAATTGGTTGATACGGAACATTGCCATTTGTAGAACATGTTTTGAACCAGATGGTGAGGAATATTTTACATTTTAGAATTTATATTCTTAAAAAACTAGAACAGTTCACAGAGAAACTATCCAGAAGAAATTATAAGTAAAGGTCGTCCGGTTCATTGTCTACATAGTAAGTTTCTGGGCTTCATAAGCAATATATTAGAAATTTTCTTCAAGCTGTTCTCTGGGTAAGAAGAAATATATGGTTCCCTTGCACCTATATTTTTTTAAGGAAAGATGCAGGAGGAACGCAAGCAAGCAGAGGCAGGAAGAGAGAGGAAGAAAAAAAATTTGTTTGTTTTGTAGCTGTTCATCTTGTTCCCCATTCCCGACACATGAACCCATGTCCTTAGTATGCACATGAACTACACCAACTCAAGACTACTCAACTAGGACATTCCACTTCCACCTATTTTTGATAAATAAAATTCTGATGATTAGGCTGCTAATAATGCCTGCTCCTTTTTCCATCATCAACCAGCCTACTTTTTATTTGAAGTAAGACACAGCAACATGTTCTTTAATGGAATGAAAAAGAACATACAAATTATTACTCCAATTAAAATTACTATGTTTTCTAAGATAAATATACAAGTGGAATATTATACTAATTTCAGTACCTTTTTAGTAGCCACAACTGCAGCTATATCATCTTTGTTTATTTGAAAATTTTATAACTTACAGTTGACATTGATATCACTTCCAAAAATCTTTAGTTTTTTCCAGCTCTACCTTAGTCCTTATGTAAATCATTCACCCATTACTAACACCAGCTGCTTTACTGCTAAGGCATTTGAACTTGTTGGACCTGCTGCTCTAAAAAGTTTGTGACTATTTTGATTTTATACAGTTGACTTCTTTTTGGTGGTTTACTGCATTGTTCAAAAGTAATGTGCAGGGTCCTTGTCTCTAAATACATATTTTAACCTGCAAAATCAAGGCCAGAAATTATTCAAAATATTGCAATTTTTAAAAAGTATTTAGCAATTGTTATTTGATTACTTTAAAATATTTATAAAATTTTATAAGGACCACTATCCTCCTAAATTTATTTATGCAAATCTATGTGGAAATACATGAAAATAAAACTCTTATTCAACAATATGTAAGTATATAACAGTGTGATTATAACTTACAAGTAAGCAATAAGGCAATGAAAAATACAATGTTAATGTGGTATAGCATAGAGAAGTCAGAGGAAAAAATGACCATATCGAGCTGGAATCATTGGAGACAAATTGAGATGTGGTGTGACTAAACTGAGCTTAGAAAGAAATATATACCTCTCAGATCTCAGGTAAGGGGTTAATATCTAAGATATACAAAGGACTCAAAAAAACTGGACAATAAAAATACAAGAATCCAATAAAAAATGGGCTGAGGACCTTAACAGACACATCTCCAAGGAAGACACACAAATGGCCAACAAGTTCAAGAAAAAATGTTCTATGTCTCAGTCATCCAGGAAATGCAAATCAAAATAAAAATGAGATATCACCTCATGCCAGTTAGAATGGCTATTATCAAAAAAAAAAAAAGGCAATAATAAGTGCTGGAAACGATGTGTAGAAAAGGGAACCCTAATTCACTGTTGGTGGGAATGTAAAGTGGTGCAATTATTCTGGAAAGCAGTATAGAGTGTCCTCAAAGAATTGACAATGAAAATTCCATATGATCCAGCTATTCCTCTTCTGGGCTTTTACCCCAATGACACAAAAACAGTTATACAGAGAGATATATGCACCCCACTTTCATTGCAGCACAATTTACAATAGTTAAGAACTGGAATCTACCTAAATGCTCATCAATAGAGGAGTGGATAAAGAAGATGTGGTACACATACACTGTGGAATATTATCCAGCCATCAAAAGGGAGAGACCCTGCCATTTGCAACAACATAGATGGACTTGGAGAGAATTATGTTTAGCAAGATAAGCCAGAAGGAGGACAGACATCATACGATAGCACTCTTATGATGGGCAAAGATAAAATAAATAAATGTTATAAATTAAACAACACTAAAAATGGGAAGGGGGAGAGAGAGAGAGAGAGAGAGGGAGAACACTGCTCCAATAACGAGGGATTCTTAGAGATAACAGAAAAAGGCAAATCAGAAGGTTGCAAAGTAATGGGGGTGGGGTGTGGGAAAGAGGATGAAGGGAATTAACATAAACAAAGGGATAAAAAAGGGGAGAATATTAGTAAATCTACTAGGAATTTTGTAAATGTAAAATTACCACTATGTATACCTCAAAACAAGTCATTGTTAAAATGCAATATCCCTTCAATAAAAAAAAAATTTAATTAAAAAAAATAAATATGTGACTTGTGAAGGAAAAGAACTTTCTGTATAAAATGCGAAGGTAGTTGAAAAGATATTTTAAAATAAATGCATTAATTCATTGTGTTGGTTTTCTATTGCTACTGTAACAAATTGATTTCAAAGTATAAAGCAACACAAATTTATTTTCTCACTGCTCTGAATAACTGAAGTCTGACATGGTTCTACCAAACTAAAATCAGTTTGGGCTGGAAGCACTACAAGAAGCTCTACAAGAAAATCTACTTGCAGGCACATGCAGGTTGGCAAAACTTATAATGTGCACATTTGAATAATACATAATAATCTCTCTAACTCAAGCTCAGTTGATAACAATCTATTCCACCTGTAAAATACCTTGTTGCTATGTAACTATATATCTGCAGGTATAAAATTAAGGACAGAGATCATGAAAGTCAAAATCCTGGCTAACACAGTCATTAAAAACATTTCATTTTGTAAGCAGCTCTAATTTTAGTAATGGGAAAATATAAAAATAAAATTTCTCATTTTTAAATTCTAAAAAAAAGCATAACCCAATAAGGTAGAAAAATCACAAATAACTGTGTTTGTTATAAAAAGGATTCATTTAGAATGTTTTTAAATTATTAAATTTTGCAAATTAAATCACAGAAAATAGGAAGGAAAATATTTAAAACACTAGTAAAAAGCAAAAACATAAATGTAGGGATTTAGTTATGAAAATGTTCTGGATAGACTTCTCAGGAAAGTCATAGCATATTTACGAAGACTTAGAAAGTTCAGAAAGAATGTAAGAGATTTATTAACTTACACTGAAAAAAGAAAAAGCCATTGCAGACTCTAGAGAAGGAAAATCATTTCTCAACAAGAAATTCTAGATGTGAAAGTGACTTAAGGAAGCATCTTTGACATAATAATGTATACCTTAATCCTACATAATGTTATAATATAATGTTCCTTTCATAAAATTTAAATTAAAAAGGCATCATCTATTGCAATGACATCAACTGGACTTAATTTCTTTCAAACAATTGGTTTAAGATCCAAGTTGAACAATATGTGGGCTTATCTTCTCTTAGAAACATCCATTATTCTTCCATATCAAAATATTATGCAAAGGGTATGTCCTTGTGGCCTAGCAAATAAGGCTGTAGGACATAGTCCACATGTATCCCAAAGACCCAGGTCAAGACCTGGGGACAGGGAGCAACCAAGATAAGCAACTAAATAAAATAAATGGAAGTTTCCTCCTCCTCTCTCTTCCTGCTCACTTTCATACCTGCCTGCACCTACCTACCTTTCCTTTTAAAAAAAATCTTAAAAAATTTATCTGCAAAGGATTTTTTTTAAAAAAATGTAAGAGTCTAGAAAGAGAATGATCAATGAGATAAGTTCAGAAATCTATATCACAGCAAAATTCACAAATATTTTAAATTTTGCAAATCTAATTTGGAAACAAATAATAAAACCTACATAACTGTAGTCATTGCAATTAGGATCAAAGGACATTATAAACTAAATAATATACTAGTTCATACATTAAATTCTATATATTATATTTAATTACTAAAATTTATGTTAAACTATATCCACAAATCATTTTAAATAAATTTATATTTTATTGATCACAACCTAGGGTGAATAAGCAGGATAAATGACGTAAAGCCAGTAATAAAACTTTACATTTCTACTCTCTTTGATCCCTTTATTTCTTTCTTTTATCTTATTTGATGTAATAAAAATTTTTGCAATAATAAAGTAAGGGAGATAGTATTAGAGTTTTCTAGAGAAACTCTATTACTTTTGGCAGGGTTGGATATGTGCTACCTCAGAAACATTTTGGTGGAAATAGTTTCTTCAACTTGCAAAAGACTCCAGCAACCACAACATAAAAGTGACGTACTAGTTTATTTTCATGAAGTTCACTCAAGTGTTTTAAGATAGGGAACAAAAAAGAGGACTTAAACTTATTTTTTCTGTGGTGTGTCTAACAATGATATGAGTAAATTTCATTATCTATTCTCCTATCAGCTCATACCCTTCACATTATTATAAGAATGGTGAAAACAGTAGAAAGTATTCTATATTTTTAATGGGGACATATTTTAGTTTTAAATATAATAAATAAAATTTCAAATGCTTCCTCCCTCAAAATTTAATCCAGTAATTACAAAGTAAGATCCACTACAAGTTTGACTAGATCATCTTTTATTATTTTAGAGATGTTGATA
The DNA here is from genome assembly GCA_004363575.1 of Solenodon paradoxus. Lineage (NCBI taxonomy): Eukaryota > Metazoa > Chordata > Mammalia > Eulipotyphla > Solenodontidae > Solenodon > Solenodon paradoxus. The sequence continues at coordinate 163,163 of RJWH01000754.1, read as the reverse complement.
AATTCTGAGTTTCAAAAAAAGCACACAAGAGAAGTCCTAATAATAGTAAACATTGGCTATCACCTCCTTTTTCCAGTCATATCAGTCTATTAATTCTAGTAAGACTAAGTAAATTTTTCAAGTAAAAGGATTTGGTTGCTATTGCGTTCACTGTTTTCCTTATATCTGAAAAATATATGATTTCAGTTACATTTATATGAGTATCAAGAAAAGCAAATGATTAAACCTTTAACTTTGTGGATAATATTCATCATCACAACATAGTTGTTTGTTAAGAAAATTTAAATCATAAAATTACATGAAAGTTATAATGTTGTATTTGTAACAGGATTTGAAATGAGTCTTTCTAAATAGAACATATGGAGATGGAAAGGAAACTACCAGCTTAAAAAGAAAAGTTGGAATACTACAGAAACATATCAATCTGGAAAAAGAATTTAAAAATAGTTATCTTTGGAAATATCAGTGTAAACTAAATCTCATTAATAACCTACAATAAATGGAGGTAAATAGAACAGCAAAGGTATGCAAATTAAGGTTAAAAAGTACTAAGATAAATAATTTGGACAACATGAGGTCATGCTAAGTAGTAATTAAAAACATTCAAATATATGTCTGCATCAAAAATGAGCTATTTAATTGTTTCTAATAAAGAATTCATTAGGATGATGAATCTTTATTGACATTTGAAAAAACATTTATTCAAATCACTTTTGTAAAAGATATATATTTTTCTTATTCAATGTATTTAAGTGCTTTGTGTTTTCACTCAAATCCATGAAAAGCATGTGTATAAGTTTCAAGCAACAGCTGGTTTGGAATGGTATATGACAAGGATGGGAGTTCTTCCCACAGTAAATAAGGTGCCAGGAGCAGACAGAGTACGTGAGCTGGGAACATGAGCCTCAAATATGAGATCACCCAATATTATTATTTTTCTATATGAAAGACAGAAGAAAGACAAGATTGGTTTGCTCTTTTAAAACCATCATTTCTAATCAGAATTCCTAAAGCATTAACTTCAAAAACATCAGGCAGACTATTTAAAACTACTTTCTCACTGCTGTATCAACCTTTCATTGCGATAAATAACATTTTCCTTTGTTTAATCTGAATGTCACATTAATTTTGAATTCATAGATACAAAACATAGAGAAATTATAAAAGATCTAGAGACAGATCACAAAAATTATTAACCGATCTAGGAGCAAAGCCAAAAAATAAAAGAAAATATTTAGATGATTATGAATATATATTTTAGATTGCAGAAAAATAAAATTAAAAAGGAATTTAAAGCCTTAAAATAAAAGTTTTTTAAGTGGTTAACCCAAGAATTCAGTACCAAGAAAAAACGATGAAAAACAAAATGATAAAGAGATCTTAAAATGTAAGCTGCAAATTAATATTGAATGAAATAGATTTACCTAGAACAAAAATAAGTCATAACAAAATGGCAAAAGTTGATTGACATAGAGAAGTGATTTGTTACCAGATCTTGGGGATCTTTCCTTATAAGAATCAGTATTCAATAGATACATGCTGTATAACTAATGGAAGTATGTTGAATAGAACTATTACATAAAAAGTGCTTCTCATTATGTTTTAAATATTTTCATAGATAAAATAAATTCAAAAATCTCTGCAAAGGTTAAAAGTTTTTTTGAATTTGTTGGAAAATGAGGAAAATATTTTCTTAATATTTATTTTCTTACTTGGTTTAATGCTGTGTTATTAACGGTGTCATCTGGTTTTAAACAGATAGCATTACTTAATAACTGTATATCGCAGATGAGGCAGTCTATTTCCTATCCATTCCCTTCTTTGCTAAAAAACAAACAAACAAAAAAACCAAAACTAAACAAAAACACTTAAAGCCAAACTAAAACCCCATATATTGCTATTTTGAACTGAGGGCTTTTTGTTTTTCCTGGCCTGTACACAATCCATACATGTGCTGTTAAGTGCTAGAGCAACCGCCCTCACTCAAACAGTGATGGTGGACCAGTGAAATGGAAAGATGGAGTTAGTGGAAACATTTCCCAGGTCTGTATCCTTAAGAAGTGATGTCCCAGACGCCTGTTCTACAGCCTATCAGCCAGACATCCTCAGCAGGATCTAACTTTCATTACCTACATGGGTAAGTGCTTAAAAACTCACTCTATAACTTTTATTTTCTTTCTTCTTTCATTTCCCTATTCTTCTCCTGTTTTTTTGTTTCTTTGGTTTATGGTTTCTTTTCTAAAATCACCTTTCAAATAAACTATTTGAACTTGAATCTAAGTCAGAATCAGCTTCTAGGGGATCACAAACCAGAACATGTAGTTTTTGTTTATTAATAGAGATGACAATATCAGTATAAAGGAGATATAAAGAGCAATACATTAAATAAAAGTTTATAAAACTGCATTCACAAAACATTATAAGAACCTCTTTTGTTCACTGTTCTCAGAAGTTGAGATATTTGCAGGTAATCATTGATGAATGTCCAAATTTAATTTTATTTGAGTAACAGTATTCTAAAGATTAAAAACTTAACGATCTTCACATGCAGAAGACTCTCTGTTGTAATAGTAATAGTAAGTTCATATTCTGAAAAAAAATGAGTCCGTTAAAATAATAAAAATGTATGTTAATTTAATATACTATGAAACAAAAAAAAATTGATTCTGTTGGAAATATTAAGCAGCCAGTGTTTTAAAAGAGAATATAAAAATGAAACTGCATGAATATTTACAGCATAATGGTTGAACCATTAAAGAGTACTTATGTTCATGTGTTTCCTCACTAAGAAATACACCTTTTAAGAAATACAAAGTTTAAAAATATGTATATTTCCTCTTTTTTTGATATCTATGCATTGGTGAAAATGAATGGAATGATAAATGGATGGAAACACATTCTTGGGAAATATTTAAATGTTTATACTGATAGAGCATTTTGAAAAGTGAACAGACCATCATCCATAAATCTGACATATGTGAAATATTTTCTAATTTAAATACAAATGGTATCTTAGATGAAAATAAAGTAATTTTTTGCTCATGGATTGGACACACACGTTAGCTCAAAGGGACAAATAGATGCTTTCATAATTACTATATTTTTATAATGAAATGAATGTGATGGAACTGTCTTGCTAATGAAAAAAATTTCAGATTTGATAACCAACTATATTGGAAGTATTCATAAAGATCGTTGGTTTTATTTTTACAGGAACCAGATATGCTAAAATTCTTGATTTCAGAACCCCCACTGCCATTGTATTCTAATTGTCTGTTAATTCTGATCAGAGGAGTCATCCATTATTTTGTTGTCTCCATCTCTGTGTGTATGTGACAACATATGATACAACGTGGCAGAGAGTCCTTGAACATTTAAAGACTTGTGTCAAGAGTACATTTCAACCCTTGGCTAAAACATGACTATAAACACGTTACTCTCAAAAAAGTGCATGTTAACAAGACAAGGTTTCTGCTTATTGCATTTGCATGTAGCCTGTTTCTGAAATCTTGCTTTCAGGTCTTAATTTTTAAAACCCTTGAGAGCTTTAATGATTTGGATATCAAGTTATTTAAAGCAATTTGTAGACACATTTTATTCCTTCTGGTTATTTATTTTTCTTGTATATCACTTAAAAAAGGCCAAGCATGAAATTGGAGCTGCAAAGCAAGAACAAATTTATTGATATGAAACTGCTCTGAAAACTCAATAGTTGTGCAGCAAAGCAAAAAGGGTAAAGGGGCTGAATAATTCATTGAACCTTTAAGCATCAATAAATAACACTTACAGTGAGGAATGTCTGCTTTGCAACATTAGGTATGAAATGTGAGTATAAAATAAAAGACATCTTCAAAGTGCCATGTTGAGAGAATCTTTGAATAAACAAAACAAAAAAAATCATTAATGATTCTGAAATTAACAAACTATGGTAACACATTTCAGGACTGGGAAATTCACGTTCTGTACCAAGCTTCAAATTTTACTTACATAGGTCAAATTAGTTGATATTTGTATGACCCCATAATAAAAGAAGAATGTCTTATTTGTGCAGAATGATAGACAGTGAAGAAAGTATTATAATTGTAACTAGGCATTTAAAGTCCCTATTTACCAGGAAATATTATTAATATACTGAAAGCTATATTTAAAAACCTGCAAATGGAGCATCTTTACTTAACACACTATAGCTGCTTCTCCTTTTACTACGATATTACTTCTAGAGTATACTTGTGGAGTATACTTATTTATTTACTTACTTACAGAAGATCAATCTCACTGATGATGAATAAAACTTTAACAACATTTAAAAGGGAAAAGTGTTGACAAAATTTATAAGATGGCCTTTAATAATAAAAGTGGTAAATTTCATGTAAAAGGACAAAATAAAAGATGGATTAAGCAGAGTGTGAGAAAACACTTTGGTAGAGGAGAAAAAGTGTGAGCTTTGGAGAAAGAGATATCCCACTAAATGTAGTGATCTCCTAAATGAATTAACTTGGACAAGTTACTCAACTTCTCTGATTTGGATTTTCCTTACTTTTATCTGAGCTAATAATTTCATCTACATCCCACAGATGTACCATATTGATAAAAATATACATCCAAACATGCATACACAATTTAAATTATTAAGTTACATTCAATGTGTTCAATAAATATTTTAACTGTTAGTAGTAGTGTAACTTTTCGGAAAATCAAATAGAAACTTAGGGATATGTCTACACATGGATTGACATGTATTAAATGATGTCACATCTATAAAATAGCTAGCATCTTGTCTGGATATTGCAATAACTCTCCAACTATTACTTCTCTCCCATCTTCATTTTTCATTTATCTCAGTGTAGTAAAATATTTGAAATTATAGCTTTATATAATTATAAATAGTTTCTTCTTTTTACAGGATTATTCTACAGTCGTGTATAATTAAATTATATACTTTTAGAGGCATGGATACAATATATCACTTAGTTACATGGCATTTCTCCCATTTTTTAAATAAAAGCAATGAAAAAGCCAAATGAACAATTCAGAAGAATTAGACTTACTTATAAACTAAACACTATTGAATTGAATTTTGGAAAAGGTTCAAAATACATACCTCACAAGCACCTAATACTTTATTCATTTTTTTTTTTTTTAGATATTTGAAGATGTTCTTAAATGGTAGCTATAAAAATTCTGTAAGGCACATAACTTGCAGTTTTGTCATCAGAACATGTTCACATAGTGTTCCAAAGAGTAGCATAATTATGCGCAGTTTTAAATACTGTTAATTAGTATGATCGGTTGCTCCATATTTGACATGAAATGTAAATGAATGGTTTGTTATTTAAAGGAAAAATAATTACTCACAATGATGCTGTCTGTATAATAAATGATCTACAACTTACAGATACATTAGGTAGCCTATAGGGCACAGCAAAGAAGAATGGATGGGAAGCAAAGTAAAGCATAAACTGCTTGAAAGTTTATTAATTTCATTTTACCCCTTAAAAGGTACCTATTTAAATAAATGTGATGCTTTGAACCCTAATTCTCCTTAAAACTACGTAACTTCAGTCCTCATTAGTTTTAAAAGATAGATATAGAAATTAGTGAGAGCAACAAAATTATATATATAGAATAGTTAAAAAGTTAAAGGAAAAATTTAAATATTCATTTAGTCTGAGAAAGAGAAGGCAGGAAGCAGCCCTTATAAATAAGAAAGCTTTTAAAAGAATGAAGAAAACTGCATAGATAATTAGTGACAGCCACTGCACGTTTGAGTCCTAAAGAAACATAATTTGTAGTCCAATAACTGAAAAAAAAAAGAGTTTAGACTGGTGTCTTGCTCAAAGCAAGAAATAAAGCAATATTAATCAGATTCAAATAGAGAGAAGCAGGAAATGCATATTTCAGAACTATTCTATGTCAGTTCTACAACTATATTTTATAAAAATAGAAAAATTATTAAAATATGCTTTAGAACATAAAAATAAAAGTTAAGAGCAAAGGGGGTTCCCTTATTACTTATTTGACTTCTTATTTAAAAGGGAAAAGGAACAGTTTTATCATTTTAGTATGAGTATATATTTACTTCGTATGTTATGGTGCAGGACTTCCAGACAAACAGGTGTTTGTTAGTACTTATTTATATTCGAACTTTTCCAGGACAACAGAGGCAACCCAAAAGGTGACAAAGCAAAAGAAAACTGGAGAAGCAGCGCAATAAATAAAAGATGTTTGGATCAACTGAGTTTTTTTTGTTGTTTTGGGGGGGGTTTTGGCAGTAAAAGTTGCTAAATGGGGATTCAGTGCAAACTTTGATTAGCATTGCTTTAGTACCATATAATTGTCTACTAGAGAGCTTTAAGTCATTTTCCAAGTTTAATTAAAAAATTAAAGTAATTCTTTTCATCCTCATTTTAATTAATGGATGGTAATACTTTAGTAATGAATCTTACCTTGCACATTGATGAATTGTATTTTCCATAATGCTCATAAATATAAACCCAAGAGCTTAGTGATAGCAATTCTTCATCTATTCATATCACTATCCATTCTCATATACTTGTATCTTGTCTATTGTACATTTTATTATCTCAAATAAGGGAGCATCATTATTAATCTTTAGATACTTCTCATAGCTTAAAAATAAAATAACTACCTTAAATTTAATATTCAAACTACATAATGTTTAAAATTAAACTTTCGTAAAATTTTTTTTATTGAGGTATCTTTGATTTACAAAATAATATGTTTAGATGTTCAGGTTCACTATTCATCAAATATGTTAGCACACCAATGCTCACATCATGATTCCAGTAGACCTCCAACACACTCCATTGAACACATCACCCCTTGCTCCCACCCCACCCTTTTCTCCTCTGGTAGTTTCATTTTTGTTTTCAATGCCCAAGGGTAAGTTTTTGTTTTCTTTTTCTATTCCTATGCTTTGTTTCCTTATGTTGTACATCTGAATGAGATAATCCAATATTTTTCATTCTCCTCCTGACTTGTTTCAATTAGAATAATCCCTTCTAGTTTCAGTGCATAGATTATTTCTTTGCTTGGCTACTGTAAATAGTGATGCATTAAATATGGGTGTACATATGTCTCTTCAAATTAGTGTTTTTATGCTTTTGTGTAAATACTCAGATAAAATAATGAGATTATACTGAATTTCAATACTGAATATTTTGAGGAATCTCCACCTTGCTTTCCAAAAAGTTGTACCAATTTACACTCCCACAACAGTATGAAAGGATTATCTTTTTTCATATCCTTGCCAACAAGTGTTTTCATAATTGAAATTTACATTGCCTTCTATTTTTCTGATTTTCTTTCTTCTCAGTTATTTCTCCTCCTGTATAACACAGTTATCTTTCATAATCGTTTTAAGATTTTCCCATGGTTCTCAAATAATAATGAAAATCAATAACAAGTACTATTGATATTAAGATGTTTCCTTCTATTAAATATATTGCATGAGTTAAACACTTCTAGACATGCATTCAATACTCAAAATAATCACAATTTTACATATGAGGAATCTGTCCTAAAAATGTTCAAAGAACTACATGGATTGTAAAGAAAAAACAAATTCAGGTATCTACTTTTGGGGTCTTTCAGAACATAATATAAAGCATGTATTTCTCCTTAAAAAGCATATAAGCACTTGATTTTTTAGGTCAAATAATCTCTGTCTATGTAGATCCATTCTGATCTTTCATTTATCGTCCCCCAAATACTATGCTTAGCTACACCAAATCACTGATGACTCGTGTCGTATAGCTCTTTTCCACTATTCCAAGTCACCATATTTGCTTTTTATTTGCCACTGTTGCCCTACTTTATACCTGTAAAACTTCTAATTCTTTATTAAAATTCAACTCAAGTTCATTTCCTCAATAAAATTCTTCATTAGATGTCCAGGGAGAGTTATTTCACATTATTAAAATAATATTTTCTTGGGCACTTAAGTATTTAATAAATAACCCAGGTGTGGTACCTGTCTTCAAAGGTCTTAATTTGACATATAATGCTTCTTTGCATACTTATAATAAAAAGGAAATAACAAAAGTATGAAAATATGTAGAATGGGTGTGTTAGCCAGACACAGGAATAGTGAGAAGACCTCAGTGAGAGTATCATATAAAATGGGCAATATGTCAAAAAAAAGGAGGCTCAGTGGTTCGAAATAAAGGATTTTTAGGCATATATTCATTATTATACAATTTATCATATATAAATTAATCTATTTATATGTATCTCCTCCCACCCACATCACCAAAAATAAGTTAGTTAGCAGATTCTCTTTTGATTAAATAACTACCTCAGAACGGATTCATAGTAGCATCAAGTCTAGATGTGTTATATGCTGAATAATATTTCACTGAAGGCCTAAGAATAAATCACTAACAAATCGAATATAGAAAAAATACCGCAATTTCAAGAAATATTTAGGGCATGGCAGTTGAATTTAAGGTAGAGAATAATAGATGCATAGGTAGGTGTCAGAGAGGCTCCACTCTAAGTTGGTTGCTTGACTAGGTGAAAAGAAGTTATAAAAGGAGACCACATGTAGGGTTTAAAATTTGAGAAGCCTGTAAGACTTTCAGGTTTCATTAAAAAAATACTATTGTTCCTCTGTCTTATGGGAAAGATGACTCTCAGCAGACTTTAATTTGTCTCCATAGTCACTCATCTACCAGAGTTTTTTGTGGTTTTTTTAAAATTTAATTTATTTTATCTAATTTATCATATATTATATAGGTTTAAAGTGTACATCATTATAAATCAACCTCTGTATATGATACATTAAATTTACCACCAACAGTTCAATTCAATCTTCAACTAATAATTGACTCCAAAAATATTTGATGCATTTACTATTGAATTTAGTGGTTAGGTGTAAAAGGGAACTCACTTTGAGATTTTAATTTCATTTGGAGCATTTTAAAAGAACTATTTTCTCAAACAAAATACCAGAATCAGTAAATGATGGTTTAAAATTTTATGTGAGTGTATGCCCTTGGGGGTATGTAACATATGGTTGTATAAGTTAATTTCTGATAGCACTCTGCCACTGTCTGATTCATTATTGTTTAGAGATGAATAATAGATTGCTAAGCAAAATGTTTTCCTAATTGGACCAACATACAGAGATTGTAGGTACAATCTAGTACAAATTGCCAAAAGAGAAAGTTCAACTGTATACATGTTGTCGTTCAAAATGTTTTTATCACAGCAAATCTCATAAGTAAATAATTTGCTTACCAAGTTCTTGAGTCGAAAATAAAGCTTAATTGCTAGACACTGCCACCTACCAAAATAACTTCAAAATTTAATCCACAAGTAAAAAAACAATATTACCCTCTGCCTGATCAACATTTTCTGCATTTCAAAAATTTATATACAAACTATGTTCACTCATATAATGGTTGCCTTCATGTAATAACAACACGCTTATTTTGGAGTAAAACAGGTCAATAATACCTGAATAAAGTTCACACAATCCACTTTGTTGCTTAGGAAATGGGTTAAAAAGTGACAAATTTGTAAACAATTCATATTTGTTTCAAGTGACAGGTCTCAGTATCAGTGACTGGCTTACTCTAGAAACTCATACTTCGATGTAACATTTAAAAAAAGAGCAAGCACAATGACATGATGAGAAGTCAAGAAAACATTTCTTCTTTGTATTTTCTCCTGTACCAAAATGACTACTTACATTCTATAAATGTTTATGACACTTGATAAACTTAGGATCTGAGAAGTTGAATTGTCTAGTTTTACAAAATAACTTGAGACAAAATTTTTAATCCTGTAAAACCAAGTTACTTACTTTGGAGAGGAGTAACCCATCAAGCAGAGAATCTCTCTCTCCCCCACATTAACCCAAAACTTATTTCAATCCTCCAATATCTTTTCAGAAATGCAAAATGAATAAGATTCTTGTGATGAACAAGAGAGTCTATTTTTTCTTGCAGCCTGGAAAAACTGTCTAAATTTCAGAGATCAAGACAAATTGGGTCTTCGTCTTATATGTAATTCATGCTGTGGACTCCCCAAATTCTTCAACTGTTATTACTCTGATTGAGTCTCCTCAGACCTACATTTGTCCACAAACCTATCTTATAAGGTACTGTGGGGATGACAGTTCTTCATGCGCCTGTGGGTGCCATTTGGAAAGTAGTTAAACCCACACTGTCTTTATCAGCAAATAATACTTCTGAATCTGTCCTTTTATAATGACTACACTCTTTTAATACATTCAGCTCAATATTTGGTAATGAACAAAGTTACAATACAAGGTAAGCCACCAGCACAAGGTATTACCCGTGTCTATACAAGTTCAGGGAAACATTTTGTTAGTGTAACTGATCAGTAGTTATGAACTCAGTGGTCTTCCTGAAGTTCTACTGATCAGACAGATGCACAAAGAAAACCATGTTGAATAGTTATACAAAAATGTATGGCCCACATCATTTTGAACGTTTTTTCATATAAAATTAAAAATACCAATTTAATGATAGATCATGAATATCAGGAAGCTATACCAGGATTACACTTGCGCTTGCTAATTTATAACTATTTTAATAACTCTACTGAAAAATATTCATACAGCATGTTTAATTTATCACAGAGGATGTGAAGAAAAATATAGGTCACTCATCAGAATTTAATTCGCCAGGGAAAGAAGCAGTGAAATGACAAATTCTTATTTCTGAGTTTTATATTATACATTGAAAATAACAGCAATATATCCAGATGCTTTTTATTTTCTGTGTTAGAAGTGACATCCCTGATTACTTTACTCTTCCACACTTCATTAATTTAGCTGCTTTTATATTGTTTTCTATCATACAAGATAGATTTAAAACAAAATCCACTATTAAATGTATACACTTACCTGAAATAAAAATAAATACAATTTTCTGTAAATGTGATCTGATTGATTAATGATTCTTATGTTTGGATATATGAAATTTGACTCTTTTAAATATTATACCTAGTATATGCCTTTATACATGCATTTAATATTGAACCGTAGAACTAACTTATAACTGTATGTTAGCTCAATTGAAAAATTAAAGTCACCATTAATTTCTCTCTAAAGAAATTTCAGACTTGATCTATCTAATAATAATTTGAAATAGATCACTATTATTGACCATATGAGGCACTTATCTAATGATGGTATATTGAGATATTTTAAAAAGTCATGCAACACATTCTAGCTTCTCTTTGCTGCCAGTATTTATAGAATTTAATAATTTATTTCAATTTTAATGAGTTTTCCCTCTGAAAATCAACCTATCATTGTATATTACATGATATCAAATGTTTCTGAATTGCTGAACACGAGAGGGCAGATGGTTTCTGAGGTTAGGTCACCTTAATCTGAGGGACTGTACAAACTTAGAAAGGAGGTACGCTTTTTCTGAAATCATCTCCATGGACTATGAACTACTATACTTATCACAGGGCATAAAAGTTCCATTCAATTTGCTGTCAAAATCTTTCAGACAAAAGCTTTTTGTAAATGTAATGAAAGAAAAAATAAAGGAAAAAAAATGACATGCAATGTCAAGTTTCTAGTCAGTCTACAAACCCTCATTTAGTTGACTCTCAGCACCAGCTGTAACCCAATTAAATTCAATAGTGCACAGGTGTTCACAGGAATGACTAACACAAAAGTATGCTTCCCTTTAGGGCTCTTAAAAAATTAGAGTTCTTTAATTTCCATATACCTTCAAACCAAAACTAAACAATAAAATATTGAGAAAAAAGAAATTAGATACTGCAGGGGAAAAACACAATCAGCATGAGCTATAACCCAATTAAGCTGAATAGCACTTAGGTGTTTGTAAAAGAACACTCACTTAAAATTTTACCAACACAAATCAACTTTCTCTAATATATTTTAAGATTAATGATGAATAGCCATTTGTCTTAAGGTTATGTTGAAATGAGAGTTTTTGGAATCTCAGCTTTTAAAAGTGAATTTTATTGTAAAATATTATGCCATGAGCATAAATATAGATTTTTATCTAAATAGTCCATCGTAGGCACTCAAAATATGCTTTAGTTCAACAGAGGGCTCAACAAGGTATTAATTCTTACTGTCTTTAAATTTTATGAATGATACAGAGTATCTCTCACTCATGAAAATAATCGAACTATTTAAGGTATCTTTGCTAATTTTGCTTATTTTACTATCAAGATTTCAGACATTAGAAAAACCTAATAGAATAGACAGGTTCCTATCTTTATTTAATTTATATTCAGAAATCAGTAATATCAGTACTCAGATACAGTAATTTCCGTTAATATGAAAATGCAAAGCTGTTAGACTTAATCATGATTCAAATTAACAGAGTAAAAGTAATTCTGTGCTAAATTCAATATGAAATTATAATTTTTATACCATTGATTTGTAAAGTGGAAGCTCTGCAGCATCAGTGACACCTGAAACATTTTTAGACATTTACAATGTAACACACCATTTCAAACCTGCTGAATCTAAAACTCTGAGATTGGGACATAGTGATTGCTTTAAAGTTAACAGCCACTAGTCTATTATAATTATCTGTCTTAATATACCACAGAAATGTGGCAAACTCCTGTTTATACCATAGATATATATGGAATAAATAGTATATTTATCTATTTCCATTTTTCTTCCTCCAGGTTTTTACTACTAGCAAGAAACATACTTGTTTCTTTTCCAATAACTGCATAATGAGGCAAATAAACAAATGTCTAGAAATAAAAAATAGTAATGACATTTATTCCATTCTTAAATTTGAAACATCACAATTACAACCAGAAATACAGATTAGTTATTTTTCAATAGCTTCATCTTAAACTGAATTGTATAATTAACAGAAATCTTCACAAAACTAATAGAATGATTTAGTACAATGTGAAATTATTCTTCCTATTAAGTTCATACAGGAAAACAAATATATAAGCAAACAAGAGAGAAAAATGCATTTATTTTGTATAATGCATATTGTGTATTTAATATTGCTATTTAGTTTGGGTATTTCTATTTGTAAAATGATAGGGTTAATAATATTCAGTTATTCCAGGTTTTAATCTCAGAATAAATACTTATTACTAGTAATATCCTATATTCATTTATTAGCCAATATTTTTATAAGTTATATCAATATTTAAAATATTTATTTTCATATATTTTTTTAAAAAACTGCTTTATCCATAGAACACTTAGATATTATTAAATAAATTCAAAAGTATAATGTGACATCATCATTTAAAAAACTGTAAGACAGATAACACAATTGCTATGCTGATGGGAAAACTTACATATATGTGAATATGTATGCTCATTTTAAAAATGTCAGAAATTAAAAAATAAAATGAGAAAAATTCAATAAAAATGTCCATTGCAAACAATAAAATTATGCAGTAATCTCAACCTTGCATGTGATATTTACCCTAAAAGATGAAATTGTGGCACCAAAAAATTTCAAAAACTTAACAGAGTTAAAAGAAATAAAAATGCTGTAATACCTATACTGGGATACATAGACTTTAACTGGAAATCAATTATGGAAAGATAAACTGAAAACTTCAAAATATTTGGACATTATGTAATACAATGGATCAAAAAGAAAATTAAAGAAACATTAAATATATTTTTAATTAAATAAATATAGCATATAAAATTTGTGGGATGCTGCAAAAGCAGTGCTTTGATGGAAATTTATATCATTGATATTTTAAATAAGAGAAAAGAAAAGAAAGGCTTAACAAGAGTTTCTGTATTAGGAATCTAGCAAAAGTAAAGCTAAATAAATTCGAAGAAAACAAAAGAAAAGAAATAACACATATTAGAAAAAAAATCAATGTAACTGGACAGTGATTTTATAACATATCTGAGTACACAAGTTCAACAAAAATCAAAATACAACTAGAGAGTAACTAATTTCACTGACAATAAGCTTTAATCATTCATCAAAATACTACCATTCTGACCTTCATATCTGCATTTCTCAAGGTGGAAGAAAGCAGCTTGCAGACGGAGGTTGAATTGGGAGAGACTACTCTGTGGATCAGGTATAGCCAAAACTAGCACTAACAAAGATTCAGGAAGGCACAATTTTGGAATTATTCATGCCAGGGTTCAGATTTCTCTCATGGGGAAGAACTGTGCCAACTTGCAAACTCTGTTACCAGGTGAGGTTCCCCAGGATTTGTAGATCAGAAATGCAGCAGAAGCAGTGTGGAAACACCAACTGCCTCACTAAGATGATAATGCCAGCTACCAACTTTAGTAATTTGTTGCTAAAGAAGTGACAGTGAAAACAACCTCTGGGTGCAAATCAGGGCTGGGTCAGCAAATAAGAGGAAATAATTTTCAAATGAAAAAAAAAAAGGAATTACTGTGATGCAAGAAGAAACAGTATCCAAGGGGGAAAAATAGCTGAGAAATAATATATCATGAGAAGAACCACGTAAAGATAAGGTGTATCCTCACGGTGAAAAGAAGGGAGCAGAAAGCTTATTTAAAGAAATAACAGTCAATAACTTGAAATCTGAGACAAAAATGAAATAATAGTAATCCAAGGAGCAGCTGGAACACACAACTTTCTAAATGCAAAAATGATCTATAAAAAGACACTTCTCACAAAATTATAAAAAGCCACTATAAAGAAAGATTTCTAAAGGCTATAAGAAGATAGAGAAACACAAAGCCCACAAGTCTATCATCACATTTTTTTTCAGCAGAAATGCTACAGGATCAAAAGGAGTGAAATTTCATATTTAAAATGCTAAGTGACAAAAAAGAATAGCCAATAATATACTACACAGTAAAATTATTCAAATATAATGGAGAAATAAGGTTTTCCCAAACAAAAGTTAATGAACTTCACCAAAACAAAGTGTCATATATCAGTAATCACTCTAAATGTGACTAAATAGAACATGTTAATTAAAATATGCAGAGACGAAATGAATGAAATAAGATAATTCTGTATATATTGAAATAGTAAAATCTGAAATAATTGAAATACAAACAACATAATCCACCTGTACTTTGTGTTCAAGAAGCCTATATCAGATCCAAAGACAAACACAGACACATAGTAAAAGTCCTAGATACATATAGTCAAGTATGTCAATCAATAAAGCATAAAAGAAAGCTGAAACTACAATACTAATATCAGATAAATTAGATTTTCATGCAAAAATAATAAGAAACAAAGATTTTCAGTAAATAACAGGCAAGGGGTTAATCCATCAAGACTATAAAACTATCATTAATACTAATGCACTCAGCAAAGGATCACATAAATACATAAAACAGCTATAGAAAGAGAGGCAAGCATTGACAGCAGCACAGTAATAGTAGGGAAATGAAATATTACACCTACAACAATGGATAGGTTATTGAGACAGAGAAAATTTTAAATGACCCTAGATGAAATAATATGTTAAATTTATTTAACTAGGGAATACAGATCTTTCCACCCTACAAGAATTTAATTCACAATGTTCTCAAGTACATATGGAACATTTGCAAGGATCGATAATATTTTGGGACACAAAAAGTCTCAAAAAAAAGAGATTGAATTAAAGAATGTATCTTCTCCAATGATAATGATTTAGAGCTAGAAATCAACTGCAACAAGAAAAGCGGAAGAATTTCAAACATGTGGATATTAAACAACATGTTTCTGAATAAGAAATCAAAGGTGAAAAATAATTAACTGGAAACAAATAAAAATGAAGAGATGAACTATACACACATATGGAATGCAGCAAAATTGCAACTAAGAGGAAGTTAACAGCAATACAAGTTTATACAAAAGAACAAGAAGAGTGTCAAAAATTATCTAACCTTACATATGAAGGAAATAGAAAAAGAACAATTTAAACAAGGTCAATAGAAGGAAGAGACTAATAAATATAGAGCTGAAATAATTGAATGTAAGAAAAGTTCTTTGAAAATATAAAATTAAGATTACTTAGACTCACTAACAAAATAAATGTATAATATATAATAAAAAGAATAAGTAAAACTATTTTAGAAAAACATGGAAATTTCTTGCTATGTTCAACTGTATTGCAGAGTAATGGCAATCAAAACGGTACTCAATTAGAAAGGAGAAACAAAGACCCAAGATATAAAATTGCAACCACAGAAATAAAGCCATATATATGTCAACAGTAAATTTTTAACAAGGAGCCAAAATATAAAAAAGAAAAAGAAAAATCCCTCCATAAAATGGTGTTAGAGAACTTGGACAGGCAAAACATTAAAAAAAGAAGAAAGAAAGAAGGAGAGAAAGAAATGAAAGAAAAAGAAGTGATATCATTCTTTAAACCAATACAGAAAAGATTATTTCAAAATGAATTAAAGATCTGGATTTAAGACCTGAAAGTATAAAGTACCTGCAAGAAAACAAAGGAGATACTTTCCTTGACAACAACTTAAGAGAAGACATTTGAGATGCAATACTAATGGCAAGGGAAACAAAAGTAAGAATAAGACAATAGAACTA
Organism: Solenodon paradoxus; assembly: GCA_004363575.1. Taxonomy (NCBI): domain Eukaryota; kingdom Metazoa; phylum Chordata; class Mammalia; order Eulipotyphla; family Solenodontidae; genus Solenodon; species Solenodon paradoxus. Next base: position 146,640 of record RJWH01000754.1, on the reverse strand, counting down.
CATAAAACTCAAAAGATTCTGTACAGCATAAAAACCAACACAAAAGCAAAAGAGCAACATACCAATTGGGATAAAATATTTGCACATCCTTCCTTGGACAAGGGGTTAATCACCATATTATAAAAATAATATATGTACCTCAACAACACATAAATTAACAATTTTATCAGAAAATGGACAGATGATATGAAGAGAAACTTCTCTAAAGAACTAAAAATTATCAACAAGTTGATGAAAAAGCGCTCAACGTCACTTATTATCAGGAAAACACAAATTAAAACCACAATGAGATATCATCTTACCCATATGAGAATGTCCTATATCAAGAAAGACTAAAACATGTGTTGGAAATGTTACAAAGAAAAAGAAATTATCTTGCATTGTTGGTGGGAATGTAAATTAGTTCACTATCTTTGGAGATTAGTATTCATTTTCCTCAACAAATTAAAAATAGAACTACAATTTGATTCATCAGTTCCATTTCTAGGTGTATATCCAAATTATACAAAAAAACACTTATATAAAATGATATTTTCACACCTTGTTCATGGAAGCACAATTCATAATAGCAAAGACATGGAGTCACACTAAATTCCTTGATGACTGGGTAGAGAAAATGTGTTATATATACTCAAGAAAAAAAAATCACTTAGTTTTGTAAAAAGATGAAATCTTGCCTTTTGCAACAAATTAGTTAGAATTAGTGATGGCTATTCTAAGTTAAATAAGACAAAAATTATAAAAGAAAATACTGGATGCTTTCATTCACATGTGGATACAAAGACAAAACAAACTAACAGAATACAATAAATCATTTTAGACTCTGAAATAAAGATTGTTTTTACCAGAGGTGGAATAGGGATATAAGAAGAGAGCTAGGGTATAAGGGGAAAAAATGATAGAGGTGAATGCACCAGAACTGTGACAGAGATGTAAATCTATTCTTCTGATACTCACATATTATTGTAAACAAAAGAAGTATAAATATAATTATAAACAGGAAAAAAGAAGTCAGTGAAACTGGTAAAAGATAATCAACAGAGGTAATAAAAAACTGAAACCTGCTTCTTTGAGAATATCAATAAAATCATTAATTCTCTAGTATAGTTGAATAAAACAAAGAAAAGAAAAAATTTACTAATATTAACATGAAAAAAGAGATCAATATGATCAATACCACAGACACTAGAAGATAAGTGAAAGGAGATACGCCCAGGTGGAGAAGTGTTGGGTTCTCTGTCTCTGACCTGTGTCATCCACATATACCCCAATATAAATGCTTCTTTCTCCTCACTCTTCCTGCCTGCCTGACTGCTTGTTCACCTTCATTGCCATCTGCTACATTTTGTAAAAAAAAAAAAAAAAAAAAAAAAAATGAATGAATGAATAAACAAATAATAAGTTTCTTCCCCTCTCTCAGTCCTTCCTTAATCCTTAAAAATAAATAAATAAATAAATATTACAGGATCAGTTTTCAGATGGTGACTCTATAGGACGCACTTTGGGGTTGTTCCCCACAGACACCAAAGAAAAATTAAAAATCGCCTGTTTTCCTGAGACAAATACCAAGAAATTACTGGAACTTCAGCTGGAGACAACAGTTGAAGACGAAGTGTGGGTGAGAGCACCCAGCGCAGCTCTCAACTAAGCCACAGATTTGGATTTGACATGGAACTCAGCAGTCTCTGGAAGTGTGGTGGGTCAGAGGCTAGAATTTTGGGGACCAACTGCAGATGCAGCAAGAAGTGTGCCCAGTGGAGCTAAGACACAGAGCCAAGAAAGGCTAACTTGGGAGGAGGTGAAAGGAGAGCCAGTTCACCAGGAGTTGAGCTGGAGCTCGCCTGGTGAAATTGCTCTGGGCGCAGCCATAAATGGAAATAAGCCAAATCAAACCCCTCACAAAACCTTTTTACCTCAGAGCCTGGGTTTACTGAGTGGAAATCCTGCCCATCTCATAGCCACCCACAGGAAACCCTGCTCATCAGATGTCCCATCCTCTGATTACAGTGAGAAGGCAGTCCCAAACCTCAATGCTACCAGTGAACGCCACCTTGTGGGTAGAGGCAAAACTGCAGCCTGATTGTCACTCCTGGGCAAGTCAAATCTACGCACCACCAGGGAAAACGAACTGTCAAAATATAAACAAAAAGCCGGATACAGAAAAGGCACAGATAAATAAACGTGAAATGATGGATCAAATAAAAAATCCAGGGTAAAATCTGAATAGAACAGGCATATGTAAATTACCTAAAGAGGAATTTAAAGTAACAGTGATTAATATATTCATGGGAATCCAGAAATCAGTAGAGCCAGTAAACAAGAATGTCAGAAAGCAAAGAGGAGAATTAAAATAAGACATCAAACAAGTAAGAGACAAAACGTCTGAATTAAACAACTCAATAGAGGAACTCAACAATAGGATGGAAAAATCTTTCAATAGAATTGGTGATATGGAAGACAGGACAGAGGAACTCAATCAAGAAAACCAGCAAAAAGTTTTAAAAAAAACCCAAAAAAACAAAGAATTGAAAACAGCATTCGAGACCTCTGGGATAACATCAAAAGGAAAAACATTTGCATCATAAGGGTCCCAGAGAAACAGAGAAAAGGGGGCAGAAGCCATATTTGAAGAAATAATAGATGAGAATTTCCCCAACCTGAAGAATGAAGCAATCCTACAGATCCAGGAAGCTCAATGAGTTCTTAATAAAAGAAACACAAACAGAAATACACCTAGACATATCGTCATCAAAATGCCAAAAATAAAAGATAAGGAAAGACTATTAAAAGCAGCCAGAGAAAAAATGTGTCACATTCATAGCAGCCTGCATAAGACTATCAGCAGACTTCTCAGATGAAACTCTACAGGCCACAAGGAAATGGCATAATATATTTAAAGTGCTGAAAGAAAAGGATATTCAACCTAGGATACTATCTCCAGAAGATTGTCATTCAGAACCGAAAATGATAAAAATCTTTTTTGAGAAGCAAAAGCGAAAGCAGTTCATCACCACAAAACCAGCTTTGTAAAAAAATATTAAAGAATGCTCTATGAAACAGAGAAATCACATAGAAAAAGAGTATGACAGCAAATATTAAAAGTAGGGAGGAAGACAAGAGAATATTGTGAATAGTTAGAATGAATGGAAGACTAATATGCTTTCAAATAAAATGCTGAAATAACATGCTAGAAGAAAACAAAATCACAAAAATCATATCATTTAAAACACGAGTTAAATGAATGAAATACCTGGACATATACCTAGCAAAGGAAATAAAAGATCTATACAACGAAACTATGAGTCTTTCTTAAAGAAGCAGAGGTGCACACAAAGAAATGGTGCACACACAAAAAAATCTCCTCTCATCATTGGAAGAATCAATATCATTAACATGGTCATCTTACCCCAAGCAATATATAGATTTAATGCAATCCCCATTAAAATCCCAAAGGCTTATTTCTAGGAAATAGAACAAAAAATCTTAAAATTTTTATGGAACAACAAAAGACCCCAAATAGTTAAAGCAATCATTAGAAAAAAGAACGAATCTGGAGGGATTACAGTTCCAGACTTTGAGCTATATGACAAAGCTATATTGATCAAAAAGGTATGGTACTGAAATAATAGCAGAAGCACAGATCACTGGAATAGAACTGAATCACTGGAAACCGACCCACTCACATACAGTCAGTTAATCTGGGACAAAAGAGCCAAAAGTATTCACTGGAAAAAGGAAAATCTCTTCAACAAATGGTGTTGGAACCACTGGACAGCCACATGCAAAAGAATGAAGCTAGATCACTCTCTAACACCACTCACAAAAATTAACTCAAAGTGGACTAGAGACTTGGACATAAGACCAGAAACCAAAAGGCTCTTAGAAGACAACACATGAAAGATTTTCCATGACATCAGTCATAGAGAATTGCGCCTTTGGGGACGCAATTACACCATCAAGGGAAACAAAAAGAAAAATAAACAACTGGGACTACATCAAACTGAGGAGCTTCTTTACAACAAAAGAAAACATCACCAAAGACAAAAGGAAACCTTCTAACTGGGAGAAGATATTTGCATTCAATATTTTTAACAAAGTCTTAATATCTAAAATATACAAAGAACTCATAAAACTCAGCAACAGAAAAACAGGCAATCCATTCAAAAAATGGGAGGAGAAATTGGAGAGACACTTTTCTGAAGAGGATATACAGATGACCAATAGGCCCATGAAATTATGTTTCTATTCACTGACTATCAGGGAAATGCAAATTAAAACAACAATGAGATATCACCTTACACCTGAAAGACTGGCTATTTTTCAAAAATCTGGAAATAACAAATGCTGGTGAGGATGTGGAGAAAAGGGAATACTTTTGCACTACTGTTGGGAGTTCAAGTTGGTACAACCCTATGGAGAACAGTTTGGAGATTCCTCAAAAAACTGAAGACAGAAATCCCATATTATCCCATCATTCCACTTCTGGGCATCTACCCAAAAGATACAAAAGCACCCATCTGCAGAGATGTGTGTGTCCCATGTTTACTGTGGCCTTTTTCACAATAGCTAAGAACTGTAAATTATCTAAGTGCCAACATCAGATGAATGGACACAGAAGATGTGGTACAATATACAGTGGAATTCTACATAGCACTTAGAAGAGATGAAACCGTGACATTTGAATCAACATGAATGTAAATAGAGGGGATTATGCTAAGAGAAACAAGTCAAAAAATGAAAGACAGATCCCAAATGATCACATTCATAAGTGGAATGTGACTACACAAAACAAAGGAACAGATGAAACACAACCAACCATGAAATATTTGCAACATACCTGAGGTTACCAATAGGGAATGGTAGTTGGGGCAAATGGTAGTGGAGCCCTCTGGACAATGGGGAAAAACACTTGGTGACTTGGTGGAAGGCATGGTGTGTTGAAATATATCTAAGTAATGGAGAACCTATACCTATATATATAAGAAACCTATATATATAAGAAATTATTTCAATGTGTAGAATAATTTAGAATAATTGCTAAAAAAAAGAGATTAGTAACAGGATACTATGAACAACTCTATGTCCACAGATTTGACAATATAAATGAATTGGATCAATTCCTTAAAATACACAATTCGTCAAAACACATGTATAAATAAATATCTAATATAAACAAGCTTATACATAAAAGATATTGACACAATTATTAATAACTTTCAATTTAGAAAATGGTAGTTCTAAGGAAAATGTACTCAGTTGACCCTATGCTGAAAATATAGGAATTAACCAAATAAGGCTGCTGATTCATGAAGCTTTTAAATATACTTATATAATTACATCATTCATATGATAGATAATTAAAATTCAACTGATATTCAAATATAATTTCAAAATTAGTGCATAGTAAATGTGTATAAATGATTTATTCTTTGAATAAAGGAGAGTGATTGGATTGGTAATATCAATGAAGGAAAATGTGAGACGTGATTTGGCAGTTAATAATTTTAACAGAGTCAATAATTTTGTTATATTCTAATTGTATTTGAGATAGTATTAACAGAAACTTAAAACAAGTCAAAATAGATTAGCAATTTAGGATAGGAGGTGTATATTATCAGAATTTTGTAGTGGGAATATGCCATAATAATCTATTGATAAGTTTAATTGAAAAAATCAGAACCTGAGTAGGAATTATTAATATTTTACTTTCCAAATTTTTAATTGACGGGATAATTGTATTTTTTTTTGCTAGCATAAAATTTATATAAATTATTCATTATTATTTAATGGGCAGATATATTTTATATAAATAATGTACTACAATGCAATTTTAAGTTAATATTTATTTATTGTAAATGATCATGTAGAATATTGTTTAATGTCCATGAACTGTAGATAACATCTATTTTACAGGTCTACTTTTAAATATTGCTACTCTATAAATTACTTTCTTGTCTTTTTATTTTCTCCGTATGTCAGAGACACATTATAGGTATAAAATTATCTTAATATTAGCAGTAGTAAGTTAACTTCTAAAATATGTTACTTGTTCTAAATGTTATCATTTCCATGAATGGATGAAAATCTATTCTAAAAATAAGATAAACTTTAAAAGTTTGATAAAGGAGAGAAAATAGCTATAATTATTTAGGAAAAAGATTACGCAAAAATTAATTTTTAAGTGAAAAAATATTTCTAAAATTTCTTTACAACCTTTCCTGCAATGTACCTATTCAGAGAGAAAAATGTGAAAATAGATCACATATTTTCCCACATAAATCTCTGATTTACAGATATATGCTGATATGAGTTTATGTACCTAGGTCTAATGAAAGTTATAGAAAATCAGTAATTGAAATGCATCAGAAATATAAGAATGATCATATAGGGAAAAACTTACAAGATTTGGAGAAGATTCCATTCCTCTTACTAGAGAATGTTATTCATAACACTGAATGTGTTCATTTTTATAGGGAGTCAAAGATTGGATATCTATTAACTGAAGGAACTAGGAAATAAATCTATATATATATATATATATATATACATATATATAAATATATGTACGCACACATATCTTTATGTATACAGTTATATAACTGTCACAATAACATACATATGTATCAGAAATAAGCTTTAACTGATAAATTTAATTCCAATCTATCTCATGTGGTCCTTCTTGTCTTTCCTTATTTTTAATTTGTATCCCTCTTCTTCCAAAAATTCACATAAAATAATACCAGAATATCAATAAAAAGACAAATTTCCTAAAAAAAAAATTTTATTCACAACTCCCTCACACCCTGCGGACAATAGGGGAGAAAGAGATATTTAGATAGATAGGTGGATAGATAGATAAATAGACAAAAAGATAGATGATAGATGTCTCTCTCTATACGTGTTTTATATATATGAAATATACATATATCCAAAATCATAAATTGATTGAATAAAGCTTTTCTTTTTTAAGAAATGTTCTTCTTCAGTTTATGCTGCTTTTATGAATACATTTGTGTTCATTTGTTTATATCTGCTTTCAAATACTTTTTATCTTCCTATTTAACTGTTTTAATAGAAAGAGCATTAATTTCCATCTAAAAATCAGAACTATACAGAAAGTATACTAAGAGAAGGGACACTTTCTCTCCTCTTCCTCATACCCAATATTTTATTCACCTGTCCAGGATTAGCTTTCATGTGTTTCTTGTGTTCAGATAAGCATATATGTATACATGTTTTATTTTCTTCCACTTTTTTCTTTACATAAAAACTACATGATACATACTCTCTTTTCAATTTTATTTTCACTTAGTTTTATTACTTGCAAATTACCCCAGTGAGTTTACAAATATTTTCCTTGTTCTTCTGTATGATTCATAAAGCTCAATTGTATGTATTTACTATAACTTATCCAACTAATCTTCTTTGTTTACATATTTTCTTACTTTCCAATATCTCACAACTACAAATAAAACTTAAATGAACAACCTTGTAGGTATATATTTTTGTACAGCTAGACATGCATCTTCAGGAAAATTTCTTAGAACTGAGATTGCTGTGCTGAAAAATAAATGTCACGTTGTTTTCTTAGATATAGCCAATTCTCTTCCATAGGGTTTTATCGCTTTTTATTGCCAACTGAAATGGATGACAATGACTGTTTACCCATAATTTTCTCAATAGAATGTATATTTAAATTTTTGAAATTTTGTCAACATCATGAGTATCTCAGTATAATTTTACTTTTCAATTCTTTTATGAATAAAGTTGAATCTTCTCACATCTTTAAGAGTCACTGAATAATTTTGCTGAAATTATCTACATACTTCATTTTCTACAAATTTTATCTTTTAACTTTAGGGTGCATTTTGTCATATAATTATTTTTATATCTATCAATGGAAACTTAACAATCTTTATGCTGCACCTCAGTAGTGAGTCAGTTTTGAAAGCATTTCCCAATATCATCTAGCAATAAACCGTTTTCTTTCAGAATTTATTGTTTAGTGATTACATTGAACCCATTTTGAGTTTGTTCTTGTGTATGCTGTAGAAATTATCTAATTTTAGCTGATGCCCTATTATCCTAGCATTTATTTAGAGAAAGATTTTTTATTGTTTCTAATTATCTGAGATATGCATGTCAAAGATATAATTTAATCACATTACATTTTAACTTCACAAAAATAGTCATGAAAACACTAGTTCATCTGTGTTTAATTTTTCCTGTAACCATATTAACACTTTTCTAAACTTGTAGATTCTACCAACCATGATATCGCTCAGCTAGGTTACAATGTTTTATAATCCTATGTATTAAATTTTCTATTATCCAGTAAAGGTTCAATTTAATATTATTTATTTAGAATGAATCACTGGTAACCTCTTTGACAAAAGATGGCTAAATTAATCAAAAGTATTTAGGGAAAACATCCATTATGTAGCAGTTGGAAATTTGAAAAATAATTTTACACTAGCTATAGCATCTAGAACAGGAGTAATTTACGCATTGTGAGCCGAAGCTGGTTCTTTAATAGAAACTTCATTTTCCTCACCTCCTTTCCAAAATCTTCCTACAGCCTTAGGATTATAAAATTGAGTCTAATACTGAAATCCATTACAGGCATATTTACTCATTGTGATTTATAAAAGTGAGAATCACTCTGCTTGGTGCCAAATACTTGTCCTCTGGGCTGTATTTTTTATCTTCTCTATGTATTTTAATCTTGCCTCCATATTCAAATATAAACTATATAAAATATAATGGGGGTTAGAAAACATTTTCTGTATAGAAGAATCAAACATTTAAGGCTTTGTAAACCATGTGTTCTTTGATCCCTCAATTCTACAGTTGTAGCACAAAGTGTCTCTAATTTGTGTTAGAGGATAAGATTAATTTGTCCTAGTACTCTTAAATGTTCACTGTTATTTATATTAGGGAAGAATTTCAGTAAAATTAAAATATGGTATTAAAATAAAATTAAAAAAGAAAATAACATAATCTAATGTTAGGAGTCTAAAAGAAATAATATCTGGGTAGATACAGATAAGCATTTCATATTTGGTATCAGAATATTTTACTTTACTAACTATAAAGCTAAATTTTACCTCAAAAAGCTTGAGGGTAATGCTTAGATAAGTTTGCAACATTAACTAGATTAATAATATATTTTAAAAGCTTATTTTACTATTCTTATTGACCTTTGCACAAGTATACAATAATTGTATAGTATATATCATTAACAAATAGGTATTGAGAGGGAAGAAATATAACATTTTCTTACGTTTTGCTACCAAAACACTATTTTTCAAACATGAGCTTAAATTTATAAAATTCCAAAGAGCAAACAATAAATATCTGAACGCAAAACCACAAAATTCATAAATGTTTGTGCCTGCAGGGTTAAGTATGACAAACTGATACTTTCCCCATCTGTCTTTCCCTAGTTTTCGTGTAATTTTTTGCCTGACAATCCAAATACTGACATAGGTCACTTCATTAATATATTAAAACTTCATGTAATAGGAACTCAGTTCCTGGGACCAGATTCAGAAGCCCATGACTTCATGTCTTTACTGTTGTACATCATAAACATGCTTAGAGTAATTTGTATCTTATTCAGATTGTGTATGTGCAAATTTAAATATCTCTATTCATATCGATATCATCTTTCATGCAGAGGTTCTAATAAATTACCTCCTTCATCTTTTTTCACTGTTTAGCAGGTTTATTACGGGGAAACTAAATGAATTTAAATTTTATTTTTGAATGTTGTTAGTTATATCAGTGCTAACTCCAGTGTTTTTTATGACTACTTGATTCTGTTTATGGCATAATACATCTATTTGGAGGGTTAAAGTATAAATAAACTGTATACATACACACATATATATATAAAAGAACAATGGAATTGAAAAGATGGTATGAGAAAATATATTTACAAGAAACGGTGAAAAAATGCTAAATCATAATCTGTTTCTTGGAACTAACTCTGTTTTTGTCTATAATAAGAGAAGTTTTTATGACATGGGTAATTGGAAGAGAGTCAAATTATTGTTCTCTAATAATGTACTATGGTTCATCCTGTGCACTATCCTGCCTATTGGCAAAACCTATGTATTTAAAAGATTAAAGGAACAGATTCCTACAACACAACAATTTTCTTCTTTCCAAGTTTGAGTACTATGATAATATTTATTTTGTCGGATAAATTTTGTCTAGATGTTGACAAATATAAAGACTTGGTTATACTGTTAATCAACATATGAATTAATCATAAGTAATGAAAATTCATAGATACTAAAATATGCAAAAACAATTTTCAATTAATGTATCTCTTTTTTACTAATATTTTGGTTTATGTGGAAAAATTAGTAAAAATAAATACACATGTACCTCCTTGAGGGAAAACATACAATAATACTTATGTTCTGGAATTCTGAATATTTCTAAAGCCTGCCCTTATCTTTTTTATTCCAGCTCTTTCCTCTTCTTTTTTAAAAATCTTGGGATACAAATACCCTTAGGCCTTAGAGTAGGAAGTTTTATTGTGCTGACCATGGTTAGAGGAGGTATTCTTTAATCTATATATGAGATGGTCAGTATGCTTTGATTTTGAGATTATATAGTAATTGAAAACATATTATCAAGAATAAATAATCAACTTATTACATGAGGATAAGAAAATTATGTATTTGTTTTGCAAGTGGTATCATTTTAACTGTGGTTCTTACATTACATTCTAGTTTGCTTTTGAACATCAATAAAGCAAAATAATTAGTTCATGGTATTTCTTTAAAGATTAGAAATTTATGTATTTCATATCTATCAAATGTTATTTAATGATATATTTAATAACCAGAAAGTATTTCTTCTCAACCATACCTTATAAATGTGGACTTACTTTGTAGTAGAACTAACTTGGATATTTGACATTTTCTATGCCAAATTAATGAGACTTTTTGAACAGGCACTTATAGAGCACATGGTCTACGTGTTTATGGAATCAAACAGTATAACATCAGTTTAAGAAACCACGCAAATCATAGTATATTCTAGAAACAATTTCTCACTGATCCAAAATTCAAAATCTACTGATTACAAGAGGCAATACGAAGTACTGTTTACCTTGATAATGTCCAATTTGAAGAGCTTATCCAAATGATGTCCAGTTTTCTATCTATTCATTAAATCGTTAACTCTTAAAACACTAATTAGCAAGTCACTTTGTGAAAGATATATTAGGAAGATAAATTTAAAGAAATTCAAGGTACTTAAAACCTGGAATCATTATTATGAAGACAAGATTGAACAGAGAAAGAATTGCTCAAATATTCCTACTAATTACAGAAATTCGTGAATTATATATTTCAGTTTTGCTGTGGCACAAGTAATTCCCGAATATAAGTGGTTTACAATAACAAATAATTCTGCTTCATATTACATCTTTACAGCATTTGAACTTTCTACATTGTCTGGTTCCATCATCCCCTCCGAAGCAACAGTCTTCTCTGGAATGTATTACGTTCACTGCAGAGAGAAAATAGCAAAAGACCTGGCAGAATGTAACAATACTTGTTACTCTTTGCAATACATGTGAAATAAATAATTCTTAATTACATTTACTGCCCAAAATGGTTATAAAGTCAACATTAGTGGAAAAGAGATTAAGAACTCTGACACGTAGAAAGTCACATGGAGTGGGGATTTTAACATTCATGAGGAAGAGGATTGTTGTAAACAGTAATACAACTTGTCACAAGGATTCTTCTGTCTTTTCTCACCATGATAAGATTAAGTCACATTTCTTTGTCAATAACATCTTTTCATCTTCCTTTTCATTTCTTGAATTTGTTGATTCTACATGTATATTATGTTTAAAAGCTGGTTGGACTCCATCACAGTAAAAATCATTAGTTCTGGAACAATAGGGATCAAATTTATATTTTATACAGGAAAATATTTTGGAAACTAAAGGTCATTAACTAACTTATCTCCAGTAAAAAACTTATTCAAGAAAATAAAATCACTGATCTGAAATATTTAATTATAAATGCTCAACCAGTAAAAAACTGTATGGGAACTTTTAAGTCTCCCCTTCCCTCAAAAATTAGAGTGATAAATGCTTGCTCATGTAATAGCCATCTTATATGTCTTATAAAGAAGAGAAAAAACTAAAATGTATTATTTAAAGCAGTAGAAAAACATGCAAATCTGCCAAGAATTCCAGAAGCAATATCAAACTGGTAAAGGCAAACAGGAAAAAAGAAACACACTACATATTTAAAAATCTGTTGTTTTGAACATTATGGTCTTCCTGCTGTTCTATTTGCTAAAGGGCATAGAACTATTATTAAGTAGGAGACAAAAATCACAGCACAGACCAAATGGAGCATATTACTGTGAGTAAATATTTGAGAACATTAAATTTAATCTTGCTGCTGTTGAACAAATCTCAGTGTAAGTTGTAGATCTGATTACATGCTTGTCGTAAGTTTTATTAGTTATCTCATCTGACATCCTAGGGAGAAAATAGAAGGGAATGGCCACATTGAAACAAAATTACTTCATGCAAGCTAAGAAATCATTTCCTTAAAATTCACCCACCCACAAAAAATATCATTATTTTTACCAAATATCCACACAAGAAAATTATTCATACTATATTTATTCCCATATATTTTATATAATAATAGAGGCAAAGAATAAATGCCATCCTATTCAACTTATAAAAGTAAGACATGCACTATTAAAAATATTTCCTGAAATCATGATAGACTTTCCAGGTCTTGTTTTAGAAAATCTGCCATGCACAAATCTCTTTATAAACTATTCACAATTACTTAAAGACTAGTTGCAAGTGTAATCCTAGAGTATAACAGGTGGGTTTAATGGTTAACAAGTGATTCAAGCATATCCAACATGCGAGGTGGCTAATCACCAAAACTTAGGAGTAGGAAATATTAAAAGATGGAAAACATTAGTCACACAAAAAGAGGAAAATCCATACTATATCAATGTGTGAGATGCATGATACTTTCTTTATAAGACAAAATTGTAAGGGAGCAACAACTATGAGCAGGCACAGAGTCTTAAAAAGAGAGAGAAGAGAACTAGCATGCAAAGGAAAGCATAGGTTCCAGGAAAAGCTCAAGAATTGCGAGGGTTTCAGTTCTTTTGCAAGGGCACTGTTATCTTACAAAAATCCTCTCCCTTTTATCAGGAAACTTTTGTGAGATTTAAACTATTATAATGCAACCACCTAATTAATATGTATGATTTATGTTTAGATATTATCTAAATTATAATCCTGTAAGTTAAACTATTAAGCTAAATAATTATTTTTTAGCTATGAAACAAATACAAAAGCAAAGAAATATATATATATATATATATTTATACTGTGATAATCAGATTTATATTGTTGGTATTGAGGATTGACTACTAAGACTATATTTTAGGACTATATTTTATGTAGAATGAGATCAATCAGATGATGCCATTTAGAATGAGTTTATTCAGCATGAAAGAAAGGAAAGTCAGGTGCAAGTTTAGTAAGGTTATGAAAAAACCCTATGCTTCAAATTGAATTGAATTAATCAGTATGACTTACGGTGCAGATTATTTGTGTATTTATAACTAAATCTCTCTCTACTACTTCCATTCATTCAAAAGACCAACCACCAGGAAGAAGATAATATGTTAAAGGAAATTTAAAAGACAGACATATGAATTTTAAGAAACTCTATTTGATTTCTGGTTCAAATGTACTGTAAAAAAAATAACACTATTTGAGAAATATGGCTCCTGACTGAATATTTAGTAATATTGAAATGTTTTGGCTAAATATTATTTATATGATAATGAAATGGTGAGTTTGTATAGATTTTCATGGATAGATATTAAAACACTTATACATAAATGATACGATGTCAGGATTTGTTTTAAACAAAACAGAGTAGTAGGAGTTTAGAAGATATATTACTAGCAATGAAATGATAACTCCTCAAGTTAGGTGATATAGATAATAGATACATAGAAGAAATCCCTAATAAAATCTTTAAAACTATAAATTCAGCAATTCCATTAAAATCTTTTTGGAATTAATATTAAACTTAATTCTTTATATAACATCATTCAGGTAGGAACATGTTAAATTGAATTAATAATGTACTTTTCTTTTTGGGTGACAATAAAATGTCAAAAGGGGAATTTCTATGGCTTGTCAATACCAGAAATGCTCCTTTTACAATAGATTGAGCAACAGATATGCATTAGGAAGAATATGCTTAGTTGCTAAGTCACGGTATAAACAAATAACATTTTCCTTAATGAATTAACATTTAAAAATTGAGTAATTCACAATGAGAAATTTTATATAGTTTTAAATATAAAAAAATTTTGCAATTTAAATAAAAATGAGACTGTAGTCGTATTTCAAGCTGGAGAAGATATGCTATACCATTTAAAATGAGATTAAAACCACAAACCAAGTATAATTATTTAAATACTTAATAGAAATAGCTGTTTTGCTGTTGACCATAGTATTCAACATCGCTGTATGAGGTTTATTCAGTCCTTATAAATTCTTACATAAATATATACTTTCTGAAAAGGACATGTGTATCCAAGAATACATTGAGTTAAATTTTAAATATGTCAATGCTCTGCCAAAATGTGCTGATACCAAGGAGACTCTAAGGTAAGTTTAATGCTATAGACTAAAGAGCTAAATCAATGAACAGCACTAAGAATCTCATTTGTGACAACCCTGTGTTCGTCCAAAGTCATATATATTTTAAATTAAAATGTCATTTATATCTAATTTAAATAAGGAAAGGAGATTTGACATAAAAAATATCAGCACTGCCATTTAAACTGTTTCTTGATGATGTTTTTGATACAAATTACACATGCATATATCAAATTTATGTAAATAATAAATTCATTTGTTCCTCTACTCAAAGAAAATGATAAAAGTAACTTTCAAGGATTCTTTTACAAAATTGACCTCTAAATATAGATATTTTATTGAGTGGTGTTTGTCAGATAATGCTATGTTCTTTGTGTATATAAAAATATATTTATATAGCTTTACTTAATTAGATATAGATAGTGAGGAATGGGAGAAAATAAAGGACACTGTAACAGAACATAGCCTTCTCTTGTGCCTGATTCATCCCTTGACATGTAACTTTAGTTACTGAATCAGCTGTTTCACCATTTTTTCTTTAGTTATTTTTTGGCAACTTCATATTTTTTTCTTTTTTCCTCATGTTTTTGTCATTCACTCAGGTATATTTCTCCATCAGTCAATCTAGATTACTTTCATTTCCAATTCAATTAAACAAAATTTTATTAAGAATAAGTCACTTATAAAAATGTAACCATGGTCCTGTCTTAAAAGATTTTATAGATTCAATTATACAGCATTGCAGTAAAAATATCTGGGGTGAGGGATAAAAGAATATATTTCATTTATACGCTTTTTTCTTGGCAGAAATGATCCCTGAATGAAAATTCATTTGGAAAAAAAC
This sequence comes from Solenodon paradoxus, assembly GCA_004363575.1. Classification (NCBI taxonomy): domain Eukaryota; kingdom Metazoa; phylum Chordata; class Mammalia; order Eulipotyphla; family Solenodontidae; genus Solenodon; species Solenodon paradoxus. The sequence continues at coordinate 131,104 of RJWH01000754.1, read as the reverse complement.
AGAAATGATTGTGGATAATAGAGAGCATACCAGGCAAATTAGAATCTCTTGGGAGTCTAAAGCAGCATCCAGGATTGAGATGATGAGGAGTTGAAACGAAGTTGACTTTTCTTCTTATTTTAATAAGTATAATAGTTTCTCCTTAAAAATTCACACTGTAATCAATTACATAACTAAATGCAAAATACAGCTTAAAATTGTCTTAGGCAGATACCATTACAGCTCACTCATTCTCATTTCTCTCATCTGAGATGGTTTCCCTAACCAGGATTATAGTCTAACAACCTGCAACCCCCTAATCATGATTTACTTTTACTTGTATAATATTTCACTGCTGATATAGTATATATTATATAATACAATTTATTTATTTATTTATTTATTTGTTCTCTGCAACCCACAACCATAACATAAAGGTCCATGAGGGAAAGAAATTTATCTTGAGAAGATTATAGCTTATTGTTAGGTGTTCAATATAAAGTTTTTGAAATGATAGATGAATGAATGTTGATCTTCATGTCATAAACATCTTAGCGCCCCAAACACATGTTCCAGACTGAATTATTTTCTTCATAACTTCACACTTTGTAACTCCTAATATATTTATTTTGTATTTGCTTCCTGTTAATAATCCTCTACTCTTAAATATTTGTGAAAGCATACTTCAGCTCTATCATACCCTTCATAAATTTTAGTTCTCCTGTCTTATTGAAGCTTTCTCCATAATATCTTCCAAATGGTTGTTACTTTCATCCATAACCAGAGATGCTATGCCAGTAAAGACTCTAATCATCTGTCAGCTCAGCAATAGCCTTGCTCTCTCAAAATATTTTAATTAAGATAACTAAATTTAAAATTGTCTATTAATGTCGCTTGATCTAATATCTCATGCCTCCACTCTATTTTTTCTCTATACTAGAAACAATTTCCTAGAATAAAATTCATGTTATATCATCACATTATATGTGTTAAGATATAAAAGATATCAAAATTTCTTAAATATTGAAATTTAATTATAAAAATATATATTTATATTTATATAGTTGATTATAATAATAATATAAGTAATTGCCTCCTTCACTAAATATAAATGAATATGCTGAGTCTAAGTTATGATGCTTATCCTTGCACCATCCTGGTTTTTATCCTCAACACATAACAAAGTCAATAGTAATTAGTTCTCTTTAACATTTGCTAAGTTTTGTTGTTTTAGGGTGGCTCATCATTTTTCATATTATTTTATATGTATTTACTCATGTGTTTATCAGAACAAATGTGGTATGCTCATTTTGCAGTTTCAGGATGCAAAAGTGGCTCACATACTAAATGTACAGTGTAGTCTTTTGATTTCCTGAACCCAATTTCAAAGTGTGTGGGGAATATTTTCCATCAACAAGCAATGCTTGAACATCAACTGGTTATCTAAGAATTCAACTAAATCTGACACACCATCTACTCAGAAATTGAATCAGATTCCACAGTTAAGGGCCCCAGACACACTCAATAAATCCTTGCTCCCACTTCACGTGCTAGTCTCAATTCCAGGTTGTTACATGGATCAACTGACTCTTCCCTGTGTCTGATTAATTTTCTAGGGTAGTTCACAGAACACAGAGAAATATTTTATTTAGTAGATCATTGGTCTATTACACATGGATATAAACAAATTATGGGCAGATGGAAAGCATACAAAGGGCAAAGTATGTGCAAGAGCACAAAATCCATTACCTTTTCTGAGGACACCAAATCTCTTTGTGTTCATCAACCTGGAAGCTCTCTGAATCCAGTGTATTTGGGTTTTTGGAGGCTTCGTTAAAAACAGCACAACTGATTCAATCATTAGCTCTTGACCAATGATTTAACTTCTGGTCCCTGTTCCCTTTCTGTAGGTGGAGGGAAGGAGGACTATAATAGTTCCAACACTAATCACATTGTTGATACTATTGACAATCAGTCCCCATTCTTAGGTAGTCTCAAAAGTCACTTCATTTCCATAATAAAATATACCTTTGTTGTGCTTGTCATTAGGCAATTCCAAGAGTTTTAGAAGCTTTGTGCCGGAAAGGAAAACAATATGAATATATAACTTACACTTCTCACACTTATTATAAATGACAGTATTATAGAGAGTCAACTAAAAAAGACTCATAATTCGTAAGTATCCTCTCAATTTTAAATCTCATCTATCATAGTAGTATATGACTAATCATAGTATATAATAGATAATTTCAATTAGAAATAGCATAGATTAAGTAGTGCAGTGCAACTGAGTTTTAGACTCTGCTCTGAAATATTCTTATACCGTGATATAAAGAGAATTACTTAATTATTCTACTTTCAGTATCTTCATCTATAGAACTGAGATAATGTTGCCATAAACATTAAAACTTGTTTGTGGAAACCAAAGGAAAAAGGTTAAGTTCACACTAGGCACTATTTCTAGCATATGGATGGTATCCCTTCAAGGTTTTCTCCTAGTACTAAAAATGCCACCACCAGATCTGCCAGAATTGCTGATATTACTACTCTTATTGCTGTTTACTGCTGAACATGAGCTTATACACCAATAATCAGCTTCATGGCATTTTTACAAGGGATAAAATACAAACTAAACAAACTGAAAATCAGTATGTGCTTTTTAATACATCAAAGAAGTGAGGCCATTGTCCCCCAAATTGGAGAGACAAAAAGGTGATGTTGGTAGGCATAGTGTATCTACAGCCACATTCCAAGATAGGCTGATAGGTTTCTACAAAACTGTACGTACTCAGATCACATTATACAAAGGTAGCATATGTGACCAATCTGAGCTCATGTAAACATCTGCACATAAATGTTCACAACAGTTTTAGTCATACTTTGCAAAATTTGGAATCAAGGAAGATGTTCTTCAATAGATCAATGGATAAACAAACTGAGGTACTTCCATAAAATGAGGTATCATTCAAAGTAAAAAGAGTGAGCTCTCAAGTCCTGACAGGGCATGCAGATATCTTCAAATGTGTTTTATTAAGAAAAATAAATTAATCTGAAAATTCAGCATATTGTTGATTCTAACTATATGATATTCTGGAAAAGACAAGTATATGGAGGTAATTAAAAATCAGTGGTTTTATTGGGTTGTGGGAAGGAAGTACGAACAAATAGAGCACAGGAATGTTTGGAAAGTGAAAAACATTATGGTATAATGATAGTTACACATTATTTTATATTTTCAGACACATAAAATATACAACAGTGATCCTTAATTTAATGGACTTTGGTTAATTATAATGTATCAAATATAACAAATATACCACCCTAATACAAGATGTTAATAATCAGGGAATCGGGGGAGAAAGAAAGGGTATATATGGGAATATTGCACTTTCCATTCAATTTTTGTAAATCTAAAACAGCTGCAAGTAAAAATATATCTGTCAAAAACTGAGAACCCATTTCATTAGGGTACTCTGTCTTGACCAATATTAGTTGAAAATCATCTATACTCAGGTATAATCATAATGCCAATAAATATTTTCAGCAATCCCAGGGAATTATCAGGAAAGTAATAAGTGCCTGGAATATAGTATTTATGTATTTTAAAAGTGTAAGTGGACTTCTTCAATTCTCAGAGTGTGTATATAATTAATATTTTCTATTTAAATTGGCACATACTTATTGCCCATAAATATTTAAGAAGTCTGTTTAACTAAGAAAAACTCTTCTTATTGAATAATTACAACAAATATTTTACTTTTATAATTCACTGACTTTGAACACACTATTGACTACCAATACTAATTTAAATTATAGTTATAAATTATATATAAATAATATATAAAAATTAAATTATATTAGTATATTATATAATAATATTTAATAGTTAATATATATAAATACATATGGAAATTTGTTCTAGAGTTTCTGTGTTTACATTTGCATTTAAAGTAGTTTTTACCCAGGTAGCAGTTTTACTTTATTCCAGAAAATTCTTAATTCCATTCAGTATCTCTTAAAAAGAATCTGTCTCAGGCAACTGAGACACTGGGGTGTGCCCATGTAGAGCCCAATGTCCTAAGGTCTGGGAACAAAAACAAATTAAAAAAAAAAATCTAATAGAAATGTTTTTTCCTCCTCTCCCTCTTTTAAGAAAAAAAGAAAAGAAATATGTTATTTCATCTTCTGTTGTATTTTGTTGGCTTTTTGTGATTCAAAAGAAAACGAAATATTAAAAATTTGAAATTCTATTTGTGCCTAAAATATTTTACTATTTTTTTCAGTAAACACTTTATGTTTTCAACATCATGGAGAAAAATTTTTCCATGTTCGACAGAAGTTAAAAGGTATGTTCATTGTTATCTATATGATATTATAGTAGTAATTTTTTTCTTCCTCATCTATCAGTGTAGATTTTTGTATATCATTATGATTATGCTGATCATTTGATTGATTCCAACACTTCCCCAAACTACATATTTCACTTATCATCTTCAAATACCACATCATTGTGTTACTTACTCAATTTTAAATATCTTAAAATAAACTGAATTTCAAATAATATGAAATATCAATTTACTACCATAAATGGAGAACCCAAGGAGCTTGTCATAGACAATAATCATAAGATATAAACACCAATAAAGTAATATTAATAAATTTTAGGTAGATACTATTGACTGGTAACTGTTTTGGCTTAATGCCGCCTCTCTTTTTTGTTAAAGGGAAAGATGAAGTGAGTAAGTTGTTGAAAAACTATCACTGCCACATAAGGACTTTATTAGAAGATATGATAAATGAGAAAAAATTAGTCATTGTCTCCCTCTGTAATTCAATGTTCTTTAAATCAAAGCAATATAATAAATTTTTGTTATGATCCAAGTTATTGATTCTATATCTGGGACATAATGGCATAAGTTAGTACAAGAGAAATTTACTTTTTTCTTTGGAGGATGTGTTTTACAAAATAGCAAATTATTGTCTGTTTTTTTCACTGTTTTGCTCAAAACCGTGTTTGAGATAAGGATTTGTTCTTATTAATTTATTCATTGGAATGATGAAGAAAATTCTGATAAGAAATTTATCAAGAGAAAAAAGGTTGACTTGTAATTTGTGTTCTGCCAGGCAATAGTAAATATTTCACTATAAATTTATGGTACATAATTAAACTATATTATTTTGCAAGATGTTAACTAATTCAAAAAAGTACCCTAAATTGACTTTTGTTATATTCCAATGTGCTGAGTTGTCACTTGCTTATTTATATTTAAAAGTATAATTTTTTTTTACTTTTTAGTTCTTTTAAGTAGTGTTTTGACTAGTATGGTTGAATGTCAACATAAATATACATAAGGAAAAATTATAAATCACATAGTTCTTGTGCATGGAAACCGAACAAAACAAATGAAAAGAAGAATGCATTTATCCGTGTGGAAAATGTGCAGGGAAAGCACATATAACTCTGAAAATAGGGCATTATAACCTACATTCAATTAGTTCATCTGAGAAGAAAATATGAAATCATTTAATGAGTTATATGTTTATAACTCTAACTTGATTCAAGAATTTCTTTTCAGATGATGGAATAATAAAACAGAAGCATGAACACAAAATGAGACACTGAATAATCTATCTTTGATTTGATTTGTTTTTATGGAAAAAATAGAAAGAATATGATATACAAGATAAAAGAAACAGGAATAAGTATCTAATTTAGTATCCATTTTGGAATGACCTGAACATCTTCAAACAATTGTACAAGGTAGAAAAAACAGTATGTCAGTTTGTTTATTTTGGTGATTGTTCACGGTGTTAGCACATACTCTCTGAATACAGCAATATAAGTCTAGCTGTTTATCAGACTGCCTAAATTTAAATTCTGTATCTGCTACTTGACTAACTTGGGAAAGTTAACTTAGCGAGCTTCTCCCAGTTTTATATTTTCTTCTAAAAGTGAATATGACTTTAACAATCATATAGTGCTGCTGTGATTAAAGTGTCAATGTACATGAAATGCTTAATGTGTTGCTTGAAAGAGTTAATGCCTGCACGGTTTACTTATTGCTATAACAGTTTTGTGTCCTTATTTTTCTCTCACTGCAGAAATAATAAAATACTGAATATAAAAACATCTTGATGTGTAATAGATATTTTATACTGTTTATCAGAAAGTTGAGGCATTATATAATATTTAAAATATTAGAATAGTATTTTGCCAATTTTTTCTCTTTTAGGGTTTAAGATTTTGTTTGTCTTTTCCTCCAATAATAAAATAATTTCTGAAGTAATCTATTATAAATCATATTTCTCAGGTTTGCAATTGATTCATAGTTTACATATTTTATGTTTGTAAATTTTACTTAGCATATTTAATTACAAAAGAAGTTATACAGGAAGTTAGGTTTTGAAGACACTTGGGGATAGTAAGGGTTAACATGGATTGAAAGTGGCCTTTAGAGTCCATGTCACATTGCATTTTGACTCTAATTATTATGTTACCCCAGGTAAACAACTTACTCTAAGACTTAATTTCTCATTTATAAAACGGTTCACTGTTATTAATCTTGCAAAGATGTGTGAACACCAAATAAAATATCATATAGAGGATGGAACCCATTAAACTACAGAGACACAATAAATAGAATATATTTATTAATGAATAAAACAAAGTTAATATATTAGTAATTGATAATGTTTATTATATTTTCTTCCTCCAAAAATCCATTATATATCTCTTCAGATAAAGTTACCTTTTGACATTTTTAAATTACTGGATCTTAGATATTAACATTACTCTCTTTTATGCTGTGAAACAGATAAATGGTGATATGGAAATGAAAACTCAAAACTTTTACCTTCTGATTATATCTAATTGTACCCTTGATTCTTATTCTGTGCCCTTTTCCTACCTTGATATATGGTAGTGATTAATTAAGAGGCATAAAAATATCAAGAATAATTTAAAAATAACATTCAAGGCAAAAGTCCATGTAAAAAGCTTTATATTTTCCAAGTAAAATAAATGTATTAAATGACTGTGATTTTATCATTTTATTCTCAATGTACACCCTAAATATTAAGATGTGCTTTCAATTTTGTTCGATTTTTTCCTCTAACAGAAAACATTAAAGCTACTTTTAAAATTAATTGCAGCTATATTTTTGAAACTAATAATTAGGACTTCTTAAAGCAAAGCTCTCTGTAGTTCAAGCATATCACCCTATATTGCTTTATTCAATCCATAGTACAGAAAAGCAAAGCCACAGAATTAATCAGTGCATTCTTGTTTTCCATTTTCTATGGTGCCCTTTTGTAGTTTTCAATTATAAAGAGAAATTTATGAAAATAAAATAAAAACCCGAGTTACCCTAGAAAGCACTGATCTGAAAAAAGAATCAAAGGACTGAAATCATTTTAATAAACTTTTAAAATGTTAAGAATAAAATAGTAAAAGGAGAGTGAAACCAGAACATAGCCCCCTGAGATCTGGGCAGCATATTTGCCATGCTACTCCACAAGTCATTTAATATTTTCATTAAAATGGAAAAACTTAACAGGAGTTTCAATTATGTCCATTATGCCCAGGAGACCAGCTTTTGAAACTAGGCCAACAGATCCTGACTAACTGATAAATGCTAAGTGGCTTTTTATATTAATTGTACATTATTAAAGCTGGAGAGAAATACTTAAAGAAATTTAAATTGATCAGGTTCTTTTTCACTGAATTCTCACAAGTTCATTTTCTAGTACCCTCTGTGAATTGATAGAGAAATTTCTGTGCATGAAATAAAAAAGATAACTTCAAATCAGAGTTACAAGCGTGCAGAACTAACAATGAAACAGATGTAGACACTCCATATCTCGATTAAATTAGGACACCAAATTACATTCCATTTATTATGATACATTACCAAAATATGGTAGAAAATAGCGCATACATTTGATAATTTACCCAATTAATTACATATCAAGATAGAATATTTGTTTCATAAGAATAATTAATATGAATAAGACATTGAAATATATAATTTCCAAACTAAGATAGACACGCATCCTCTTGAAGGCCCCAGTAGATGACTTTTTGTTTTCTAATAGTGTCTAATCATCCTTCATGGAGCTACATATCAACTTCTTTCTGGGAAGCAACACTCTTTTTCAGATATAATACAATACATTTAACGGAATGCTTAGTTCAGGACTGCCATTTTCTTAGCCACAGTACTGGTTCACTAGCGTATATCTGCCTTTCCAGAACCAAAAGTACATCATAAGCCTTCTACTGCAGAGTCTGGGAAAAAAGAAAATGGGGTTTGCCTTGGGACTGAAATCTGATAACACTGTATATCGAAACTGTTGTGGCCATATTTTTACCATATAAAGCCAAAGAATGAAGTCAAAGACAGCAAAAAAGCAGAGTCCAGATAGAAAGAGATAAAAGAGAACTCTGTATATATTTCTAATTTTTTTTTCCTGAAATCAGTCCTATTCCTAATCACTTTGAATAAGCAACTATGAGTAATAAAAAATAAAAAGGCTTTATAAAGGGATCTTTTAAATTCCTTATTTTTTCATTAATTTAATACAATATTTATTGCATATACATTTAATATTTAGTAAAATGGCAAGTGCTAAATCATAATCCTTTTTTAAAAATTATTTAATCTTTCATTTCATTTTTTTCCTCCCTTCTAAGAAATGAAACATTCTTAGGGACAGATGAAATAGTTTAAAGGCTCCAGTATCAATAATTTTAGCATTGAGAAAGAATTCTGTAGATTAGACTATTTATAAGTGACAAGCAGATAAATGTTGTTGCTCACTGGTCATATTTAATATACTGATATCTCCTACCTAACATATCTCATTACATAGAAAGCATATTTAAAAAAAACTTACATTGTAATCTTGATAATGAATCAATGTAATTACGTTAGAAATGACTCATCATTTAGGTAAATTTCTTAAAAATTAAAAATCAAAAAATAGTGTCTTAGAGTACAATAAACAAATTATTTGGTAAGTAAATCATGGGATCTGGGATAGGACCTGGGTTTACTTTCAACTCCTAACAATTACAAGTTGCATGACATTTCCAGGTTTCTTAATCTTTTAAGATTTAATTCCCTCTTTTATATTCAGAAAGTTCATACAGAACTCTATTGTGTAAATTTTATCAGGCTACAAATTAGAAGGAATATAAAGCAGGTTGTACCTGATGTGATCCATAATATTTATTCAATCACAACTGGTATTAATATTTTATTAAAATTTGATAATATTAGAATATTCAATATTCTAGAATATTCAAATGGCATCTTTGGGAAAAAATACACATTTTAATAAAAACAGTAAGATTAATTTTCCCATGATTTAGTCATTTTATACATGGGTACTTACTATATTTTTTTCTTTAATTACTTATAAAGTTAGCAATCTGGTTTTAGTCATAACATAATAATTTAAAACTATCATAATTTTGAGAAAATGCATCTATACAGAAAAAAATAAATTTATAGAAGATTTTCTTTAATTTTACCTTTTCTTGGTAGGATTATGCTAAGTACAGCATGCAAGAAACTTATTACCTGAGCTGTAAAGCATTGATAGAGTCCAAAAGTCAAAAACATTAAAAAAAAAAATGATAGTTCTCAACCTCGTTATGTGGTATGATTAGAAAACAGAAGGAAAATCAAATGGTAAATGAATAGTAGTCATCAAATATATGCAATATTTTTGGTCATACTGTTTTTCAAAGGACAACTGAGCAGTATTTTAAAAGTGTGCTTCTTTAAGACAAATAAAATACATATTTAAAGAGAGAAATACATTAGTATATGGACAATATAGGAATCATTTATGGATCACATTTTTCTAGTAAAAAATATACTTTTCGTGTCCAACCAGAGAGATACTGAAAAAAGCATATTAATGGATTCCACATCTTTGTGAAGTATTTTAAATTACTTAATGTGCACAATTTGTTCTAATTCTTATCTGCAAACTAGTCATTATGTTCCAACTTAGGTTTTAAGAGTGTTCAGTTCATTAGTATAATTATATTCTGTTATCTTTTTTTAAGTCGTTTTAAGAGATTAAAAAAATTTGTGTTTTATTTGTATCTATGAATTGCATTATATTAGATGAATTTGTTTATATAATCCATTTATCATTATATGTTTATTGCCCTCGCTTAATTTCTAAGAAATATCACTCAATGACACTTGAACTTTGACACTTCAAGAATTGCAGTATTGTTTTCTTAACTCGGAAAGTCATGCCCCAAAAGACAGTTCTCTGAAATTTTATGATACAATTTAATCTAAAATAGGATGAATTTTAATTACTCTCCCTTCACGAGGCCTGGGCATGCCTCATACAGAGGATCCTACCTGCATTTTTCAGGTAATAAAACTCATACATTCTCAATTTTTCACTTTTAATAATTATTATAATGTAATAATGGCTGTTTGGGAAATTTACATGGGAGAGAAGTTGTAGAAATAATCTGGGGAGATACACAAAGCTCATCTGAGTAATAATATTACTTACCTAAATTTAAATTCTGATTAGGACTATTACCAAGGCATTTTACTGGAACAGAAAGACAGTGATACTTGGAATGAGTAGGTGCTTACTAGTCTGGAACACACATCTGAATCTGAATACTGTGACCCTCATCCTACAGCCAAACAGCTCTTTCCAATGTAATTAAAAATTTAAGGAATAATGAAACTTAAACAGATGCATTCTGGTGCACGGTGTAGTCCACATACATCCCAAAGACCTCGGTTCAAGACCAGGGGACAGTATAGGGGAAAACCAAGCTGATAAACAACTAAAAATAAAAATAAATATAATGTATCTTCCTCCTCTGTCTGCCTACCCATCAATTTGTCTTCCTGTCCGCCTGAACGTTTTCTAGTAAAATAAACAAAAGCTTTAAAAATCTTGAATTCTCCCACCATGACTAATTCTTTTTTTTAAATAACAAACTTTTGCATATTGATAGTCTTACAAAAAAGGCCTAAGCTACTCCTGAGACTGTCGAGAAAGTATTTCTAACTATTGAGTATATCTGTGCTAACAGCTACCATAATGGAAAAGAAAAAGACTTGCCAGAAAAAGACCAAAAGTTTTTATACCAGTATACCTCATCAGAGTTTAGAGACAAAATTCAGGCCCAGAAATAACTCGAGTAGGAATCGGGAGCTGAGGAGTTCAAAAATTCCAGCAGGCAAATGAGTCACAGTCATTAGTTGTCAGATAATATTGCCACCCAAAATTCACGAGATGGTGAAAGGATCTGACACCAAAATGGATAGAATCAGAGTCCTTACACACTTTGTAAAGGGCCAGAGCATCTAAAATAAGTTTCCAGAATTTTATGGAATTGAACAGATCTGACTTCAATAGATAATGTCTCAAGGACCAAAATAAACTATATGCATTTGTGTACATATATATTTTTAAGAGGAAGGAGGCAGGCAAGAATGAAGACAAATTGGGAGTCAGTCAGTAAGGAAGAAGAAAGAAGGGAGAAAGAAGCATTTATTTATTTTTGTTGGTCATTTTTTGATGATTCCCCTCCCACACCAACCCGTTTCAAACCCAGGTCCTTGGGCTTTAGGTGGGCAGTTGCACACTTATATCCTGAACCACCAGGGCATGCTCTATTTTCATTTATAACAAGAGGATACATTCATACATTTGACAGGGGATATATATATATATAAAACAATTAATCACTGCAAAGTACTATATTTTCTAATCATTTTGATAGTTTTCTTTTGAAGTAGAAATTTAGAGGGCAGTCAAGTTTAATATTTTACTTTTATAATTTTACCAGTAGATCTTAATAATAATAAAATACATATTATACTAAAATATATTTGGAAATTTTACCTTATCTTATCAATTAGAGTAACCTCTAATTAGGAAAATTTTAATAAATAGTTGTTATCAACTACCATTGATGAGTTATGTAAAATATATACAGTATTAACCAATTTAGACACTAAACTCTTTACTTCATATAACTTTGTCTAAGAAGTTAGTCTTTTCCACATTTCCTACAGTGAATGTGGTGAATCTTCACTGTGGTGTATAAAGGATACTTTACCAAATTTGTCTCTTAAATTCATTATTCCTGTAGTTACAGCACTGTATTAAAGGAAAAGACACAGCATAGCAAATACAATATATATATTTTCTTGTGAATAAATAACTAAGTTAAAGATAAGTGACTTTATTGGTCAGTTTTATAAGATTCATAGCTTTATAGAATTTTAAACATTTGCTTCTCATATTGCCAATAGTTGAAGAAGTCTAATTTTCAAACATATTCCTAATCAAATTGATTAAATGTTCTGTATGCAAGGCTCATAGGAGCAGCATCATATATAACTACACTGGGCTGTACGTATTGAAATGCAGCTTGATTAAATACAATATGTCTTATCAACAACAGTTAATGAATGTGTACAGACATAAACACTGTTACAACTGAATTTTAAATCTGCTTTCCTCTCACTGTGTACACATACCCTCCTCTATTATCCTCAACTGTGTTATAGAAGTTTTGCTGAATTTGCCTTTTACAATTTTCAGCCAAAACTATGAATAAGAGAATTGGGAAAAAAATGAGAGCGCAGCAAATGAGAAGTAAAACAGGGCCAAAAAATGATTTTGTGATTTTTTAAAAAAATTTGTGCCATGCTATAAAAATGTAAATGCATGCATTACTCACAGGATTCTTCATCATTGACAGTGATGGCCATACATGGGCATTTTTGTCGTCCTACTACTGAACCCACTCTCAGCTAACAAGACTTGAGTATATTGATGTTGTTTCTTAATGATCCTGCTAAAGAATTTGCCAACATTGTCAAAATCACAGTCTGACGGCCTCAATTGAGCTTTTCATCTTAAATTTTCTCCTGACTTTTCCTACAGACCTAAAATTAGATCTGCTAAAGGGGTCCTCATTTTCACTCTCTTGATTCATGTTATGGATAACTACAGTTCAATACCTAGAGAAAGTTTTCACTCCATTCTCCACAAGAGAAAGATGGCTTTTTTCAACTCTGTCTTATTTCCCTCAATAGAGAGAGTAGAAGGAGTAATTGATTTATTCATGGGAAAAATGCTCAACAAAAATGCCCAGTTTAATCTTGTGGGTGCTCCCTTGTACCCGTCACAGCTACCTTCCAAATGTATTCTCTCATTTGAACTGTTAGCTCCAAGATGAAGGAAGATCAATGGGTCTGGGAGTTCAGGGAGTGTGAGAGGATCACCATTTCCAACTGCTCTTTCTGGGGAAACAGGGAAGTTCTAAGGGAATGAGGTGGAGAAACAGTTTTGCCTTCAGCTTCTAACTGTGACTCCTTTCCAGCTTTTCTCAATAATTTTCTCCCTTACTCCTTTGATTCACTTCCAATTGGATCAGAACACTTATAGCCTGAATAGAACATAACATCTCCAAGTTTAAAAGTCCCCACTCAGAAATACCTATTTTCATCCTTATATTACAAGAACAGATATTAATTTTACTCAGAATAGCAGCAGTCTTTTAATTTTTAAAAAAGATGCACTTAAAAGCCTTATTTCATCTCAGTATGAAAATCCTCAGGGCAGATTCAAGAGAGAAAAACACTGGATATTTTTAAAATTTTAATTCTTACATTTTAGTTTACTCTAGTTTTTACATACCTAAATATATATTCCCCAATAAGTGAGCTTTACATGTGGGAAATCTCAGCAGGGATTTCAATATAAGAAGATCAACACACTTGGGCATGATAGTGAACAGAGAAACTGTCTCACTTAATTATTAACATCACAAGCACATGGAAAGACACTTGTAGGACATTTACCTATTTAAAGATAGAGACAAGAGAATGAATGTAGCATATTAAAATAATACACACACCTATTTATACATGCATATATACACATATATACACTAAATAATATATACATACATAATTTTCCCCGATCAGTAAAAAGTGCTTATACCATTTTGTTCTGTAGCCTTTTGGGTGTGTGTGTGTATAGCAGACTCTAGACATTTTGAATGGCAGCAACTGCCTTTCTCAAGCTTCTCTTCCCTCCAATGTAAATGTATAGTACATTGCACACACTGATCATTTATTGAATATCTTACTATATGTTAGTAAGCTAAGGAGCACATTTAGGCAATTATTTATGGATATACATGGGCATACACCCCTCCCTCAAAGAAACATGAATTCTAAAATAGAATTGTGTGATGAAGAATACAAGAGTGGGTTTGAAAAGATATGAGTAAGCGATATTCGATTAGAAAAGGAATAAGCATGGAGATAAAACAGACTATATACAAGGAGATCTCAGAGGTTTGCATTCATTATTGCAGAATTAACATTCTTAATAATCTCATTGAATAATTGCTCATTTGTTTACTAAATTACCTATTGCTCATTTTGTATACATATTTGAAGTTTAAAAAATCACACTAAATGCTCTTTTAGTCTCTTAAATATCTACATTGTTTGATATAACTTTTTAAAATTTTAAATGTTTATGCAATGCTTAGGTCATGTTCATTTTCTAAAATGATTAATGATTTCTCAGTAACTTTTATTTATGTTATAGGAAAAATCATTTGAAATTGGGAAGGCTACCATTTAATTTTTTAAGAAACTAGTATTAAATGTGTTTTTAGTGTAATCACACAAACCTCAGTCAATCAAAATAGTTAATTTCTCCCTTGCTTTTTTTGTATTCACATTTTTTAAGAGTTAAAAAGAGAGTCAAAAATGAAGGCAGGCAGGCAGCAAGCAGGAAGGGAGAGGAAGAAGAACATTTAATTTTTTAGTTGTTCATTTATTTGTTCCCTCTGGCCCTAGACTGCCAACTTAGATTCTTAAACTGTGTGTAGACTGCTTCTCAGGCATTGACAACGCCAGAGCCAGCAGGTTATGCCCACATTTCCTCTTACTAGTAATGCATCTCAGCTCTTAACTAATATCTTTATTAACCAGCTCCTTTAAACAATGTATTTCTCGAAAGCAATTTTACAAATATAGGTCATATGTTCTCTAATTATGTAAACGATTACATTGTGTGCTGTTTTACATGGTGCCACTGAAACTAAAGGGAGTATATCTGAATTCATAAGAGATGCTCCAACTTACTTCTCTACCAAAACTGAAATTCTTGATTCAAGAAAGTTAGAGGAACAACATAATATGGAGATAAGTTTAACAATGAAAATCTGCCATTGTCCCTTAGCCTATACAGTAGAAGGAGCAAGGGATAGCAAATTAACATAATGGGCAACATGATTCTTGCCTTAAGCATAAAAGAAAAGAATGTTTTACAGTTAGCTAGTGTCATTGTCAGAGTTTATAATGCTTTCCTCAGCAAATAAGTTGATTGCAAATGAATAATTTTTCAGGTTACATAACATTTGCAACTCTAGAAGAAAACTCACATTTCTATTCTAAAGAATGTTATGATGAACAACTCATTTTATCTGATATACAGTGACAGATGATTAAGACAGTGTATTATACTGTAATCAGAATACTTTTTTTCAAGACTATCAATCAACTATAATGGCATGTTATAAAAACATGCACACTTGGACAATTCCTCTCATAACAATAGCATTCCAAATGTTTCTGCAGATGTTTGCTGAAGATTGTCTTTGTGACAAGAATGGATGTTTAGATGCTCATAAGCATAAAAATCTAACACAAGAACAAGGGGAAACATTCTCCCATGAGAGTTGTCTGTTCCTCTCAAGTAGTTTTGGAACTGAAGTTTCAATGTGGATCACTGAGTTTAATAAGCTTTTATACATAATAAAGAATAATCTAAATGATATTGCCATATTTAATGGAGCAGAGAGTTTCACTCATGAAATAGATTTGTTTAAGACCTTACAGGGAAACTATCAATACTTTATTACTTAAAAAGTTGGTACAGATATGAATTGGTTATTTTAGCAACAGGAAAGCAGAGGATGTGGCTGCAAACTCAATTAGGAGTATAGAGAGCTACTGAGGTTCCACCAACATATATTTGGCCTGTTAGAGCTACAATTGACCTTAATGGATGTTGTAACTGCTAATACTCTTGCCTAATACTTTCTACTCCTTCTGTAGCAATATAATAAATAGTCCCAATTGAAATAAAGTGTCCCTATGCTTTTGTTTTATTTGGAGCATATGTAATCTATTATATACACTACTGAATAGTTTGTATATAAAAACAAAAAAGAAGTGGGGGCTCTGTAAACTCAAGAATTGCAGAGTTGTTAAGTTTTAGCAATGGCAATGGAAATACAGGCATGGAAATTTTCCATTATTCTTATATCCATCCTGTTATTAAGTGATTTAAAGTGAGTTTATTATTTACAGCTATTTTTTTCTACTCATAAATTTCTTTAAAATCATACATTCTTTAAGATCACAGGGAATATTTTTATATAAACTGAAAATCTCCAGTCTATTATAGTTTGCAATCTACTAAAATTTACAAAGGTAACACAGGGTTATAAATCTTCAATAATATAAGCCATTATTGTGATAATATTATCAATGTAAGCAATGCTTTCAATAGGGGAGAAAAAAATAAAACTTAATTTTGATTACCAAGGGAAATATGATTTTTTAATAATTATTCAGTTATGCTATAAAAGAACTGTATTGTTTTCAAAATAACAATGAAACAGAAAATAAGATTAATCATAAATTTAATTTAGTTTTAATGACCTCTGATTTTTAAAATGTATAAAACCTTGTCAAGTATGCCAATATAGAATGTTTTAAAAAATTAGCCAGATTTCAAAAGTTAATGAGAATCTAATGTCATATTATCATTAATTTGTATTAACTTTAATTTACTGAAAATTCATTAAGGTGTTTATATTTATGAATCTAATTCTAATGGAGATGAAACAACTTTATGCTAGAAATCTATTGATAGTACAGACTATTTAGGACTTGTGAGAGTTTGCTGCTTTTCAAATATAGCCTGACCACTTATTTGTGAACCAATACTTCATGTCATATGTGAATTGCAGTATATTATAAAGACACAGGGTCCCAGAGCTGATGGAGCTTAGAGTCGGTGAGTATAGTGCTCATCAAATAATTACACTCCTTAAAATGGGAAAATAAACATCCAAATTTTAAAAATCATACCTAAGGAAAACTTCATTTCCATTATTTTATGTAATTTTTCAAAAACTGGTTATAGGGAAATGAAGGAATTTTCTTAAGAAATTGACAAAGTAATGAGGTTTAGAACAAGTTGAATTAAGGGAAAAAGGTTAGTCTCCGTGTCCTAAAGAGGGAGGAGACAGAGAAGCATCAGGAACAACCCAATGCAGTGGAAAGAACTAGGAGAAGTCTAAAATATGGGTAAGCTAAAGGGTAGGGAGAGGCAAATCTTACAGGCCCTTCCCAAGTATGAAAGGGTGAGTCAAATGATCATATTCACATTTAAATGACAGCAACAAAAACAAATATAAAACACGAAACAAAACTTAAATTGATCAGAGTGGTAAGTAACTGAGAGGAAAGAGATCAAGAGATCAGATAAACTTAATAAAGAAACAGCATTAAAATGTAATTATATCACTTAATTCCTCAAAAAAATCATCATTTTCCTCAAATGCAAATCAATGGAGCTGGACAGGAGGATTTGAAATATCCCCTCCATTTCTAACATTCTGTGAATCAGGTATTTTGAAAGTGAAACCTGTACCTAGTGGACATGATATTGGTTCTAGGAATTAAAGTTTCCGTAAATCTGAGGCAGGGTAACTGATCTCCTTGATCCTGTTGTAACTGAACTATTTTAAATTGGAAAACTGGTAAGAATTTTGCTAAATTTCAGTGAAGAATTTTAATTTCTGTTCCCAAAGGATAAATTAGTCTTCCCAGTAAATTGCATGTGACGTAACCAAGAGAAAGACAAATAAAGGTTTATTTTCATATTTTAGGATAATAATCTGAAAATGGAAAAAAAATAGAAACAAATAGAAAATTTCCCAAAAATTTATAGAAAAATTTGTTAGTTGTTTTCTTAATCCGCAGTTGTCACAGTAATAATGTATACGGTCTGTGATTTCAAGGGTCAAGTTTTTGCCTTGCTCTCAGATTTTTGTCTCTAGTTTAAATCTCTCCCAATTTAATCTCATAGTTCAACTGTCTCCTAACAAATAAAAAGTAGATAATAGGAAAAAGTTTAATACACTGCTAAATGCATGATAGTCCTGTAACTTGTAAATTCCCACTCTCTAGATGACAATGGAAATACTGCTTATCAGACTTGGGATATAGTAAAAACAGTAGAGAATAATAGCTAGACTTAAATATTTACTTTAGAAAAAAATAGAGACTAAAAATTAATGAGTAGAAATTCACAATAGACGTTAAGAAAAACACAATAAATGCCCAAAGAACACAGTAGAGAGAAAATAGTACTCCTAAAAGCAAAAATTAATGAAAGGGAAAACAAAGGAGGGGCAACAAAGCAAAATAACTAATTCCATTAGCAAGCCTCCGAAGAAAATGCAAGAATGAAAGAAATAAACAATAAACAGTATTAAGAATTAAAAGGAAGACAGGAAGATAAATGTGGCAAAGAGTAAAAAAGATAAAGAATATTATTAAAAATTTAGTCAAGGTGTCTTAGACGTTGTTTGCTGGTGTGGTGCATATACATGCCAAAAACCTGGCTGATTCAGCACCCAGGGCCAGGAAACTAACAAGATGAACAACTAAGTACAATTAGTAGATATGTCATCTTCCTTTCTCTTACTGCCTGCGTGCCTACTCGCTATTATTACTGCTTACACCATTCATTAAAAATAATAAAAATAATAATTAAAGTCAAAAAATTTAAAATTCAGTGAAATAGAAGGCTACTAGATAAATGAAAATTACTAAAGCTAATTCAGGAAAAAAATGTTTGATTCTAAGATATATTTGCTGTTAAATAAGTTCTATTTTTTAAATGAGTGTAAAATTCTCCCAGAAAAACAAGATTTCACATTTTTACAGATGAGTTCTTATGAATATTCAACACCAATAATCATCATCATCATTTAGATTTAGAAAAGAGGAAACATCCCTCTCTTATCCAATGTCATCTACTTTTAACCCATTACAGAAGAAACAAAACTCATTTACAATCCATTTCATTCATCAAAGTTAGACATCAAACCAGAAAAAAAATTAGAAACTAATTTCAGTGATACATAAAAAAAATCTAACATCTTGTGTTTATTCCAAGAATGACATGTTTTTGAAAAAATAGAAAAGCAATATAATACAGTATATGAAAATATTTAACACAAATAAAAAAATGCTTATCTAACAAAACTAAGGTATACAATAAGTATTATACCAATGGTGACATTTAAAATCATTATAGGAAGGAGAAAAATATGTGCTATGTATATTCTACATTTTATTATGTATTCTAGCCAGGACAATTCATAAGTAAAACTAACAAAGGTTATCAGAAAATTAGAACGAAATTATCATCATTTGCACATTTGATATACTTTTGAAATTAGTGGCATTTCTCTGCAAGACTACTGGATTTAAGATAAAAAGATCCAAAACATTTTCTCCTTAGCTTTCAATTTACTAGTTTTCATATGTATTTTAATCAACATTCTTTTGGGCAAATGTTTATTAAAATAGTATATGATAAAGTCAGTTATACATTTTATTTTCAAAAGGAGGTAAGAACACTATTCATAAAAATAAATTAAATATAATTTGTGATTATTAGTGATCAAAATGAGATTTCTTTGGCGACAGTCCCTTCATCACATGTATATGTAACTCATCTTCCGTTTTAAAAACAGAATTCATTTATAAATGGGTTCATATGTTTTAAACAAAGATTAAATGTTTCTATTCTCAAACTAAAGCTAATAAACATCTTTTTATTCTGTGAAAGTATTATTGTAGGCTATACATATCTCATTATGGCTTGTAAATTCTTTTTCTTTGTTACGAAAACCAAGTAGATTGCTGCCATGTAACGGGAACTGAAGCATAAAAGTGAAGATGAATTCACCTATTATTTACATGGCAGGGAGTCAGCTTTGGGAACTTTGTGCAAGATGGAGAGTGAAATAGATGGAAGAAGAGATTTTGATTTCAGCAGAATTTTGCCACTGATACTTTTTTTCATGCTGAAAGATCTGTAACACTATTAACATCGACCCAAGTCTCATGTCTATTTATTTGTTTGTTTGTTTTTCATCTGATTGTTCTATGTGACCATCATTTCCATCTGACTATCAAAGACCTGTCCCCTTCATGCTTGCAGAGATTCCACAGTGTGTGGTGCAATTCTAGACATAAGTTAATGGCAGTAGTCCCTGTCACATGACTTCAGCTTCCATGTAAATGTTCTCTGTTCTCTGGTAAATAAACCTTGAAATGCTTCTTACTTTTCTTGCTTACAACCCAGATGCAACGACTTGGATGTAAGTACAATATCTAGATGTTGTGGTCATGATGACAATAGTCACCTACTCTTCTGGTGAGCAAAAACATGCAAAGAGAGGATTATTGCTAACCCATTTGCTACCATGGGAATTAGAAACAAAATATTCCCTCTGATCAAAGGGCATCCTCAAGTCATTTATCCCTTTTTCCCACAGTTTGATGAAATTTTGCAGAAGTTAAGTTGCTCAGTAGTGCATGCTAGACCTAAGAAAAATCTAGGCCCATGCTGAATTCAGTTATAGATTGCTACTCCCAGATTTCTTGTGCTTAAATGAAATAAATGCTATTTTTATTTAAATGACCACAGTGCAGTTCTTTGTTTATTCATTACTCACAGGTAAATGTATCGCTAATATCATTGCTAATGGGTTTATTATTATTTATCTGTCAGTGGATAAATATTTTTTAAAACTATTATATCATTAAATAAATATTAGACTATAATGTTTTTCTTTAGATTTTAACATTTTCAATTTCATTTGAAATGCAGATTTAAAAGATTAAGCTTATGTTACTTGCATTTTACTTACGTGGACACATGTTTTGCATACTGACAAGATTTGTAAATTCCCTTCTAAAATCTTTTCTGAGCACAATAAGCATCATGTCATTTGACAGACAATAGCAAACTGGCATGAAATAGAGTATACAACCAATTAATCTCTAAATTAAGAAAAAGTAAAATTTTTATATAAAAACAGACTATTCAGGAATTCTTATTTAAGCATAATTTCTTAGACATATATTTATTTCAGTGACTTCTTCTGTAAAGTTAGGATATTTGATTAAATTATTTAAGATTATCTCCAGTTTTAACAAAAATCTTTAAGAAGTTAAAATGATCTCAAGTAGAATTTTGGTATCACTATATATAAATGTCTAATCATTTATTCAGCATGTGTTTATTTAGTGTCCACTGCTTAATGATCAAACATGCCAAAAACAAAATTGCATGTAATTCAGGATATTTTGTAAATCAGATCTCAGAGATACAGAAATGAGAGGAAAAGAGTAGGGTGTATAGTTTCTTAGGAAAAGTCAATTCCATATAAGGAATGCCTCAAAGGCTAATACCCTTAAGTCACTGCAATAGCAAGCAGAAATTTTATGCCAAACTCACTGTAATAAGGGGCAGAGAGCTTCAAATTAAGCTTTTTAGAGTGTTGAAAATGTCAATAAAGGACAACTTATTTTTGTATGTAAAACAGAATAGTTTAAATTTTAATCTCAGATACATATTCTAGATGTATGTTTTTAAGCTTCTTAATTCAATGAATTATATTTATATCATTTTTTTCATACTTATATAAAAGTTCAATTTTTTGAAGACATGTAAGACTGTCTTAGATCTTAAGTGTTTTTGAAAAAATGGTTGAGGCTTCAGAATTTCTTTGGGTGTTAAAAACACAAAGTCATCAGCAGAATATCTAGGTATGGAGCCTGTGAACCTACATTTTAATAAGCTTTCTGGGAGGTGCACACTAAAGCTTGAGAACCACTGTCCTTCATTAATTCATAACAGCAGCCATCTGCTTATCTATCTTGAAAAGGCAGTCTGGACTGTCATCAAACATTTGCTTCATGATTGCCATGATCCTTCCCTCCCAGCTTTGTTGGACTTCACATGTGGGCTACATTTGGGTCAAACCTTCAAATGCCCACTTGAGTCTAATGAGTATTCACTTTCTACAGGTTGGCTCTTAACTATTTGTACTAGAACCCAATTCTCCAATTAAATTCCATTCATAGCTATATATATGATACATCTACGTCTTAAAGAGTAAATAAAATCATACTTGCTGCCATTTTTTCAGATATTTTGAAAGCTGTTTTAGATTCCATTTTCTTACTAGATCTGGTTTGATTTCTAACTTTACAGTCAGTTTAGTTTTTCAAGGGACTCTTTTTCTCTTGTAAAATATGAGACTAGCAATCTGAGCATACTACCTTGGTTTTTCTTTTATTCATGTGGCATGTTTACTAAGCTCCAAATCTACTTAAGCTATCTGAAATGTTTTCAAGCCTATATATTCCATTAGAGACATGATGAAAATGCAGTCTGAAAAGTGGTTAAGTATATAATTTTGCTCATAAATATAAAATTCATGTTTCCCTTTCATTCAGTTAATTTAATGTCATTCATTCATTTAACAAAAATTAATTGAGCAACTACTCAGTACTACCCACACTGTTAGGGAAACAAAAATCAAAATAATAATAAATGCTCCCTGGCCTTTAAGAGTTTAGAGTAAGATCCATATAGGAATTTTTTTGCAAAGCAATTTTATAAGGAGATTCCTTATAAAATTCAATATGTTCTTTTTCAAATCACATTGATTATAGCAAATTTATAACAAATACTTACACATCAACTTATGGAGAAGATGGGAAAGTGTTAAAATCTACAAAGAGCAAATAACATATATATGTATATACAGGATATGTATGATATATATGTGTATATACTTATTTGGCGAAATTGCTAAATTGAGGTATATTTACAAGAAATAATTAAATTCATTCACTCATGTCAACCCAGAGCAAATCAGTGACATAAATGATACTCGAATAACATCAGATTATTTATGAAAAAGTAAAATGTAGAAAGCATTTTTCTGCTCATATCAGTGTAGTTCAGCAGATCTGTAATGCTGCTAAAGGCAAAACAATTTTGAGAAAGCATTGTTTGTGCTACAGATGATTCTGTGCTCAGTAGCGTCTTGAATAATTCATTTATTCATCCAATATTCATTGGTACCTATCTTGATCTTTCTTCACTTATCCTATAATGCTAAAGATAATATAGTGAACAAAAGTTCACATTTCCTGTCCTTAAGGAATTTTTTTTGAGAGGTAGACTGACTTTAATCAAATAATAATAAAGAACACATTTAAAAATAAAAAATTTTCAACAGAAATATACAATGTGAAAGAGTAATTGGATGGTCAGGAGATCTTGGAAGGCATCTCTGAGAAAATGATGAACATGTTGAGATGTGAAGACTATGATGTAAGGGAGGTAGGAGAATGTTGATGCTCAAAGATTTTGTCTACTGTGGAATGGAGGGTAGTACATTTGAAAAAGTATAAGCACAATTTCAATTAAAAATTATAAAAGGAAAAAAAAGCTAGGGAAAAAAAGGCTAGTATTGGGAAATAGATCTATTTTCAAATAAAAATTGAGATTTAAGAAACAAAGCAATAAAGAAAACTGACTTCAAATAACATGAATATATATAATAATGTAAAACTGTTGCTATTCAAACACCAAATTTTTAAGAAATCCTTGATTTCTAAAGTCAAGATGCAACCACTACTTTTCTTGTAATTTCTACCTCCTACATAAAGTAGGCATTGAACCTTTAAAAGGATTTTTTTTTCAATCAGCTTCAGGCCACGGAATAAAACTTAATCACTCAAGATATATGTTCTCAAATGATTTCAAATTAGAGACACTTTTGCACTTATGATCAACATTTAAAATGACATAATTCACCAAAACACAAAATATATTAATTACTAAGAAAAAGAATTACTTGCTATTATCATAGCCTTCCCATTGGGACCTAAAATAAAAAAGACTGTTTAGAGTGAAAACATTTTTGGAAAAAGAATTGAATGCATTCACTGCTACTAACTGGTTCAGTGACCCAGATCAAATTAATTAACTTCTCAGGGACTGACCTATAAAATAACAAAGAAAAATGGTAAGAACAAAACTAATTCTGAAATATAAGACAAGGTCACGAATCCAAAACTTCTTTTAAGTTTTCAGGCTGAATTTATTTCTG
Organism: Solenodon paradoxus; assembly: GCA_004363575.1. Classification (NCBI taxonomy): domain Eukaryota; kingdom Metazoa; phylum Chordata; class Mammalia; order Eulipotyphla; family Solenodontidae; genus Solenodon; species Solenodon paradoxus. Next base: position 106,812 of record RJWH01000754.1, on the reverse strand, counting down.
TTTAGTTTTCATTCTGTCAAGTCTCTAAAAACCATGAGTATACAACAAGTCAGTCTTCCACTTTTCAGAATATTAATAGTGGAAAATTGACCTAGGTTTTAGCACAGAGTTTTCAAGAAAGGAAATTTACTAACCAATAGAAATCAATTGTACCTGGAAGGTAGGCTAGAGGTAGGAATGGGAAATTGTGCTTTGTTTTATTAAAATAAATGATTCATTTGCAAATATGAAATATTTTCCCTTTTTACAAGTCACTGTCAGCTGGTGTACAAAAGTGGTGAATTGCAATTCATTTAAACAGACACTGCACTCACTGTGCCAAAAGAGAATAGACCTGTTAGCAGGTCTGTGAAAGGCAAAGAGAATACTCAGGGAAATCTTTTCACTTCTTTGCCTTAGCAATTAAAAATGCACAAAATAGATCACACTAGGGTTCTCAGAATTGGTCTTATCAAGAACTCGTGTTGGAAGGGGTGTGAAGAATAAGGAACTCACCAGTCCTACTGTTGGAATGCAAATTGGTTCAACCTTTCTGGGAAAGAATATGGAGATTCCTTAAAATAATAAAGATCTATCTACCATTAAATCCAGTGATCTTCCTTCTGGGCATATTTTCAGAGAATATGAAACCACTAATTAGGAAAAACATCTACACCTTTAATTCATAGCATAGCAGTTCACAATAGCCAAGACATGAAACAATCTACATGTCCTTTAACAGATGACTGGGTAAAAGAAGCTGTGGTGTATATACTCAGTGGAATTCTATGCAGCTACTCAGAGAGGAAATCGTGCCCTTTGCATCAATCTGGATGGAAAGTGGGATGTGTGTGTGGGTGGTCAGGGGATTGTTAAATGAAATACATCAGAATGTAAAAGAGAAAAACATGTTTCAATCACATGTTCAATACAGTGAGACAGAACTAATAAAGAAATAAACCACAACAAAATCCACAGGACTCAAGATGATGGTGGCTGGGGCATGGGAGGGGAGAAAAAACAAGGTAGCGGCAAAGGACACTAGATCTCTGGCAGTGCACACAGTGAAAAGTAATTGTGGAATAAGAAGGAAGTTCGATATCTTAAAATGAGTTTGTCTTTTAAACAAAAGAAATAATAATAAAGTTTTTATTTAAAAAATAGCCCTAATCTGACATGTTGATTATTTTGAATTGAAAACAAAGAAGACTCTGGAGGCTAAGGAGAAGCTCTTGCCTTTCCCTTAACACTCTTGCCCTAATTCTAAAAACTAAGTGATTTCTACTCCTGGAGAATGTGTTTTCTCCCTAGTCTAAGGAGTGATTACACTCCTATCTAGAAGAATGTAGATCAGTGCATCTTACCAGATGTAGAATTATCTGTAGAAAAGTCCTTTCTGTCTAAGAAGTCCATCTTTTACTTTTCGAGTGAACATGAAGCTGCCCCCCATAAAAGTTCTCCTCCTCTCTCCTTGGCATCCTAGGTTCATACTTCATTCCTTAGTTCAGGATTTAAACCTTCTTCTCCCTGACTAGAATTGGAATCTATATGCACAATCAATGTAGTTGGTCCCATGTGCACATTTTTAAATTGATCTCTTTCTTTTATCAACCCATCTGATGCTGTTTTGATTTTTCAATCAGGCCAAGAGGAATCCAGAGGAGTGGAGGAATTTACCTCTGCACCTTGACACAATAAAGCCTTTCTTAGTTTTAGAGCACTTAAATCTAGAAGGTCTATAATAATTGTGTGTAGAAATTCATTTTCCCAAATTCCTTTCCAGAAGACTGAATCTAAAAACACCAGGAAGACCATTACTGATTGAGTTTGAATTTTGAATTAAAAAGTGTATAGTAAAAAACAAACAAACAAACAAACTAGAAGACCAGAAGGAAATTGTTAAAGCTAAGGTGTTATTCTACATCTGGATTTCAGGAAAATGAGAATATGGAGGACTCAAATGAAAATGGCTCTAAATCAGAATCCCAGAAGATATAAGTAGAAGTACAAACATGTGGGAAACTTTTGGGGAAGAACTGCAATTCTAGCAATGTAAGGGGTATCCTGAAGTTTAGCTACTGTTGGAAACAATGACAATATTTATCAACAATAACTATGTGTCATGCAGTCTTTGAGATGCTGAAGACATAGAAGAGAATTTAAAAATTATACTGTCTGTATATTCTATTCTGGCAACAGGAGACAAAAATGTAAGATAAAAAAGTAAAATTCTACTATTCTGTCTACCCTTGATCAAGATAATGTTATTTTTTAATACTGAGAAGTGATAAGGGGATAATAACTAAACAGAGAAAAGAACTGGTTTACATTGCTATCATTCAAGTCAATATTATCATTCTAGTAATATCTCCCAAACATTTATCCCCAGATCAGACTTCTATACTGATGCACAACATACATAGACAGATAGATGAATGATAGATGGTTGAATATGCATATAGGAATATATAGATGACAGAGATATAGATCCTATATATTTTCAATTGTCTATTTAAATGAAATGGTTAATAACTTACATGAGTAACTTAATATCTCAAAATTAACATATTCTAAACTTATTCCTTCAAAACTGGCTTATTTGTAACAAATTAATGTCAAGTCCATCTTTTCCATTGCTCACACCTAGTCTTTGAGGATATTCTTGAGTCCTCCATTTATTTAATATCTAATCTTTCAGGAAAGCCCTTGGTTCTCCCTTCTAGGAATGAGGTGTCATCGATCAATAAAATATTCTTTGCGCCCTTGTCCTACAGTCTATACTCAACACAATAGCCAGAATGATTCTTTTAAAATGTAAGCCCTATCGTGTCACTCCTCTGCTCAGAAACCCCTCAAAGTCCTCTCAATTTTCCCTATAAAAGACTAAAGACTCGGTGACCATTTCAGTTCTCCTCCCTGAAATCTTTTCCTACTGCACCTGTTCCACACGGTGGCTTTAATCAGACTGGCATATATGTTATTCCTCCAAAACGGACTTGCCTCAGGTCCTTCACTTCTTCCTAGCAGATATACTCAAGACAAACTTCCACAAATGTCACTTTTTCAAATCTATTTAAATTTTAAATTTATTTAAATCTAGCTAAATTTGCAAATCATACCCTTCCCACTTTCTTTTACCTTGCCCTATACTTTATTTATCACATCTATTGTTATTTTCTACATTTTTTCAACCAATATAAGTTTCAGAAAAGTGGGGATCTCTTCTTTTTTTAAATGAAGTTTTTCAGGATTGCATAGAAAAGTACCTGGAGACTTAATAGATATTTGTAAATAAAGCATGCAAGAGTGGAAGTGTGTGTTCATCAAAAATCTGAGCTCTATATAAATTCACAAGGAAAACAAATCTTGTAGTAGAAAGAAACTTATGAGAGGCTTTTGAGAAAGTTTGATCTTGATATACAGCAACTTTTTGAGGGAGTCCCAGCCAACCCTTGAACAGTGTAAGAAATTCTTAGACAAATTGGCATCAGAAAATAATGTTTTTGCAGATAAAAAGATCAGCAATGGCAAAAGTATGTTTTAATAATGGATTTGAAAAGGAGGCTTCCATCAGACAGAAAATGACTGGAGAATTTATAATAATGATAATATATAAAAGCAGGGTGAGAGAGCTGTTAATGAAACTTTAGGTGAGAGCATCCAGAGCACAAATATGCTTTATTCCTCTGGATTGCGACTGATGCTATGGACCTGACTGAGACTTCCCCCATTCCATAAGACAATGTTAGCAATGTTTTTTAAAAGGCAGAGTTTTTTTGTAGACATTGAAACATACAACTGTCCTAATGGTGTCTTCAAAATCTACCACTGCTGGGTCACTGGTCATTCTACATGGCCCACTTCCAGGAAGCATCAAGAGGGCCCTCGTTAGAAAGAACCTTGAAGACTGATGTGAGGGTCACAGGCACACTGCAAAACATTTAAGAAACAAGGAAATAATTCTTGATATTTCAGTAGAGAATTGTTTTGCCCTCACGATGTCTAAGGATTTTATGGGCCACTGGTTTTTATATTTTATATTCTAATCTCAGGGTAAACACAAGCAATTTATCTAAATCTGTAAAGTCTCATTGTTTTCTAATGACTTTTTCCGTTAAAATTGTTCAGAACACTTAATTACCTACAGAATGTGAATAGATAATAAGATATTGAGAAAAGCTTGAGTTGGGAGGTAATTTCTGACATTAAATTATGTATCTGATAGTTGCCAGTAGTATGACCAGCAGAAGAAAAAGATAATTCCTTAGACTCATTTATATCTGAGTAAAATGCAGGTAATACATGATCAAAATTATTTTGAAAATCAAATGAGAATGTATATGCTGGTTCCCATGTCTCATAGGAGCTCAATAATTAGTTTTCTTTCTTGTAATTTATATGCTACTTCTTTTGTGGTGAAACAATAAATGAGACTAAAGGTTTTTGTTGTTTTCGATCACAAATTTTATGAGGATTGTATCTAAATGTTCAAACACATTAGTGATTTTCTTACATTATTTACTTCTTGTGTCCTTACTATGTTTTAGGCTCTATTCTAGTTGCAGAATACATCTCTACGGTCTCAACCTTCAGACATTGCATATTTCCTCCAAAGTATTTTATTTTTATTTAAAAAAAAATTCACAGAGAGAAAGATGAGTTGCTGTCATGCCTGGTTTTGGCCAGAGGGAATTTAGCATGCAGGTAGGAGATGTTTTTCAGAAACTTCATGACTATCAGGAAGGCAACTTTAGGGTTCCTCCAGTGTTACTTTTCTAATCATCTCCCAAACTTGTTTTTGCTATAAAGCATTACAACAGAAAATAGTGGTTTCTGGATAAATTTTTCTAAAGTTGAAAAATAAAATCAGATGATGCGTAACATTTACCTGAAGAATGCTACAGAAAACAGAATGCCACTTCAGAGGCAGAGCAATTTAAAAACAAAATGAAAGCTTTTTCATCATTTTGAAATTAGAATGATTTGGCCACACTCCCAAGAAAATGAGGTACCTATTTTCAAGTCACAGAATGAACAACTGAGTTGTAATATTTGAAGACAAATTTCTAAGAGAAAACCTGTGTTCATGAAGAGTCTAATACCAATCACATAAGCTATTATTTCAAAACAAAAGATGATAGTGTCCATTATGCCATTAGAGCTAGGCCTATAGAGTTAAGCAACTTTGAAATTTCCCCATGGATTGCTTTCATAGCAAATACATTGACTGGAATATAAAAATAATGTCAGTCTTCAAGTGAAAGCAAGTAAAGAAGAAATATCATAAAAGAGCAATAGGAAATCATTCATCTAGAGAACCTATCCTTGATTCTTCATCTCTCATTTAGTGATCTGGTCCTCCTATGTACTCCTCAGTCTAGTCTAGGCCAAGATGACAGAAGCACACTTGTTTACCCACCTAGCAGAACTGGACACCAAGAAGTATATGGCCCAGGGCTACTGCTATAATTTGACATGATTTTGCATAATCACAGTAGACAAATATGACACATATAAAGGTTCTTTCTCTAGTACAAGGATTGATTTATGGTGTAAGATATTTAAGGAAATAAAGCAATTGCCCTGATTTTTCTTATTATTTAGGATAGCTTATGTTATTGATTCTCAAACATGGCTATACATACCTAAGAGAACATATCTTTTATTTCACACAATGAAAATAGTATATGCTACATTATAATCAATAGTAGTCTATGGCAAGTAATATATGAAAATTCCCATTGTTATTTTACAGATAAAATAAAAATTCCTAACATGGCCCATGCTTATAGATGAACACAAAGATCTATAGCTCTAGAATCTGAAAATGAGTTCATTCTTCTCTCAGGAACATTGATGATAATAGCATTTATTGAGAACTTAACAATGAAGCAGGCATTGTTCTATGGTCTTTGGATTTGTTCATTTATATGCTTCCCAAAACCCTATGATTTTGAAACTATTATGCTTTTTTTCCCACAGACCAGAGATCTGAGGCAACTTGCCCAGGGTTTCATGGTTGATACATAGTGAAACCAGTAAGTGAACAGAGATAGCCTGACTGAGCCTCTTCTTTCTATTGCTGTGCTACACTATTAGTTGTTAGTCACTAAAAATCCCTAGGCTTATAGTAGTGTTCACTGAAATATCAATTGATCTTAATGCCCTTGAATAATTGATTATTACTGATGAAGTAGATTGGCTCAGTGATACGTTGGTTTTGTTTGGTTTGGTTTTTCTCTCAGATTCTCACCAGCAAAAATAATTTAAATTTTTGTTTCACTTTAGTTCAATCTATGATACCTATAAAATTAATATAGGACCATGCCTGGCATACAGAGCATACTCAATAAGTGCTTATCATAATCTACGATTCAGTGATTATTCTCTTTGTAACATCCACTCACAATTGTGAATACACACTTCCAGGCAATGACTACGTTAGTCGCTGAAAATACAATGACAAATATGGCATTATTTCTTCCTGAAATTAGTTTATGACAGAATATAGCATTTTTCTATTACATCCATGTCATATCATTTCAATATATGGAGCTGCCTTTCATCTGCATCTCTTTTCCTGATGGCTACATAAAGTGTCATATAAAATTATTTGACCCCTGCCTCAGGACAGACCACAGGAATAATTATACATACATACATACACACACATACACACACACACACACACACACACACACACAAAGCCTCATGTAAGGGTAGCCTATGTCTAAGAACTGAAGCTGGTACATAAATATTAAAGTTCCACCACCCCTTAGGAGAAAGAATCCTGAGGTTTGTGTTCTACTATTTTCTCCTCCAGGATTAAGCTCCAACTACCCACAGTGGCATTTGATAGTCACACTTCACTGACTATTTTTCATTGGCTTACTCTCTTACTCTTCCACAATAGTACCCTGGATTTAGCTATTAATCATTCTTGCCTTTGAATCATTGTCTTCAGGCAGCCTTGTTTCTAGTTGTATTAAGCTCTGCTTAATATAGGGAAACAGATAAGCACATAAACATGAAAAACATATGTATCTATCGAGCCTGCAATAGACATTGATGTTGGATATAGTGTAGATTATTAAAAAAGAAAGACATGCCAACTTATCCTGGGAATTTTTTAAGACAATGAAGAAAAGAGCAAATAGGCTAAGAAAAGTGAAAAGCTTAAATTGATACAGAGTGAGAAAGTCTGTGTAGGTATGTTAGGAAGTTCAGCATTAGTGCAAGAGTATTTAGCAGAGGAAAGAAAACAGAAGTAGAGATGTGAGAAGTTTATTTATTTATTTTTTCGCCTTGATGAATAGATTAGACATAGTTTTGCAGGAAATGATGAATCACTAAGTCAAATTTTAATGATGTTTTAGAAATTAGACAAGATGAATTTTTGCAGTTCACATTTTGGAAAAGTTAGTCTTGTAGCAGTACAAAGGAGGAAGAGATAACATATATTTGCTGTAGATAAGGGTCCCACAGAAGCACAAAGCAAGGTCTGAGAAAGGAGTGAGGAAAGCAGGAATTAAATCAATGAATATAAGAATATAGAATAAAGACTGGGGAGAAGTTAAAAAAATAGACTTAAACTTTGTCACCTGACAAGAAGACAGCATATAAGAGGAGAAAAAATTATGAACGTCTTCTCTATTGTTCACTTTGACAACTGAATACTGGATGTGTCATTCACTAACTGGGAGAAATTCCCTGGGGAATAAGATAGCTTTTTGGAGTAGAAAGGAGAAATTTCAAGATAATTATTTCAGCTTTGAAGATATTGACTTTCAAATATCTCTAGGACATGTGAAAATTGTCTAAGTAGACAACTGCATGTGAGGAAAGAGATGAAGATTTGGGAAGTACTTTATATAATTATGCATCAATCATCTATTACTGCATAGTTACTTCAAATTTTGTTACTTAACACAGCAATGATTCATTATTCTCACAATTCTATAGGCTAAGCAATGGACTCATTCAGTTGGAAGTTAACTGAACTGGAGGTACAAAATGGCCTCAGCTGTAGGTCTGAGGCCTTGAACTGTTTTTCTCCCCTCCAACTTCCTTATATAGTAAACAAAATTAAAACACTAAGAGGCAAGAGTGGAAGCTGCAATTTCTTTTAATGCAAATGTTCTGTATTATGTACAATCTGCCAATTTTACTGATTTAAGCAAGGCACACTCCAGGCAAGACTTGAGAGGGAGATGAAGCAACAAATTTACTTTGCAAAAGCACATCAGAAAGAAAGTCAAGATTCCTTGGATTCTACAAGTATTGTTATAATAGACATTTCGAAAATGGCTTTGAAATCTTGGATGCATCCATCCTATAGGAAGGAACTGAAGCCAAGTGAGTAAAAGATCCAGGGCCAAATAAAAGATTCAGAGAGAAATATTAGGAAGAAAGTAAAGCAAGAGAAAGGAGGTCCAAGGAAGTCAAGGATGAAAGTCAAAGATGAAAGGAATATTTAACAGTATCATAGAGCTCATAGATAGCTAGTAAATAATGAAGCCAAAAGATGAATTAATTCAGTTTGGCATTTAAGAATTCATTAGTGACCTTTGCCAAAATGGTTTCAGTTATGCAGTGGTAGTTAGAGACAAAAAAAAAATACTGATTGTGGTACTTTAAAGAATAAGTTGGATGTGGTTATTTATGCAAGTTAGTTTATAAAAGATGGAAGGACCCTTTCTAGGAAATGCAGCAAGGAAGAGTAGTGAAAAAATAGCTGTAGTACTATTGAAGATACTTAGTGTGTTTGGTAGCAGACATGAGCAGACCCCAGAGGGAAGGGAGAACAAAGCCAGGAAACTAAAGAATCCCAAGGTCTGAAGCCTATCAATCAATTTAATGGGCTGCTGGCACATCATCAAAACAGGAATAGAGCCAAGACACTGCTAGTTCTAGCCAATTTTCAGTGTAGACACAGAAGTAGTAACTACCACCTATAGATGACCTCAGCTCATTATATACTCATTATAATATAATTAGTATTGTGTATATGACCTCCTTGGGGGCAATCAGGGAGAATTGTGGGTACCGTACAAGCTCAGAAATCATCTCTGAGTTACTGGAACTTTCCAGGAAAAAAAAAAATGCCCTAAGTACCCCTGGGTGGAGCCAAGGGCAAATTCAGCCAGAGTCCTACAAAAGTCCAAACCCCCAGAGCTCAGAGTCACATATTCTGGGGACAACCCATCCTCTACCTTTGAGGGTGTACTTTAATTTTAACCACCATTCTACCCTTACTTTCATTTTGCCATTTTGCCAGTAAATTTTGCTACTGATCACTTTGAGTCCTGGTGAATCTCAGACACTCCACCAGAGTTTTGGGATAGATCTTCTCTCCGAGAACACTAGAACCCTTGAAAGGTGAGTCCACTGGCAATATTAGTTGACTGTAATTATTTTCAAGAAGTATAACAGTCATTGACGGATACATTTTAATTTCTCATTGCTAATATTTTGATAAACTATTCCACAACTCACTAAACAACACATTCTTCCAATGATAGCCCTCTATTAAAATTCTCAAGATAATAAAAATATGATTCAATACAAATGTAAAATATCAAAGGTGTCAAAAATTTCATTGCAAACATTAATTAATGAAGAAATTGGTAAGATAGTTTTGTGGAATTAATGTTTGTGTCCTACTTGAGATTTTATGTTGAGGTCACTATTCCCAATCAGTATGGATGTGGAAACTTTGAGAGGTAATTAGATTCAGAGGAGGTAATAAACTTGGAGATACTATGATTAAAATAATAACAGATGGGATCTTGAGAAATTCAGAGGGCTCTCTCTCTTCCCTCGCTCCCTTTTTTCCTCTCTCCCTCCATCCCTCCTCTCTGGTCCACCTCTCTGCCTTCATTCCTGCCTCCCTCCCTCCATGTAATGTCCTCAACAAGAATCCAACCTAGTAGTACCCTGATCTTGGAATTCTAGCCTCCGGAATCATGAAAAATAAATGTTTGTTCTTTAACCCACCTGAGCTCTAGCATTTGTAATGACAGTTCAAGCAAACCAAGACAGATGTTAAGATACATTGTAGGAAGAACATATATATATAAATATATATATATATATATGTGTGTGTGTGTGTGTGTGTGTGTGTGTGTGTATATATATATATGTATACACACACATACATGCACATATCTATATATGCAATCAAAATTCTAAAAAGTGATTGCTAATTGATGCAGACTAGTTAATATCCTGCAGAGATACATCATTGTGTTTGGAATGACCTTTTATAAAGGGAAAATAAATGTATCTCTATTGGAGAATATTTATTTGTAATACTGTAAACAAAAATAACCACTACTATCAATTTTATTTCAAATTACCTTTTGCCCTTGCATCCTGAAAAATAGACTACTCAACAGAAAGACACTCAAAGACACATCTTCCTCCATTCTTGTGATATAAAGCAGAGTTCCATAGAAATGCTGAACATCGAAGGAACACATAGCAATATTCTTAGAATCCTAGGTAATATTTTTCTCTAGTAGCATTCAAATAGTACTATATATGGTTCTGTATGGTAAGATTGTAGAAATATACAGAGAATTATCTTAATTTTCTGAATGGCAATGACAGATGAGTGTTTTATGTGAACAAGTGTTATACAATCATAAGGTAGAATTTCAAAGTTCGATGACATAAATTTTAACAAATATAGTTATATTTTAAAAAATTGAACTATAATAACCACATAATCATTACCTAAGAGTTATATCAAGCCAATCAATTCAGGTGATATAACACAGGATAGACAATCAAATTATCTTATTTTGGAAAATTTTATACTCTATTTCAGACATTAGGTCATAGAGCACTCAACTTCTTGAGAACTTTCCAGAAAACGTTTGAACATAGATCATTATAAGGGTATCAGTTTGTACATCTTCAACTTAAAAATCAACTTCATAAGTATGCTTAGTCCTATCAGCACTAAGAAACCACTTAAGTACCAAAATGCAATATATTAACTTTAAAAAACTGACCACCTCTTCACCATGCCCATCCACACACACATATACCTTTGAACTCCTGCAGTGGTGTATGCCCTAAGGTTGAAAATCTCCTGGAACATAAATAATAAAGAAGTTTTTCTAGTAGATATCATGGAACCCTTTAAACCTTCTGTACTTTATGGCGATAAACATTTGTTAGGTAAAATCTGTCACAGGAACTGTGGTATTTTGCATTGTTTTTATGTTAGAAATTCAGATCTAAAATAGAGCCATGACTAATAGCTTGCTGAATTATTGAGTTTTTTCCATTCCCTTTGCCTACTCCCTGTCATTAAAGAACACATTGTTCTTAAGAACCTCAACAGAATGCAAAGTCAAAAAGGCATAGGTAAGAAATGTTAAACACCTAATATTTTTTCATGTAATTAAGGAAATTATTACAGAAATCCTTAACATTCATTGTGTGTATTCATCTTATATCCAATATCCAATTTGTGTATTTCATGAAAGCAGAGATGATCTTAGTTTTGTTTACGAAAATAGTCTCAACAATTTGTAAAGATTTTATATTTAGAATGTCCCTAGTGTGAGTTATTCACTTTTAGTTACCTTCCAGGCAAGAATATCACATCTCTCATCACTCTCATTGTCACAGTAAAATCTTTGCCTCTTTCTCACTGATATTCTTCTATACCTATAAATTCTGCTAGATAAATCAGTGCTGCCTAGGGCAATTAGTATTTATTTGTCTCTATTTTATGTTGCTTGTTATATAGCCTTCTTTTTACCAATACTAAGTTATTGTATTCCTTATGTTACTGTTACCATTTTTAGAGATGACACTGTACACTTAGAAAATGTTCTACTATATATTTGTATAATTTTTTTAAAAACTGAAATCTGCTACTTATGCCAAAATTGGTTTTGGAGCCTTAATATATTTGATGTCTCTTAGTTTTCCTTTTTACAAATCAAAATAATTTCCCTCTCTTTTATTCCTATACAATTTTATTATCAGTTTTCAGACTATAATTCTGAATAGTCATCAGAATTATAACAATTGACAGTAAAAAGAGAAATAACACTATTAAGAAAGTATGCTATTAAGCAGCAACACATAATTTCAGAAATAAAATGTGTTTTCTGCATTATTGTTGCTATTGCTGAAGGGCAAATTTATTGGAAGATTTTCCACTTCATTTTTGCATCAGTTTTTATAAAGCACTGACTAGTCTTAATTTTGTGAAATACCACTAATATGTATCTCAGTGCAGCACAGAAATATGCGGCAGAAGTTTTAAGAACCACAAACCATTCAGTCTATTCAATTGTGAATTAATGGATTACATTTCAGCAGTACTTAACAGAAATATAGACAGATACATTAGGTAAAAGAAATAAACTCAAATGTAAGTATGTCAATGTTATATTTGCTTCCATCAAAATTTAAGATATCTGAATGTTATAAATAAAATAAGTAAACTAACTGTTATTGTTGCTTTTCTTGTGGAAAATGTTATCCTAAGATTGACTACAATAAGAGAAATAATCTGTGTTTAAACCTCCAACATGTTTCTGGCAAAAGAAAAACATTGCAATTCTGACAGCCCCTGCCAGCAGTAGTAGATACAACTCTTGATAGCTTTGTTTTGGTACCGAAGTTTTCAGACCCCTTTTCTTAATATAATAACTGTTATGCAGCCTTTTTAGCAAACCCTTTAATTCCCTAAAAGATAGAGACTTTAGAATATAATGAAAGCTACATATGGACAAATGTTTAAAGCAAGATTTTAAACATGTCAGATTAAATTCAAACTTAGGTAAAAATACCATGATTCTGAAAAAATGTTTAAAAGTTACATGAAAGTAGTAGTCATAAAACAATATTATATTAAAATAATATTATATTATAGTAATAGCTTAATAATAATGTTACATAAATAGACCTGTTTCGAAAATATTCTTTCTATATGATAATGGATGAGCATTATATCTAAGAACAATACTATCACCTCATGGAAGTTACCCTGAGGGAAAAAGAGTCTGTGGGTCCACTGACACAAAAGAACAGGTACACTTAGTTAACTCCCTATGGTAGAGGACGAAAAAAGTATGGTGTTTAACCCCGATACTAGAATTGAAGCTTGAAATTCAGGGGTAAAAACGATAGACCAGAACTAAATAGGAGCAACTTGAGATGGTCATATCCTCATGATGCCATGTGCACTATGGAAAAGAACATGAAGGAAGTAATGAGAGACACCACAGCAGGATAGTTTAAGCACAGTCATTGAGACAATGAAAATAGCTGGCAGCAGATAAAACCAATATTATAGTTAAAAGCATTCAGATTAATCAGTAGAGGGCAGAAAACAGGATATAAAGTAGGACTAGTTAGAAAGAGCTGATGTCCATTTATTAGATGTTATTATGTAATAAATAATTTGGCTATCTTTATACTCAATTCCTGTGAGATAGTCTAAAAACGCTTGGAATCTCCTAAATGATACACATCTGGTTTTCATGACATATAGGTCATTTGAACCAAAGCTGAATTTATGATAATGAAATGATTTGTAGCAGGTGCTGAGATTATTTCGGGATGAAGGCTGACCCTGTTGAAACAACCAATCACAAAGTTAGAGCACTGAGACTTTGAGAAATTAATGTCAGCCTAACACCAGGAAATGGTAGGAGAATTTAATAAAAAGACTGATTTTAGTCACATGAGCAATGATTCCATTAATTACGCTAATGCAATACAATTCAAATAAAAGTTCTGGATATAACTTCAAGTGAGCATTCTGGTTAGTAATACACATTGGTATCAGAGAAGGTAAAACGTCCTAACTCTACAGGGAAGACAGAAAACTTCTACATTTGGGAGACCTTCCCAGATCTCACGCTACGGGTCTTTTCACTTGGTTGATCCCAATTTGTATCCTGTATACAGAAACAGTTAAGAAAAAAATAATTGTGAATGTAGTTCTTTACTAAGATTTTTGAGTTTTCATATCAAATTATCAATCTGAAGGGTAATAGAACCCTCTGCTCCCCTTTGTGGCTGGTTTTCCAGTTTTATGGATGTCCTCAGAACTTAACCTGAAGCTAGTTCTTAAGTGCAGGTAGTGTTGTGAGGACTATGGCCTGATTCTACAAAATTTGGCCTACCTCCAGGTAGTTAGTATAAAAAAATGCATTATAGAGTAGGATATTAGATATGATGAAATTTACCCCAAAGACAGACAAGAATGAAGAGAACTTTATATTCAAATACAAAATATGTAATAAAAGGAATCCCAGAACTCTACTGAGGCAATAATTTATTCTGTCCAAATTAAGAGATCTCAAATTCAGAGCAGATAGCAGTAAATTGGGTTTGATCATGACAATGATAATACAATTAGCATCAAGCTACTAAATAAGACTTTTTTTCAACTAAAGAACCTTCAAAACCTAGACAAGGGTAGAGTGCATAGGTATTGACCCTGTAATAATTGATGCAAGAGGAAAAAAAAGAGATGCAAGAGTTGGGAGGCTGAAAGTCTGTGTAAAACGCTGATATTGACCTAGAAAGTAGTCTACACTTCTGTTCACCCTTTCTCCAACTTAGTTTTAATTTTGATAGTTTTGCTGAAATATGCATACTTCAAAATTAAAACTATGGACTATTAACATAGTCATTATATAATATTGCAAAACACAAGTAAATCAAAATATGAATATGAAAACATCATTCTCTTATTGCCAAACACTGTAATTAATTATACCTTGCTGTATTATCCTTCCATATAATTCTACGCATATAAATTTAATCTATTTTTTACCAAAATTATAACATATTGTACATTATTCTCTATAAACTCATTTTATCAATTATAATTTTCTCAATAGCAGTACATTTTTATCTTCTCTAGAACATATTTATTTTCAAAAGTCCCTTAATTGTCACAAAGATTTTGTATAGCTGTCCAAATTGAATATAACATTATAAAATTCATCTCATTATTATATCCCTATCTCTCTTCTAGTTTAACATTGCACACTGCTTTCATCATGACTCTTAATAGATTATAACTTGGTTCCATAGAATATTGCATCTTTTTAATTTTCTTTATTGACTCTTCATTACGTGGACTAGTTCATTTCCTTGTTTTCTATATTTCCTGAAATCTAAGAGCTATAAAATTCTTACATATTAAAATGAAAAATTTTTGTAACTGTGATATTGAATATTTTATGCTGTAGCATATAAGGAGACACATAATCTCTGGTTGACCTATTCTTAGTGACAACAAGGATGATCTTTGGTTTAGGGTAATAATAACACTATATAGTTGCTTTTCTTCCCTTTCAATTGAAAAGTAATTTGTGTTACTTTGAGAATATGAAATATCTAATTTTTAATCAAATTTATACCTAATGCTTCTAAAAAAGTTGATAATCACTGCCTCAGCCAAAAACTTCATTCAGTCTCTGTACTTTCATTATACTTTGTACCTCATCTAATGCAAAATTGTCTCCTTTATATTTATATTCTCAAGACACTTGTGTTCTCACTGGATTATAACCATTGAAGGGTAAAGACTATTTTATACTCCCTTGGTATGGCTGGACATTTTTTTTTTAAAGCAAAATTTGAGTTATGTTTGGAAAAAAGCTGATTCAAAAAATTGAGAAGGAAAATATTAAATGTCCACATCCAGATTATAAACCCTAGGGATTATTAATTTATTAGTTGATGTGTCCTCACAAAATTCCTATGTTGAAATCCTAATGTTAGGTATCACATGTGAACTTACTTGGAAATAAGATTGATACCTATGTAGTAAGTCTGATAAAAATGAGGTCATACTGAGATAGGGTGTACTTCTATTGGAATAGAATGGATGAAGGCTGCTAATCAAATGTAGTCTATGGCCTTATAAAGAAAAGGGAAATTTTGAGTGAACAATCACACAGAGATAAAAAAATAAGAAGTAACTCTCAGAAGTAGGGGGAGAGGCTAGGAATACCTCCTTCCTTACAGCCTTTAGAGGGAACATTGACTACTGACACTTTGATCTCAAACTGTGTGTCCTCGGAAAGGTAAGACTATAAGTTTTTATTTATTAAATTCCCTAATATGGAGTACTTTTTAAAGGAGTCCTAGGAATTACATACACTAACTTGTCCTTGTTCCAATCCAAATTCACACTGACAAGACATTTAAGAGATCAGACCCACATACCTAAAGTGAATAAATTAATAAATAAGTAAATAAATCATATAAAATTCCAATCTTACTATTACAAGAAGAGAATGGTACAATGAGGAGCTGACTCTGGTTTTGTATTCAATTGCTAGCTATGAGCTATTTGTTCCTTATAGAGTACACATGCTGCAAGCCTTTACCTAGAGTTGCTTTATAACATGTAACAGCATTTTAAGCAAACATTCATTTGTGGCAAGTCAATATCACAAAAGAAATATTATCTGAAGCAAAAAGAAAATCAATATCCACCTTTAGGGTCATTAAATTTTTATAAGGATTTTCTGAAAACTTCAATATACTACCAAACAGATACATTTTGTATTATGTTTTCTTTTTATTTAATGAAATCTGTCTAGGAATCCACTTGAACTTGTACACAAAAACTAACAATTTTTTACAGAATCACAGTAGCCTACTTGAAGATAGGTGGGGGCATTTTTTGTTATTGTTTTTTGTTTTGTTATAAACAGATGTATTAATAGATGGCAATCTTGCCATTGGGAGGAAAGGAAGTAGCAAGTTAACCAGACACCTCAGAACGCCTGCATCTAGACATGTGGTTTTGAACAGAAGCAAGTGGATGAGCTTTTAATTTTCACTTCTATTTGATGAAAGTGTTATTTTAAGAAGGAGACTATTCTCTAGAGTAATACTTAAGAAGAACTCCAGATGAAAATTGGAATAAATTAAAGTGTCCTAAAAAATCTCAGCTTCTCACAGGGAAGACAGACATCAGAGAAATTATCATTTTATTGGCTGGGCTCAAAGGATCTAGAGTATCTTGCGTTTTTTTTTTTTTCCATTTCATCAAATAATAAGCTTTACAAAACTCATAGACATAAGGCAAATATTTTGCTAAATTTTTATTCACTTATTTGCTTGATTATATGTTTAAAATAAACCTTACACTTTCAAAACATTTGTCTTACATGCATGTTCTGGAAATTGCAATGACTGACCAAATTCAGTATCAAAGCATTAGCCACCAAGGAAATGTGTGCCACACCAGATACAGTATTTTAATAACGCTCTTTCACTTTCTTCCAGTCCCTGAGGTGAGAGTAGGCTCTGGAACATTGCTTACGGATACTGTCTAAAAAAATGTTTACAAATCTTTCCAATCTAGTGTTGTGTTTTTAATGCCCTTTTTTAATGGCAAAGGACTTTCACTGACTCCTAATTGTTATGAATCCTTACTTTTCATTTTCTGGAACAATTCCTTCCAAGAGTTTCCAGTAATCCTAAAAGTTTTAATATCTAGCATGAAAACACTCTTCCTTTATGGTTTTAAAATGTTGTCATCATTGTCACTTATACACATTTTGTCAATCATTATGAGAGAGAATGGCTTACTGAAATATGAATATGAAAGACCACAGTCCAGTAAATGACAAACTCTGAAGGATAAATACAGTGCAATGTTGTAAAACCTTCTTGTGTTCATAAACACTAAAGCATGTGCATACCTACCCAAAGTTAATGCATTTTTGGAAGTAGGACATCACTGAACTCACTATCCAAATCCAAGGCCTTAGCACTGAAGGGAGTTAACGGCTATAGATTAAGGGTGCTCAGGAATCAGAAACAATGTATTTTATTCCCTAAATAATTGTATTGTCTTCAGGTAACCAGGAATTTTTAAGTTTACAGTGTATTTAAAGAACAGGAGGATTATAACATATTTGTAATTCTTGGGACCCATTAAAAGAGGTGCAAACGGTCAATATTTTGATAGTAATTTTGATGTAAGTCATTTCAAAATATTACTACCCACATTTTAGCTAATAATCACCTTTAAGAAATGAAGACATCTTAGAATACAAAAGAAATAAAAATAACAATAATTTACCTAAGTAAAAGTTCTGTAAGAGTTGACAACAGCCAACCTAAATTAAAAACTACAATAATATTGCCACTGTTGTTTGCAAAATGTCAAATGTATACTTCATTGTGAGAATAGTGGAAAATCTTATCATTCTTGAATCTTGAAATAGTAAGTATTGACAAATTTTTAGAATAGGACAAGCATTTTAATTTAATTGGGTTTTCGTTCACAAGTTTAAATGACTAATTTGAGGCTTCCTTAAGTAATTTGCTCTTGAATAAAGACCGATCATGTTTAGTGTTTAGTGAGTGCTTACTTTAAATGGAAACTTGTACCAGTGCTATCTCCTAAAAAAGAGAAACTGATAAATGAGACTTAGAACAGTCACTAAAAATAAATTTACTATATAATTGCCTTGGGTTTTCAAAGTGAGTTATATTAAATGAAAGCAAAAACATGAAAACAGCAGTGTATAGTGATTGTCTCATTCCCATTAAATTTCCAATGTAAAAAAAATCCAAAGCATTTTTATATTCAAATATGATCTAAGAAATTGAAATAAATACAAAAAACAAGGATTTTGTTTCATCCTTTGATCTTTTCCTAACTGCTTTGGAAATATCTTGAGTTTTTAACTTTCAAATACATCTCTATGAAAAAAAAATCACAGAAAGCGTTTTCCAAATCCAAAAAGCATTTTGTTATAAATGTTTGTTGCTATCATTATTTTGTTTTTTATAAACACTTCTTATCAAAAAAAATTCATTATCAATGCAATTGCTCCACTTTCAAATAACTAATAATCAGTAAAGCAAAATAAATTTAAATGCAGAAATAAATCATCACAGTTTAGGAAATACTTTATATAATGCCCCAAAAGGTGATTATGGTGCTGCAGTTTTTATTACGTAGTATTGTTCATAAACCTGCATTTTTTAGGAGAAAAAAACAAATTTAAGTAAATATATTCTAGAATATACATGGATGTGAATTCTAAGAGGAAATGAAGTTATATATCCTGCAATAAGGATAGGATAGGAGACCGGCTCAAGGGAGAGGAGAGAAAGGGGACTATTATTAGAAGTTTATCCTAAGCCATATATATTTAAACCAGTAGAAAGATTATTTTTACTGAATAAACATCACATTAGAATGTCAGATAGGTTTAAGGTGCACATCATCAAAAATCAGTGTCTGTATATAATATATTAAGTTCATAACCAACATTCCAATTCTATCCTTCACTATATAATTAACCCCTTTTATACTGTTTGCTTACACCTTTTTCCCGCTTCCATTCTGATAACGGATCATTTGTTTCCATAGAATAAAATATTTTTTTATTTGATTCGATACATATGTTCTCTATATACCACATATGTGTGAAAACATAGACGTCTTTTTTTTTGTGTAACCAAAGCATAATTCACTAAGCATAATTCTTTCCTATTACAGTATGTCATTCAAAAGGCAGGATTTTGTCATTTTAGTTTGGCGACTAGTATTCTGCGTGCGTGTGTGTGTGTGTGTGTGTGTGTGTGTAACACAACATTCACCCATGGATCAATGGGCATGTAGAAAATTTCTCATTCTTGATATTATAATCAATGCTTCAATAAACATGGATGTATATATCTCTTCAATTTAGTGGCTTTTTGGATACTTAGAAGTAATATACCGAGTCATATGTAACTTTTATTTTCAGTTTTTTGAGAAATCCCCATACTGCCTTCCGTAATGGTTGCAACAATTTATACTACAAACAACAATGAAAAAGGGTTCCCTTTTCTCTATATCCTTGCTAAGATCTGCTGTTTCCAGTCTTTTGGATTATAATCATTTTCACACATGAGGTGATATTTCATTGTTGTTGTGATTTACATTTTTTAATAACGAGATTTGGAACATCTTTTCATGTTCCTCTATACATTTCTATGTTGCCTTGAGAAGTAACTATTCAGATTTTCTGGACATTTTCAAATGAATTTTTCGTGAGAGATGTGATTGCTTTAGTTAAGATGTAAAAGTAAACCTTTAAATTATTCTACAATATATTAAGTTGAAAAGATGGACGATCATAAGAAAATAAGACTTTTTAAGACATAATTAAATGGACTATTTTATCTGAATGCTAACTCTTTTTGTTTATTTTTGGAAAAAAAAAGTAAAAAAATTCAAATGATTCCTGTATGCGTCATGTTTCATATGTACCACAATGTTAAGATAAATAATACACAATGTGTCATTGAAACAAGCAAAAATGTAACTTAAAAGGAAAGAAGAGCGTGAACTCCACCTTGCTTTCTGCTGTGGAGAAATAAGAACTAAAAGAAACATATATTTTGTCACGTAATTGTTTTTTTCTATTTAGGAATAGTGTTAGAAGAAAGATATAAAGTAAACTTCTTTCTATATGCTCCTAAAAATATAGAAGACAGATGCACTTTTATAAATAAAAACAATATATAATAAATATGTTTTCCGTAACACTTCGAACTTTTATATGATTTGTTCATAGTGTCAATGGCATGTCTAGGTAAATATCTGAAACAATATATGCTAGTAATTAAAAGACTGTATATCCTGTGGTGTGAACTCTGTGATCTAATTAAATTCTGGCTGCCCTCCATTACAGAAAAGGAAAGTATGTGATGTGTGAAAATGTGCAAATTAAACTAGATTACTAAGTCCTTGAACAAATATGTGGTGCTAAGGTAAAATCAATTTGATGATCTGCAATATATGAAAATGTTGGTAAAGAGATGTAGCTCACATAGCATGTATTGATCTCACAGTTTGAGTTAGCTGGACAAAGATAAGTTAGCCAATATATTAAAAAAAAAAAAACTCATTAGAAGGAGAAATTTATGGTAACTCCTTGCACTCCTAATAAATAAAATGTTAACTTAGTTGAAATTTTGTTTCTTTTAGATATAAGTAAACATAATTTGATTATTAATGTAGCTAAATTATAGTTTTTCACTTGTTTTTTATTATAAACTAACTGTACTTTATTAACTGATTTGAAATCAATAAAGAAGTTTAATTTTTTCATTCAGGTTATATCTGTTCTTAAAAAATCTTCCACATAAATTGAAATAATAAAACATATTCTTATTCTTCTCAGACCATTTGTATATAAACATTTATTTTTATTTCATTCAACATTTTATTAATAGATTACACATGTATTGAGAAAAATTGAAGTCAATTATAATATCATAATTTGTGCAGACTTGGTCTGCACTGAAAGAAATTCTTATTCAAGAGTTAACCAAGAAATAGGACTACTACAATATTTATGAAAGAAATATTGTCTATTTATTTTAAGGTTATACTTAACAAGCATGTGTATGAAATAGATTTTATATTAATAAGCTTAATTTTTAGAAAAGCTTAGGATCTATAGAAAAACTGAGCAGATAGTATAAACAGTTTCTACTTCCAACCTTCCCCTAACACACACACACACACACACACACACACACACACACACACACACACACACAGAGAATTCCCTTTCATTAACCTCCTATAGTATGGTATAATTGTTAAAAGCAATGGACAAATCTTGATAATTTTATTAACATAAGTTCATATTTCATTATTTCCTGAGTCAATTCTCTTTTTCAATTCGACTATCTCATCCAAAATGTCCCATTACATGGAAATGTCATGTTTCCTTAGGTAACTCTTAATTGTAATATGAATATTTTTTATATTTTTAATATAAAAATAATTCAACATTCACTGTGGAAGCTGTGTTGAGTTAAACAGATTCCGTATTGTCTCTAATGGCCATGTAGAGAATTCTGTGAAAAGTTAGCAGGCTGACTAAATTTCCTACTAAAGAACAACCACTCACTGATTTTCCTTTCTAGAGAATTAGGAAAGAACATCAACACTTTATCCAGTTCTCTCCTTATCAGTAAATAAGAAGAACATAGGAGGACTGCCTCTCCTGTTTGTTATAAAATGACTCCATGCTGCAGAGTTTTATTTGAAGACTGCTGTGAACTAATCCAAAATTTCCAAATAAATCACTTAAACTTAGTTAGCTCACTCCCTTAATTAATCCTACAAAACTTCTTATTCTCT
This sequence comes from Solenodon paradoxus, assembly GCA_004363575.1. Taxonomy (NCBI): domain Eukaryota; kingdom Metazoa; phylum Chordata; class Mammalia; order Eulipotyphla; family Solenodontidae; genus Solenodon; species Solenodon paradoxus. Next base: position 84,668 of record RJWH01000754.1, on the reverse strand, counting down.
GACCCTGATGCAATACACCTTGGGGCTGTCTCTTCCTGTGGACCTAAATCCTAATTCCTATTCTTGAATAATCACTTCCTTGTTTACATTACAGTCTATTTAAACCTACATTTGTACCACCATCATAGATCCCTGTGGTAGTAGCAGTGACTCAACTATCTATTTAACTTCATATTACTGCTCTGGGGTATTTTTTGAAAATCTCTAGTAAATGAATTATAGATGTATCATGTATCAGATTTTTGGGAATCATTCTTAACACTAAGTAGATTATTGAAAGAATCATATATTCTTTCAATGTCTAGTGTGACTATCACTGTTTCCTTGAAATTTTCTGTATCAATAAATTGTGAGACCAAAACATAATGTATGGCTATTATTCAGGGGTAATCATTTAGTGATTACTATGTACTCATAGTACTTAGTACTATGAGTACATTTAGTACATAGTACATTTAGTGAGTACTACACACTCTAGTACTGGGTATATGATAACAAACTAGAAAATGTCCTTGAGTTTATACTTTAGTTAAGATAATTAGCAATGAATTAATTATATAATTTCAGATACTGACAACATTTTTTAAAATATATAATTTAAGCTATTTTCAAATGACAAAAATGATTTGGTGAAAAGGCACCCTAGGCAGATAAAATAGCATATTAAAGTTATAAGCTATAACACAAGTTTTAGAAATCAGGACAGTGTGAAAGGAATGTGAGGGCAGGAAGAATAGAGTATTTGGAAGTCAAAAAAGTAAGAAAGGGAAAACTAGATCAATAAAAACTTCTACGAAATGGTAAGAGGTTTGCATTTATAGCACAGTAAGTAAGCCATAAGAAAGTTCCAAATAGAAAATTTACATAAAAGGCTTATCTGATTTGACTTACGTTTTTGAAAATATTATTCTCCTGACTTGTGGCAGTTAGATTTGAAAGTAGAGTGGGAAAAAATAAACAGTCAAGAAATGGCTATGGGAAAAAAAAGTATGTTGGCTTTGATTAAAGTTGTTATAGTAGACATAAACATAAGGGTAAGGACTCAGTGGTTGTGGAGATAGTGCTGAGCTGACAGGAATTTCTGCTTAATGAATGCTGAGGTGAGGGACAAATGAATCAATGTGTTATGGAATTTGGGGCTTAAAAACTGGCTGTCATTTACTAAGGTGCGATATGAAGTGGAATATGTTTAAAGGTGAATATTGGATGCTTTATTTTGACCCCCATAAATTTTATATTACATATATAAACACAAATGATATCAGTTTGGTAGTTCTATATATGCTCAAAACTTGGGAAGAGGTCAATTGATTCTAATGTGGTTTTACAGGAACATTGCTGTACATATGGGAATCTTGTTATTAAGCAATAAGTGCGATGACTAGGATGATATATAATAAAAAAGAAAGGAAGAAAAAGTGAAGAAAGGAAAGGAAGTAGAGAGAGAGGAAGAAAAAGTTATAGAATAATTAAGTAATTGAGTCCAACTCCAAGAAATAAGCAAAAGAGAAAAATCAATGAGAAAAAAGTGGTCCATTTTTGCTTCATTGATTTTCACTGCTCACAAAGCTGTTCATGGGCCATCGTTGTTTGCTTCATTTATTTCCTATTCCTTTTTTGGTTACTATTGTGGGTGTGCTGCAATCTAAGCTTTGAAGCTTTGCTTCGACTGACTCTTACCTCTCAGTGACTGTAAAATTTTCTCTGCATATGCTGTTGCAACTTGCAAGAGCTATGATAACTGCCAATAATGGTCAGACTTACAGAGAAAAAAAACTTGTATTTCAGTTTTTATTCATAAATAGAGCACAGTCTTTAATTAACATGCCCTTTGGTAATATTATATAAAATTGTTTTTAAATATACAAATATAGATAAATAATAACTCTAGACTCACATTTTTCATAAGCGTAAATAGAAATTATTCTTATAAACTCATTGTCAAAATACTTATTAGACAAGCACATATTTATTTACATGGCATGTTTGACAGTCATGATATATTAGATAACCATGCATTAATTCCATTTTTACAAGTTCAGTTTTCACAAAGCTATGTCATAACTATATAATCAAAATAATAATATTCTATTATCTCAATATATAAAGTATAAATAAGAACACTTAAAGTATCTACAAAGAACCTATGCATTTGTTCATCACTTATGACCTTTTCCATAATATATATAACCTTTATATATCAGTTCATAGAGAATTTGCCAATATTCATCTAAAATTGTGTATATTATTTATAGATTATAAATGTAAAACTTATGCAAACCCAGCTTGCTCTACTAATGCTGGGGACATCATATAGAAATATTTTCTCTCAGCTATATCTAATTTTACTTGTCTTTTATAGTTAAGAGAGTGGCAACTGCTAATTTAAAACCTTCCTAGAAGGGAACAGGGATAGGAAAACTAGGAAAAAGTGGTCAATTATATAGTGAAGGAAAAACAGGACTAGTGATAGCAAACATTATGTACAGATGTTGATTTACTATAATGCACAGCTTATAACAATATAATGCTATGATGCCATGTTCCTTCAATAAAATCAATTAAGAAATCAAAAACCTCTTTAGAAACTAATTTTTAAAACAATTTACGTAAACAAGCTAAGATAAAAGAAAATTCTGGAATATATCCCAAATACTGGCTAAGACTCGGTATGAATTAGAGCCTAATGGTAACTTAACTTGCGAATCTATTATTTGTCATTCATGATGCTAATCTTTGAAAGTTTTCTTTGGTGATAAACATAATGTAACTTATCACTTTTCTTTCTCTCTTTTTTTCCCAATTACCACTAGTACTTAGTTAAAATTATTCAGCTATACCTGGAAAATATCTCCATTTTCAGTGATAAATAAAATAAAATGCTTAAATGTAATATTTTTTCTAAACATGGGATGGGGAAATAATTATAAAACTAGTTGAGTAATTTTGTGTGTTTGAGGAACTCTATATTTTAAGACAAACCATTAAACTTAGCATCCAACTGAGGCACAGATGCTTACTGTCTCTGAAAGCAACTAACACATTCATATAAGATTTTTCTAACAGAACTGATCATGCCTTCATTTTCATTGCAATGAACATACTTTATTTCTGTGGCACTAAAAAATGATGCTTCAAGTATTATTCAGAGTAGTAATTTATCTAAAATAATGAGCAGATACCAAAGGTAGACATTTTAATTCACTATTTTTATAAAATTTCCATTATCAGAAAGAGATATATATGTGTATACATAATCAGGTAATAGAAAATAAAATTGAAGCAGTTATAGTTCACATATGTGATCATACATTGTAATAATTTTATAATAGGCCCTATTGATATCATTGAAAATTGCTACACTAAGTGACTCATTAATTCTCTCTTTCAAAAGGATTATTGACTACCTGAGTCTTAAAAAACTTTATTCCAAAGTCAGGACAATAAAATTGTCCATTACTTCAAAAGAAGTGAAAAAAGACACGTTTGTGTTAAGCTCTTAACTTGACAATGATTTGCGTTTTGTCTCCTTGTGTTTCTCTTTTGCTTCTGTCACTGAATCATTAATTGGAAATTAAATATTAAAACAGCAAGTGGTACATTTAAAGGAAGTATCATTTAATACAGTGTGATTTTAATTATGATTTTAACTTAGTAATGCCATTCAGCAATATTGCTGAGGAAAATATTCATATATTGTTTAACGTTTAGAGAGAAAATATCCATGCTAAATTTTATTGCTATATTTATAGAAATCTATGCTTTTCTAATTTGGCACATGCATGACTGGTGGTAAACATGGAGTCTCCAGCATATAGCCATGTGTTCTCCTGTATGGTGGACCACTGAGAAGTCGTTATTAGTGGCTTCCTTCATCTCCATATCTCTGTAATTCCATTAGGATGAAAAGACAATGCAATGGCAGGTGATCCTAGATTCCCAATTAGCATTCCTTCCAAAATTTTCTTAATATCTGAATGATAACCAATCTAATACTCCTACTTACTTCCAAACTCCTCTCTGTATCTCATAATCACAAGTAATAGTAGAAATTCTTATTAGTCTCATTACTGGCATTTTCATTTAAATTTGTCATCTCCTAATCATGCTTTTCATGTTGGATTTCTCCCTTAATTATTATCAACAGGTCTTCTGGAAACCTTTAAATTCCTAAATATGTCTTTAGATCCTTACCCACATTGGTATAACTTATTTGAACATTTTTCAGAGTCCAATTTTGTTTAAACAAATCTATAAATTGCTATTCTAAAATACTGTTTTTACCTCCTCTTAAATATCCCATTCTTCTTTAAGCCTCATACATATTTCTCCATCCTGCATTTGTTGGTGTGCTATCTCCTCTCATATCTCTCAAGTCTACTGAGAATTTCATCACTGGATCAGAAGTTTTCTCTTTTTTAGAGTATTTTTATTTATTTTAGTTAAACTTCCTGAAGTAACATTGTACCTTAACATTATATACTTTTAATGTGTGCATCATTGTAAATCAACATGATTGCTGCAACTCCTGATTTTATTCCAGGTAATTTCTTCTAGTCACTATTCTAATCTTGAACTCTTCCTTTCAATGTCTGTTTCCTGGTCCTTGCCACTGCCTGGAATTGCTCATTCTCCAAAATATTAAACTCAAAAAGTCAAATCTTTTAAATCACTTAAAATGATCTCACCCACATCAATAAAAAATTGCTGATGTTCCTTATCCACATCTCACATCTGATTTCTTTCTCTCTCTCTTTCATACACACACACACACACACACACACACACACACACATACACGCACACACACACACTGACACATTACCATCAATTATTTCAATATGAACAAAAACACTTTTGGTTTTGTTACAATTGTATTTAAGAAACAAAAAAATACAAACTTCTGTCAGTTAAAGAAACCAACTAGTGTAAAGACAACCTACTTATTGGGAGAAGATATTTTCACAACATGCATCAGACCTAGGGTTAATCTCAGAATATATAAAAAGCTAGTATACCTCAACAATATGAGTGAAAAATAATAAAATAAAAATTAGACAGAATACATGGACTTCTCCAGAGAAGACAAACAGATGGCCTAGAGACACATGAAAAAAAAAATCTATGTGACCTACCATCAGGGACATGCAAAAATAAAAAGAAATAAAATAACACAATAGACAGCACCTCATGCCAGTGAGATTGACCTATATCAAAAGGATTAGAAACAAGAAGTGTTGGGAAGATGTGGAGAAAAAGAAATCCTTCTGCACTGTTGGTGGGAATGTAAATTAGTGCAACCTCTTTAGAAAACAGTATGAAGATTTCTCAAAAAATTTTAAAATGGAACTGTTCTTGGATCTATCAATCTCACTTCTAAGTATATACAAACTCATTAGTTAGAAAAAATATTTTCATTTCTATGTTAAAAGCAGCACAGTCCACCATAAACGAGACATGGAAATGATCAAAATGCCCATCAACAGATGACTGGATAAAAATGTTGCAGTATTTGTACTTAATGGAATTCTATTAAACTATTTTAAAAAGATGAAATTGTGTCTTTTGCAATAATCTGGATTAAAATGGAGGCGTTCGTGCTAAGCAAAACAAGTCAGAATGTCAAAGAAATGTACTGGTGATTTTACTCTTATAAGGAATGTAAAGAAAAGAGCAAACTAACCAGACACAACAAAACACAAAGGATGCAAGACTGTGGTTACTACGGAGGAAACAGTGGGGATAAGTAGGAAACTTGAGAGAATAAAAATGATGGCGATGATGCACAATAGAGCTCCGGTGGTACATATGGTAGACTCAGGTGTTTATCTAGTGTCCTGTACACCATATATATTAATGTAAATAAATAGAATTTTTTTTTAAAACAAGCAAAAATAAGCACCTTTAATTTTTGCATTCCAGCTCCTGCTCTCTGCATCCCCAGTTTTCAAAATATTCTTGCAATCATTACACATGTAACACATGTGTATTGATAAAGAAGAAAAGAATGATATAGAAAATTTCTCAGAGGATAAACACTCTTTACACAATACTATCTCCAGTTTAAACCATATTTACCTTCCATGCCTTCCGATCTTCCCTGAACATTCTATGATTAATTTATTGACTACCTTGAATAATCATTAGAGCTACAATTTTTCTACTTTAAAGTTCATTGAAGCAATGTAGTTCTGAAGTTTTTTGTTTTTTTATGACTGCAAGTTTCAACAATATCTGATGCATTTTGTAAAAACAGATATGTATTATTCACCCCCATTTATTGCCATAAAATTTTCTTTTTAGAAATTCTAAGCTATGTCAAATTATAATGCTTCTACAGAGAAAAGGAAATCATCAACAAAATAAAAAGGCAGCCCACTAAAAGGAAAATAAAATACTTGCAATCATATACACTAATCCATTAATATCAAACTATATGTACAACAGGAAAACAAAAACAAAAATAATTCAGTTAAGAAAGAGAGGATCTGAATAGATATTTTTTCAAAGAAGATATAGAGGACCAACAGAGGACAACATGAAAAGATGTTCAACATCACTGCTCATCAGGGACATACAAATAAAAATCACAATGAGATATCGCCTGACATCTGTTATCAAAAAGACAAGTGATAATGTGTTAATGAGGATATGGAGATAAGAGAATCCATGTGAACTATTAGAGTGTAAATTGATTGATTCACTATGTAAGACAATATGGTGGCTCCTTTAAAAATTAAAAATAGAACTGCCATATGAGCCAGTAGTTCCACTTCCAGGTGTTAATTCAAAGAAAATGAAAACACTATCGAGAAAGCTATATGCATCCTCAAATTCTTGCAGCATTATTTACAAGAGCCAAGCTAGAGAAACTAAGTGTCCATCAAATATTACTGGATAAAGAAAATTTGATAAATTTATACAATTGAATATTATTCTGTCATAAGTAAATGAAATCTTGTCATTTGGAACCGCATGACTGGTCCTTGAAGGCTTTATGCTAAGTAAAATAGTTCAGAAAAAGACAAATATTGTATTATATCATTATAAGAGGAATCTAAACAAACAAAAACAAGTTCATAGATTGAGACAACAAATTGTGGTTGCCAATAGTAGGGATTAGGAGTTGGGAAAAATAGGTAAATGTGGTTATAAGTACAAACTTCCGGTTATAAAATAAATGAGTCCTAGAGATGCAGCTAAGGTCAATAATGCTGCACTACAGTGTAAATCAACTCTGTAATTAAAATGACTAGACTTTAATATAATATTAAAATATACTAAATTTTGTATAATTTAGCATATAATATATAGTATACTCATATAGTATTTTATAGCATACTATAATATGATAATATAATGGCAAATAAAATTCAGATTTTATGCTTACTATTTTTATATATTTCCCTCAAAATTATCTTGTTAAAGTCTTTATCTAATTAAAATTCAAATTGAGTGCTAGTGGCTTATCTAAAAGTGACAAATGCATTCAGAGTTATACATTAAAAAATCAACTGAATAAATGAATCAAACTCATGATTATGAACATAATTTTCATTCTCTTGTATAAAGTGCATTGTAAAAAAAAGTTTAAAATTTGTCAATATAAAAGACTCATTTCTATCATTCTTTATGCACCTTAATTATAACTTCTTTTTCAAGGATAATCAAATGCACCGAAATATGACCCTCCATTTGACTGCAATCTCAGTCCATTTATGGTTCTACTTTGTATCTTAATATTCAGGACAATAATTACTAATTTACTTATCTGCCACCCCCATTGGATCAGGTGATTGTCCAGGTGCAATGACAAATATCTCATAGGTGAACAAATGAGATGCTGACAGCAAATTTGATCAATACAGATTTTAATTGCTGAAAAGTATATGACTACAATAGAAAGAAAATTGCTGTTTCTGTATCCCCACAGATAAGACTTCTAAAAACGTAGTTGTCAATTTTTCATCCTTTCATCTATTCAGTCTACATATTACCTATTAGTCACTTAACTAGACTGATTTGTACTTAATCACCCAAGGACATGACACCTGGAAAAATCCTAAGAACTACTTAACAGTATTTCTTTGATTTAATGCATATTCTTCTCCTAATCTAAACCTATAATTGACTAGGCGGTGAGAAAAGAGAAGATTTAAGAAGCAATAGAAGGAAGTATGAAAAAGGGGCAGGAATGTGAAGGGAGTAGAAATGTGTAAGAAAAATGAAAAGTGAAATCATGTATTTGTAAAGTGGTAAATATAATGAAATTAAATATTTTGACTCATTTTCTATATTTTCTTCCTTTCTTATTCTGTAAACCTGATTCCCCATTGCAATCTTATTCTTCCTCTTGCAAAATCTATATACAATTAGTCACCCTTCCATCTTTGAAAATTTGTGTAACTTAAAAACCGATTTCAAATATTTGAGGATACATTGCAGTATTTCATCTTTAAAAGTCACTTTATCATGCAAATACCTTGAAAACATATTATATAGATATAGATACATGTATGAATCAATATATATACATATATCAATGGGTAGATACAGATGGATATCATCAGTGAATTATAATAAAATCAGCTGACTAAAGACTTGTTTTGATTTGGATGTTTTCTATAAAATATCCTAATGTGAAGCACTCAAATGACTTTATATCCTATTACTATGATGTATGTAAAAATATTTTGACTGATTCTTGCTATGTTACTTAACAAAAGGAATAGCTAGGGTAACTGATGCTTAATTACTTACAAGCAATGAAAATGGCGGAAAATCATCATTCAGAATAAAAACTGGAGATATCTCATTATATAACATATTTGTGAATATAATACCTATTCTACCTACCTATTCTATAGACTAGTTTTCTTCAATATTTTCCAATGATTTTCATCAAATGATATAACTGGTATTCTAAGATTGGGACTACTTAACTTCCCAGATTTCAGTCATTAAACATTAACATTTCTTTCATTCATGGAACATTACTATGTAGTCTTTTAGATCATAAAATAGCTTTCTCAGTAAATAAGTTTCATAACTGAAATATGTTATATATTTAATAATAGTTAATATTTATATTCCCTTTAAAAATAATGTCTTTTAAAATAATTTCTCCATGTATTTTCTAATTTTCTGATACAGCGGGAAATTTAAAAGTGCTACTTAATTTGAGTAATAATTAACACCCACTAAATCAATTATTTTTTCATGTTGCATTCTAAATTATAATACTGAAAATATTAATTAAAGAGGTAATATGCAGTCATATATTTTATTAGCTTAAATTTTAATTTCTCTTTGTATTTATAGTGAGATGTCCTTTCAAATGTTTTGCAAATATGAGTCCATCATATATCACCAATGTACAAGCATCTCCAAAGCAGACACTGTTTTTTTTTGTTAAGAGCGGCAACTTGTGCCCAATATGGAACCTGGATCATAACTGTTGTTGAATTGCTGCAGAAAATGGAAAACAACTGTATCCAAAATCAGAGAAAAGAAAACAACTTTTATTTCTGAATTTGCCATTGTACACTTCAGGAGGTTGTGTCACCCTTAAAATATCTTTCCAAGTGGTAACCCCCAGTATATAATATGATCTTATTTGGAAATAGACTTTAGGGTGGCTACTACATTACTAAAAATCTATGTTCTTAGACAGAAAAAGAAAGTATGGAGGGACATATAGCGGAAGTCCATGTGCAAATGGAGGCTAAGTAAAAAGTCCGTAGTAAATAAATAAGAAGAAATATTGTCAGTCATCAGAAGTTAAGAGATAGGCAGGGAACAGTGGAAGGGAAGGAAAGAGGGGAATAGGTGGTGATGAAGGACCCTGAAACTTTGGTGGTGGTCATGGGGTGAAATACAGACTAAAAGGCAATTTCAATACCCTTAAATTGATTTAACATTGTAAAGCAAAGAAATTAAAATAAATAAATTTAAAAAAAAATAAAAAGAAGAGAAAGAAGAGAGATGATCTCTCTATCCATGTGTGAAAATAAAAGAAGACAGTGACCATCCATAGACCAGGAAGAGGTTTCCCACCAAAGCACTTGCATGAAAAAGTGTCTTCACCATTCTGGCACTCTGATCTCAGACTTCTAGCCTCAAAATTATGAAAAATGAATGCTTTTTTTAAAAATAAGTAACCTCAAAAATTTAGCTATTTATTTCTGAAAAGAAGGAAAAAATTAAAATTAAGAAATGAAAGTAAAAGCAAAGGAAAAGAAAACATACTTCAGAAAATTGATGGTATTTTTTTATAAAAACTACTATTTTATAGAATATTTTTAAATTTTCACTGGTTAATTAAAGCAAAGTCTTATAGAAAACAATCTTTTTATCACATACAGCAAAAATAGCTTCTGTTAGAATAATTCTTCACTATTTATCAAATAACACAAACATTTTATACATATGACCTCCATTTTAAATATATAATTTCGGTCTATCTATGTTATGATGGTAACTGCTATATGCTTCTAATCAGGAAAACAGAGTTATTATCGTGTACAGTCATTTCAGTTAGGTTGACATTTCATTATATGGAGAATGATAGCAGCTAACAGGGTTGGTACCTACCTTTGAATATACTTCTTACAAAGATGTTCCTTTCTTTATAATTAATGAGACATAGGATACATGTCAATTTTAGATCCTCAGACTTATTGAGGCAATTTATTATTTTATATTTTTTGGTTGAATAAGATTAACTTTCATTTAACCAGAACTAATGACCTGAAATCTCAAATATCTATAAAGTATCTATTTTATACCATGCACCTTGATTTTCTGAAAATAATAAATAAGTTCAATTCAAGTAGAAGATTATATTTCCATGCTATGTTTCCACTCATGATATCCTGCCGTACATAAGAAATTCACATTCCCAAAGCTTTCTAGTGACAATAGCTTCTCTATAACAATAAACATTCTTCTATCTTCCATGTAACATAATGTCTGAACAGAAATTGCTTTTACTTTAAAAAGATGAACATGAAAACAAAAATATTTCATTTTATTTCTTGTTGTTTGTTTGTATCAATTAATACCACACTAATACATAAATGAAAGAAACGTTATCTTCAGTACACTTTAAAAAGTTAGATGATAGAATGAAATAACAGTAAGGGATAATTTTAGATCTTTTGATGATTATATAACATTTGGGGTATTTAATATACCTAAATGTATCTTCTAGTCACATGAGCAGTTACTTCTACTGCAAATTTGTTCATAAGAAGGCAAATTTTAAAAAATCTCATGAAAAATTAGATAATAAAGTACAATTTTTTTGTTATTTGGACAGCGTTATAATTGCTAGAAGTATATTTTTAAAAATTAATTCACAAATATTTCTCAATCAATGTCATAAAGTCATATGTTTCTTTTTCTAATAGTGAAAAAAGGCATTATGCAAATAGTGCTATACCTTTGAATCACCTTTAACATCATGTTAAAATGCATCTACTTGGCATTTATTGCTAAGGCGTAATAATTAGAATCCCACTGTGTTTGCTGTAATGGACGTAAACAACCAAGGTTTTCTGATGGATGGTGGTGTGGGATAAAAGAAGAGATGTAGATGAAAATGGGCAATGAAAACAGCTTTCTCAAAGTCTGATGGCACTTTGGAGAGTCTACATATTAAATTTACATATACATATCTCATTGACAAAAAGTTCATGTTAAAGCAGACTACTGTCACAGAAATCTCCTGAGCTAAAAACGCGAGTATCTGACTCTCTGCTGAAGTGTATATATTTATAATGCTGCTGAGCAGGTTATAAAATCCAGGATTTCTTTCCAGAAAGATAGATTATTTTCAAATGTTCTAAATATGATAACTCAGAAATAAACTAAGGTGGCTAGAAAGTCAAGTTTGCTTTAAGTTCACTGGCAGAATTTCTTTAATGCAGGTTCTTTTCAAGGAGAGTGTTCTCATTAGCTGTGGCAAAAAAAAACAAACAAAAAAAAAGCAGCTATATGTGATACAAGAGCTATTTCAACAAACTTGCAAAATAAATTAGAATTTACAAATGGTTACTGATTCTGTTGACAGAGAAAATAATACTACTGCCAGATGAAAATTGGAGCTACTTCTATCTTTGCCCCAGACTTTGAGCCATTATTGAAGCCTCAACAAACTTCACCACATTGCAATGCAGTTTTCTTAATAGGGCTGAATAATGACAAACAGATAAGGAAGAGGCAAAGGGAACCATTTACTACAAACACATTATAGGTAATATACAACACTGAGGATTGCATATTGACTTTAGAGCATTTAGTCTCAATCGGCATGCCATGCTACAGCACAGGAACACAGTCAGATTTACAACACAGAGCTGAATATAAGGGACTCACATAGTTGCCTGCGAGAAGGTACAGGAGCACTTCCATAAGCTGTGCCCTGTAAATAAAACACATTTTTTTTTTTTTTTTTGGAGCAACTGATCAAGGAACAGTAGAACATGGGGAACCGTAACAAAAATTGTGAAAATAAATATAAAAAAAGATGGTTTAAGAGGATATTTTTATTAATAAAAGCAAATGTAAAAGTAATACTTGTAGAAAATTCAGAAAAAGGAGCAATACACCGAAATAAAAAAGTGAAATAAAAATTAAATCAAAAGATGGAAACATTTAAGTCTGACAGGAAAGGAGTTTTGTGAAAAATAGAACACACATGATATTTATGAAATGGCCTCCTTAAAAAGTAGGTTCCCTTGCACCAGTTCCTTAGCTGATGCAAACATTTTCTCATTTCTAACCTAAGCAGTGTGTTGCTACTTGATCTTTTCTTTTTCTGTCTCAAACACTGTACAGGGTACAAAAACAATCTTCACAAAATGACCCTACTTGTGAATCAACAAAAGCTAATCATTGAAAAACAGCACAATTAAAAGGAGAGAAAAAATGTAGTAAATAGCAACATAAGTTGTATCTGACTTCACCAAAGTTAGAGCATTATATTCTAAATATTTGCTGTCACTACAGTTGACATAACTGTGTACTAGCATAATCGAAATAGTAAATTTTTATTCATAGCATTATTTGTCACAAAATTAGAGCACACTCAATGAGGAATTTTAAAAATATTAGATCTCTGTGAAGATCACTGGTTCATTATAATTATAATTTACAAATGACATTAATATTTTAAAAATATTAATGCTTATTGAATATTTACTCTGTGGTTCTTCTGTGCTTAGCACTATCTTATTTAGTTCCTGAGTAGTCTCTGGGATAGTGACAAAGTTGTATTTTTCATTTATTATTATTCCTATTATTGCTGATGAGAACAATCTTTTTAGAATTAAGTATGTTTAGAATCAGTTAAGGAATTATTCAAGGTTTTAAGGCTAATTAAGTAATTAAAACATGGGATAAACAAAAGAATCCCTGTTGCCTGCTTTTAATGAATTTTCCTTCTAATGAGAGTAGCAAATGCTAGTGTGACAGTTGGTTTATATAAAGGTACGCCAAAGAGGGAAGTCGTAAAATACCTTCATGGTTGCATTAAAGGAATAAGCACATTCTTTTCTTTATATTCTATTGGAAATTTCCTGGGCTGGGCTTAAATAAAGTTAACCATGGATAGAGATTTGTAACTAATACTCCAGAAACTTGCTATTGAGTCTCAAAGTGGACTGTTAGAAAAGTTCCATCACTCTTAAGTATAGAAGAATGTAGGCCAGAATCTTGAATAATCTGTTGTTTTCCACCTTGAGGTCAAGGGCAGAAATCAGGGCAGGTAACATTAAAATACTGTCCCAATTTTACCTTTGAGATGGACTAAAGTCCTATCTGTGTCATTTAGATGAAAAAGAATTGAAAAATGATATGGATCAGAAAGAGATCTGCCTAAATCTGGTAGATTTTAAACTAGGGTATACAAACATAAGTTTGATTTTAGAGCACAAATCATGAACTGTGCCAGGTTGATTAAAAATATGTTATTTGTAGTAAAGATTCATTACTACTTATAAGAATATTTTTGATACTTCACATGTAGAATTTTTATCAAATTAGCTCATTTAAATAACAAAAAGACATTAAAAACCTACAATTTTCTTTATAGCTATTACATTAAATTTCAAAATAGAAACTAAATATCAAATTAATTTTCTTGTTCACCAGAAAAATATCTCTAGTTTGCATTATGTTAAGACTTACTTTTATTATATAAATATATATATTCAGATTCATTCTTATGATAAATCAAGAAGCTAACCATTAGAACAAAATACAAAATATGAAAAACTAATATGTATTTATATCATATTTGGAAAAGCCAGTCTGTCTCTTAACTCCTAAAATTTCCAGTTGTTGTAATAATTGGTGGAGGTCACAATTAATCCAGAGTAGGTATTTGCAATTCTGAGAAAATGTACCTTGACTTTATTTGCCTGAAACTAGCTCCAAGAATTGCATATTTCTTATATTTAAATGAAAATCTTGTTTTTAGGTGGAATACAAACATCCTCTGAGTTATCTACTCTACTCACAACTTTACCCTCAAGTTACTTATTTCTGCATCATTTATAATATTTTATATTGAATTTCATACAGGTCACTACCAGGTATTTATATTTTTCATTAAACTTCTAAGAGTACTTTGATGTTCATTAAATTAGAGTTACCTTCATAATTAAAGAGCTTAAGTAACAATGAGTGGCTCAAGAAAACATTTTAAGACATTAGCATCTAGGAAAACATGCTCAACTTATAGAATGATTATGAATAAGAGAAAAATTTAACAATGGTCCCATTGCAGTATATGTATGCAGAATTACTAGGATTTAATTAATGTACTATTTAAAATGTGATATAATAATATGATTTAAATGATGACAAGTAATTTGTGATAAGCATACCAATTTTTTACTTTAAATCATGATTCTGAATGAAATTTCTATTTAAATTGATGAGTAATATTACAAGCTTATATATACCACACTGAACTATCTTCATGAATTAACAGAAATGAGTCAATAGTTTAGAAACTGTAGATTGTAAAATGCTTGAGAATTCCTTGAAATTGGAAATTATTCAGGCATGTGTATTTTAGGTACCAAAATAGTGCAAGAAATAATCCTATTTTTTTCCTTAGATTTTTGGTTTGATATGCATTTGAAGCCTTCATAAAAACACCTAAGTTGAATGTATGGAAAAGATTTCTTTGGGATCATAGGCCTGCCCAAGGCATGTCCTTGATCTACTAGTCTGGATATCATAGAGTGATCAGAGTTGCTTGCTCATTAATCAAACGAGGCAGTTTATAGAACTTGCAAGGCAAAAGCACTTTAAATGGACTGAACTTTTTTATCAGTTTACTTTTACATGACTAAAAATAGTGATAATCAGGCTGATTATTATTAGCATCTGAATACTATTAGCATTTCAAAACTCATTCAGCAAAAATACTTTTAAACTCAAAAAGTACAGTGAAAAAGCAGACAACAGATAAATAGGATTTGGTGCCCCATCTCTTTTGCACTGGAAAGGGAAAGCATAATTTTTTTTTATGAATGAAAAATGATGGATGTGTGAGATACTTTCTTTCAATTATCAACAACCTGACAGAAACATGGAAATGAAAATCTACAAGGTAATGATGAATAACATCCATACAGTGTCTCCAAATACTACTACCGGATCTTAGCATTTCTATTTCTATTAAGGAAATAACCACAGTGAACATGTGTTGAGAAAAATGCATGCCCTTTGGTTTCCCTACATCTAACACTATCATAGTTTTACACATAGAAATAAAGTTATTATACATATTTTAATAAGTATTTGCAGTACACACTTGGATAGCATTCATTCTGAATCAATACTAGCTTTATGATAGACATTCAATTGAAGTATATGAGACATATGGTAAGTATTCTTGTACAAACTTTACTTTTTTTTTTTTTAAATTGATCTCAAAAGTTATTCTGCAATTTTCAATACTCTTTATCTGCTGCTAGTACTTCAGTAAAAAATACAAAAAGTGGGAATGAACTCTGATGGCACACTGAGAATACGAAACATAGTATCACCCAGAAGGAAACCACAAATTCCTCTACAGGCTTTGTATCATTTTAACTTATAATAGTAATCACAACATACTGTATTTCCTGGGGATTTCCCAAGGCTCAGCCCAAGGCAATCACTTCCTCCCAGCTAGTCGTAAGTGTCCTGTGTTTCTTTCATTGCTTAAATATTGCCTTAAGCCCTTTCTTTTATTATATACTTTTGAAATGGAGTGAACTGTTTCCCAAAAGACACTTATCAAGAAAAAGGTTGACATTTGCAAGAATAAGAAGCAGCATGTGCTGTGAATTAATATGAGGGCTGAAAAGATTTGACACGCATTCCTCTAATTATTTTAGAGTCCTCTTCTCTGGCAGGGTATTCATTTATTATCAACAGAAATTAAAGTTTTTTAAATGTCAGTACTCTTCACACTGCAGAAGGAGGGAAAGTAATAACCCAGATAGGTTATTAAAGTGTTTGTGTAGAAATCTAGATATTTTCTTTTTTCCCCCTCATTTTACACAGATGTACCAATCATGATAAGTTAAATGTTTTTGCCTAAAAAAGGAAAAAAGGACCAAAAAACTTAGGATAAACAAATATGTAACATGTTAATTTAAGCACTCTCAAACATACAATTGACAAACACATTTTCATCAACCACCTCCAGTATGTTCCTAGTGATGACAGCATTCAAAAGCCTTCATCTGAGCCTTAGGTTCATCTACTCCTTTAAATATACCTATTGCTTTCTCAAATAACATTAAGATTTAAAAAAAAATAAAGAACTGAAAAGTATATAGATTCTGCGATCTAGAGTGGTAGGAGATAATTCTGGAAAGTCTTTTGATTGGCTAAATTTAACTAATACATGAGTAAGTTTGTGTATTAAGCTATAGTATTTCAATTACTCGAAATCAAGCATGGAAAATATTCAGAAGAATGAGAATAATGTGGACCTGAAAGAAATGTGGACTATAAAAGTAAAGAATATAAGCTTTCTTAGGCTATCACACACATTAAAATACACGTACCGAATCTGTATAATGTATAATGCTCTGTTCCTTACAAAAATTAATGAAAAATAATAAATGTATAAAATAAAGCACATTAAATGAATGCTTTCTCATCTGCAAAATCAGGATCAATTGATCAGTTACTGGAGTTTATTAAATCAAAAATCATTGAATGTATTTTTCACGTTAAGCAATCTAATTTAAGATAAAGCATATGGAA
The DNA here is from genome assembly GCA_004363575.1 of Solenodon paradoxus. Classification (NCBI taxonomy): domain Eukaryota; kingdom Metazoa; phylum Chordata; class Mammalia; order Eulipotyphla; family Solenodontidae; genus Solenodon; species Solenodon paradoxus. Next base: position 67,391 of record RJWH01000754.1, on the reverse strand, counting down.
ATTCATTTATTCATCCACATTTTAACAGAGGACCCTGACCTTCCCTTTGAGAAAGGGTCTGCTGCATGTCACTTAATATCATCTTTTTAGCATGACACATAACACATCTTCTTCAAATTTTAGTTTAAATTAATTTAATGTGTACTTAAAGCTTACAACACAGCTTGCAAAGTGATCTGAATATTGATGATTTCTATAGATTTACTCATTTTCCAATTTTTTGTATTTTCAGGATTTTCTAAAACATTCCATTTTTCCTGCTCGTTTTTTTTACTTGGCTATTGAATCTGTTCACTAATTTTAATGGAATGACTAAAAACCATTTGAATTATTTCAGTGAGCAGACTAAATGGTGTCCTCCTGTAATCTTGAATGACCACATGAATGTTAAATATTTTCAATGACATATTTTAAGATGAGTAGTAAGTTTCATAGGAACATGTCCAATCGAAAATATAAAATTTTGGATACTTACATGATTATTGTCAACTATGTGGAAAATTCCTCTATTTCACACTACCTCAGATCCTTGAGTTGGTAGATAATGGATTTTTTGTATGTACAAATATATAATAGCTAATGATTATATAAGTCATAGTATATTAGTAGTTTAATTTTCAACAGTTTTATATTGAATAGTATATTGAATAGATTATTATTTATTTTTAATGAATATTATTTTAATGAATATTTAATGAATATTAATGAATATTTAATGAATATTTCTAAATTAATCACAAGATTGGTTTAAAAAATCGGTATTAGATTTTGGTATTTCAAAGTTATAATTAGTCATGGGTAAGAAACTGAAGTCAGTGGCTTCTGAAAATTCTGAAATCTCTAAGGAAATACCACTAAGTAATACCAATGGATTAGTAAGATTGAAATTTTTAAAAAAACAGTATTTACACACCCTAAAATGTGTTTGATTTTGTCATTCAGTGAAGCAACAGAAAGGAGAATCAATCCTGAATAAAGAAACACATAGATTATCCATATACACATTCAAATAAATATCATATTTTTGTTATATTTAAGAACAAATTCTTATTGAACAGTCATTAATCCTCTTATAAGATTTTACTCTCAGTAGTCACTGAAGAGCCATTAATGAAACATTATTTTCAGTTTTCTCCATATCTAACAAGATAACATAAAATTATAAAGTTTATTATGATTTATAAAACTTAGATCAAATAATTGTGATTGTTTTCCAGGGAAAATATTTTTAAAAAACAAAGTAAAAAGGAAGCTAGAGAACAATTAGAAAATTATTTTAAGAAAATTTTCTATCAAAAATATGCTAATTTTAAGCAAACATAAAAGACAAAACCATCTATTATTGAGAAAATATAATTTTTAAATATTAGAAATTAGAAAGAGGAAAAATTTATATATAATATAAACAGACACAATATTTTATAGTGCAAGCAACTATTCTTTTCCCATTATGTAGTAAAATGATAAAACTGTGGGAAACATTGAAGCTCTCAAAAAAACAGAGAGCAGCACTTTTTCTATGTAGTTCTTTGTTAATAGAAAATAACTGAGGAAGACATCCTATAAATGCAATATATATGTGCTTGAGGAAAATTACCAGACACTTGTTCGCTCACCCATCATTAGTTTTTATCCTGGTGGTTTGTTAAAAGTCAGCAGGGAGTATCTTTATGGTTCTGATAGTATAATTATTTCCCTGTTTCCCTCATTTGTCCATGTCAAAAAAAAAAGTAAAAATATAACCTATTTTGGAAATAGTGATATATTTGTGAAATGTAGAACTGGAAAGGAACACTCATTGTCCTTTTATTTTTGCAACACATTTGAAAAAATATATCATCATGCTGCTATTTTCTGCATATTATGGTAAGGAAGACAACTAGCTTGCATTCCTAGAGATGTCTAATATGGAGCCCAAATAATTTTCTAGTGTCTTTCTTTAATGTTTCAATTTTTTAAAAATTTATCAATTTCACTGCATCACAACTTTATAAAGGTTTAAGTGTGCAGCACAGCTCTAAATTCATCTGATATCTAAAATTTAGCACCATTTAGACATATCTTAAATGACATCTTGACTTAAGAAATAGAAAAACGGAAACAAAGAAATAAGACTGCCAGAGATATATATTGGGATAATAGCTATGAAAATATGGATCAGTTAACTTAATTCAATGTACTCTGAAATATTTTTCAGTCTCTGTGCTCATTTTGTCATGTGACTTTCAAGTGACCATATATGTAGAAAATTCAATAAATTTAGATCTTACTGTAGGCAGACAAAGCAAAATAAATACACATGAATTTTAAAAATTTGGTAGTATGTCATAAAATTTTAAATGTGGAATATCATAATTTCAATTAATATTATTGATCCATAACAAGGAAAATTCACACATTTTATTCACATAGTAGTTATATTTCAAGCAAAATAATCATTCTAAAAAAGTTGCTATCAGAAGGGTCAGTGGAATTACTGAGGAAAATCTTAGCTACTTTCCTTTTTATCTAGGATATACTTCAGCAAGCAGCAAATCTGACTCTCTCCACATACATATATATATGTATATGCATACATGCATATATATGTACATAGAATATATACTTATAGCTGTTCCGTCAGTATATATCAAAATATTTTCACATATATCATTCCATTTGCTTCTCACAAAATCCTCATTAGTTATGTAATATTATTGCCATTTGGTAGATGATGAGTTTAAATCCCATACTGGTTAAATCACTTGAAGGCCTAAATGTTATTAGAGTGAGTTAATTTGAAGATAAAGGGATTAAGCTGAGCTAAATAGTGATATTAGTGTCTCGATATTTTTTTTCATGCCATTGGTGCCTCAAATTTGAATCACAGGGTTGCAATTTAATAATTATTATGTTAGGATGTTGAATTAGATTAGAACTGCTTTTGAAAATTTTCTCTTCCAATATTTTCCTTTTCAAGCATGGTAAGAATACCATAGTGCAACTAAAAAGTCATGACAAATAAAGAAGGAACTTTTTAATTAAAAAATAAAATTAATTGGAATTTAGTTATTTGGAAAGAATGAAGTACAAACACATATTTTATCATACACTAATTAGAACTGTGAATTTATAACTCCAATGAGAAAAATTATCGAAGTTATAATTCTCTTCTAAAATTTGTGTTCACACTGCATGCACTGATTCATTATTACACTGATTCATTCAAAATATATTTCTGAATGATAAAATATGCAGGTATTGTTCTATAATTCAGCAATATTTAAGTACAGGCATTTAGCATATATGAAAGAAAATTGTGCCATTATGTATTATTGCCTACAAAGACATGTTTTCATGTTTGATATAATTCCATAAATTATATAATAAATAATAGCTGCTATTAACACTTATTGAAAGTTTATTCTATGCTAAACAAATTGGCCATTGGTTATTTAAAACTCACAGCAATCTTACTAGGTGAATGTATTTTTATTCTTCTTTTTTAGGAAGGAAACTGATATATAGACATACAATTTGCTGGAGGTTTAGAGAGAGCACACTCTAAGATTTGCAACAAGTAGTTTCACATCAGAGCTCTACTTACAAGAGTGAACCTATCATTTTCAATAACATAATATAAGCACTATATATATAGATATGTATATTATTTATTTATTTATTCTCTGAGATCTTTAAGATCTTCAAATAAACCTCCAAGGCAACTATTATCTCCATTTTACAATTCAGGAAACTGAAGTTTGTAGAGAAGTTTAAACAGCTTGCCTAAAATCGTACATGTCTCTGCAACTCTGTAACATATCAAGCACAGCTGCATTTAGATAGTATAGCACTGCATTACTCAGGAGTAGGTAAGTGTGTCATGGGAACATAGCAAAAGAATGGTAACAAAAAAAAAACAGACACGTGTTCTTAACAAATGCATACTTGCTTTGAATAATTGTAAAATCAGTATTGTCACCAAAGGAGAAAAAAAATACAAGTTAGTTCTTTTGTTCTTATTCTCTGGCTTAATATTTTCATTTGTCTAAGTAGGGAGTGAAGTAAACCAATTTTCAGTCTCAGAGCATCTAAGTCTTTTTCCTACTCTAATATCTCATATTGTGTTAATAAAAATTACACAAAGTAGCATAATTTGTACAGAAGGGAGGTTGAGAAAATTCAATAAACTGTTTAAGTTCATATGACTAGTAATCAGCAGACAGCGAATGTAAAGTGAAGGCACTGTTATTCCAGAATCCAGGTTCTTCCAAGATATTATACTGACAACTAGTCTCTTCATAACAAAGTTATTACAGTAATAAGACTTAGAATCATGTCATAAAAAAGCAATTAAAAAATAGTTTATCTTAGAGAATAGAAAACCCAGGGAACTATAAAACTGACTTCCAATATATTGTCATACATAAAACAGATAAAAATTTTTATTTTCTCAAGGAGGCATGACCGATATCAAAGAAAGAAAGGAAAAGTGACAGATTTTGAAGTAACCTAAAAACTTTATCGACACAGCTATTACCAGGGATGTTTGGGTAGCATGTTGGTACCATGGGAAGACAATGCAAGCACTAATGTTGGAGAGCAAGGTATCGAGAACACTAGCTTTTAAGAATGGCTATATTTTAGAATTACCTGGAACATATGCAAAAACAGTATCATCTCAAATAATTGTGATTTAATTGTTTGTGATGTGGGTTTTTAAATCCCCTAGGCTTGAGAATCTTTAAAACCTTCCCAGGTTCTAACATTTGAAAAACTAGACAAAGTGGCTACCCTTCTCAAAAGTCTTTAGGACAATGCCTAAGGTGAACTAAACTATAAAAACCATGAACAACAGCAGTTTTGAAAATTGATTTTTAACAAGGGGCTCTTTCCATACATTGCATCACGGTTTAAAGCCCACATTTGAAATCAGCCTTGCTTCAGGACTGCCAACTAATCATTGTCAAGCTCAGCTGCTTCATGTACACAATAAGGTACTTGCAGGTGTTCCCTTATAGGATGGTTAAGGAATTAACAAAAGATCTAGCACACAATTGATGTAATTAGTAGTTTTCACTTGTGTGATTAATTCCAGTGAAATAGAAAGTACTATAGATAATTAAATTTTTTTTTCTCCAAGCTCATATGTGGGGTTGGAAGCATATCCAGGGGGATTAATAGGTGAGGAGAACAGCATGCTAGGCTGTGGGTAATTATTGATTTATTTTTCTCCTTGACTTTTTTTTTGTTTTATTTTAACACCACTCAAGTTTACACAGTGCACAATAATTTAAAAAGTGAAAGTGTAAACTAGTCAATATGAGTAAAAGTAATAGTTAATATATGTGATATGAGGTCATAAGATATGAGCTCAGTTATCTGTTAACAGTAATTCTGGATGCTAATCCTGCTGGGAATTGAAAAAATATCAGAAGTTTATACCACTGTGAATTGCACAAATAATATTCATGAAACATAAACATGTATGAATGTTCAACTATTCTTGCTCTTTAATTTTTCAATTGTTTCCTTTCACAAATGCTTCTAAATTGAACAAATTCTATTTTGTAAGAATACCAAGGTCTCAGTCATATTTGTATGCACTCATTTACTTTTATGAATCTCACAGCTTCTTTGAGGACTACAAAGTATGTCAGAAAAGTGACTCATAAAAATATTTTGAAAACAAAAATGTATTCCATTTCATTCCATTATCAAATACTGATATTTAATTAAAACAAAATCATAAGATTTTTTTAATATGTTTCTTTAAGATAATATTCAAAGAGCATTTCACCTGCATTATAATGCTTTTAAATCTTGCTTCCATTAAAACTACCTTTTCCAATTTTCCTATTTTCATTCTTTAAAACTTTTATAAAAAAATTCTTATTTTCCCTAATCTCTTTCTTACTTTCAATGAACAATTTTTTGGAAACAATTTTAACAGACTTCTGCATCCTCTTTTCAGAATTTAAAGCTACTTTAAACTGGACGTCTCAAGTTCCTATTTCAGCGACACAAGAAGTGGGAAAAAAAATCCAGCGTATATAAGGATAGTATCTCCAGTTCTCAATACACAGCTACCTCTACACAACTTACTTAACTTCTCTCTGCCTCATTTTCTCACCTATAAACTACTATCTTAATTATATCTGTAAAGCCCTTGGAATATCATCTGGTATTTAGTAAGGGCTTCTTAAATAAACATGATGGATTTATTTGGGGGTATTAGCATAAGGCTTGACACATAATAGTAGTCAATGAATAATTTCGAGGTCAGTCACATATTTCCACAACTGATTATTTGCGTGATCTTGAATAATTACAAGCTCTTTTAGCTCCAATAACCTCATTTTAAACAGGATTATAATAATACCACCTTTGTGTCACAGGATTGATAGCAAAATCAATCAAATATTGTTATATGAAAGATTAATCCAAAAAATACAGTGCTTTGCAAATGAAAGTTATTATTAGGTATTGATATTAACTAACTTAGCTGCATTATATTTTCATCTGTCAGGCAGAAAGGAACTTGCTTAATTTAGGAAGCACAGCACTGGAAATGAGATAAGGTCCTCCCAGGGAGAGGATGTTCTGTCACGAGGATCCAAAAAAAGCACTGCCGACAAAATCAGTTTTAAATTACATTCCATTTCATCTTATTGCACACTAAATATTAGCCTTCCTGCATTATTAAAAGGGTTACCTTAAGTAGCTATTAGTGCATTACAATTGTATGTATAGTTTGCCTCTCACTTAGGGACAAAATATATTTCTACTGCACTTATTCCAGATTATCACAAATTCAGAATTATAGGCAGCTACAGCAGTAAAATTAAACAACCATAGCATTTTCCCAGCATAAAAGATTAATAATTGATATTTCTGTCATTAAATAAAAATGTCATGTCTCATTTCCCATGACACTCTCCCTTATTTCTTTTCCTTTTTGATGGCCTACTAAAGCAAAAGTATCAGTTGTGAATCGGCTTCATTTAAATGCAGAAATATTAGATAAATATTTTCCTCTCAGAAATATTTCTCAGAGTAACATTGTTTCTCAATAAAGGAGACATATCCCCATCTTAAAGTTAATATTAAATATTTTACTTTTAGCTTCTTGGCAAATTTGCTGCTTATATAGAGGAAACAGTTGCCTGCTCTGCAGAGAATATTTAATAGTGAGGTGAATTAATCTATTCAGAGCATGTTGGATATTTTCTTCACAAATACCCAAAATTTAAGTACAATGTGTGTTTATAACACACACACAAAAAAGTTATAAATATATGTATTACATATATATTAGATATACATACATATACACAATATAATATATATGTAATTATATGTCCTTAATCTTTGTAACTTTTATATTAATGTATTATGATAAAATCCCTTTATAATAGATCTACTTCTATTTCCCTGCTTTACATTAAATATGATACTAGATATGAACAAAAGAGTGTGCATGTGTGATGCATTTTTATGCATTCAAACCTTAATAATCCATATATTTCAGCTAGAGTAGGAAAACTAAACCATGAATATTAAAATGTATCTATCATGTAGAGCTCAGCTTGATGTTAAAAGTGTTTAGAATTAATTACTACATGAGTTGTCTTTTGGAAAATTGAAGCAAATACTTGGTTTGTATCTCTTATTAATTGTACTCTGTCACAGAACTATGTGAGGACATGTGATAATTTATTAGACTAAAAGGAAAGCTAGTAGGAAGTTAATTGCTTTCTCTTACATAAAACTTCTAAGTATACATGAATATTTGTTTTTACTATGTGTTTTAAGAAATAATTCTATTCATTTTATTCATAGAAAAAATGTGTGTATTTGGGGGATATAAAAACAAATATTAAAATATCTTAATAGAATGACAAATTTTACAGGCCTTGGGAATTTACAATGATTGATTATTTTGATATACCTAAGAAAATACTGTGTCACCCAGAAGGTAGTTTGTTTAACTCAGAGAGCATAGCATGAGGGAAAATGTGAGATGCCCCAGGAAGAGAATACTCAGTTCCAAGAATATTGCCTGGCAGGATTATTATTAACTTTTTGTGAACTGTCACTTAAAATCAAACAGATAACTGACTCCTTATTTATTTAACATGCTCACTGGACCATTTAAAGTATAATTTGCTTTCTATGTGCCACCTACAAGGAGACAAGGTTGAATAATTAATCTATGTCCTTAGTACAGCCAATATTTTTACAATACATTTATAAATTAGAGTCTTGAATTTATACATCAGTCTCAAGAACTTGTTTTTTGTGAGTCTGCCCATGAGTGATGTATTAGCTCTGGGAGTGATGAAAGTAGTTTATTATCACACAGGCTGACTAGACACTTGAATTTCTGAAAAATCACTATCAAATAAGATATTCCTTAATAATTAGCAGATACGTATGTAGAGTTATCATGTGAGACACTATTGCAAGTTTTATATATATACATATATAATTTTATGGTTATAAATGGCATGCTGTTAATATTTTTATTATATCCTCTCCTTTCCTTTGTATGAAGAAAACTAAGTCAGAAAGGTAAACAGTGGAGTCAGTTATCAAACACAGACTTTTGGTTCCAGAAACTGTGCCTCTGATCTCTATGTTCCAGAATATTTCTAAATATATTATTAATAGTACAATAATAATTAGACATTAATATTACTGTCTGTTTTATTTCTATTCCTTGATATTGAGTTTTTAAATTTCATAAAATCACCTGCCCTGGTGAAGTAGTGGTTTTGTCAGCCACGTTTGACTAGTGAACACCACATACATCCTAAGAATCCCAGTTCACGTTCCAGGTCAGAGGAACAGCCAAGGTGTACAATTAAACAAAATTACTTCTTCCTCCTTCTTCTCTCTGCCTCCCTACCTCTGCTAGCCTTCATTCCTGCCTGCACAACAGCAACAAAAATAACCTCACAGAATTTCCATAAAGTTATATACTAGTCTTATAATAAGGCAACTAGAAATTATAAATATGTATGTATATAACTTATATGCACACACATATATTTAACCTACTATAAAAATGGACGAGTAACAATAATATAGCAAATATACATCTTGTGTTAATAAAAGGTATGAATGAGAGAAGAGTATTTCTGATTGAACATTTATTACTGTAGTACTATATGCCAGGCAGTTTGGGGGTGTAATGGACTCAACAATGAATAGAAAAAATAATTATGCTCATTGATCAATATGGATTGACAGAAAAAGAAATAGAAATTATCTTATGTATAATGATATGAGAGTAAAGAGTTTTCTTTTTTAAGTAAGACAATGAAGAAAGAGATGAAAACTTGATGAAATAAGAAAACAAATGTTCCCTCTAGGTATTGGTTAAAGAAAAGCTTATCTGATTTAAGGATGAGTCCCAGATTAAGAATGGCTAATTAAAGTGCTTATAAAGCAAAGTTCCATTTCTGTGTTTTTCTAAAATGTTCTTTAAACACAATCTTTAAAAAATGTGAAAAGGAATAGTGAGAAAAATAAATGACAAGAAAATGGTATGTAGGTGACTATATTTGAGGTTTGCTGGGAAATATATTTAAAAAGAAAATTATCTGAAGTGTTCAGCATTATTCCTAGAAGACAGCTAGTTCCTAATGTATGTCACCATTATTGCTATTACTGATAAAATATTACATATTTTATATGAACTTCCCCCAAATATTAGCACAATTTTGGAGTATTCTGCTGATGTTTCAATTAATATTTTTTTTTCTTTATTTTAATCAAAATGATCTACACTTGTTATTGATCTGGGATGAAGAGCAAAAGAAAAATTCTTCAGCACCACTCATCCAGTATAGGTTTGCATTGCTTTTATTTCTTTAAGCTCCATCAGGTCACTTTGGAAGAAAAAGTCATCAACTACAACAAAATATCACTTAGGTATGCTCTCGTGCATAAGTCTACCATCACTGGCTGGTACAAGTCATTTACATTCCAAGACCCAGGCTCATGTCCTGGGCCAGAAAGAACAAACAAGATAAACAGCTAAATAAAAAGTAAATAAAAAAAATTTCCCGCCCCCCCCCCTCTCTCTCTGGGTGCCTTACTACTGGCCTTCATTCCAGCCTGTACCTTTCCTTTAAAAAAAAAAAAAAAAAGCTGTCATTTAAATATCTAGGATGACAGCAGTGCCAAGATTGCCATACTTTGGAAATAACTTTTACAAAACCAGAGTACACTGTCAATAACTGTTTTCAAATTTGCATCATGCTCACTCACACTTTTGAATTTTGAAGAATTCAAATGAATGAAATCTTCTCACTTTCTAAATAACTTATCAACCTCACATACAATTACATGTATAATCAAATAGGACATATTAAAATATAATATTAGCTATATTTCTATTTTAAAATTCTGCTTAAATTATACTGAATATATAGCAATAAGCACAGGCACAGTCTTGTAGTAGAAATGCTCCATACAATCAGACACAGACTGTGGTCTGTTGTAAACTATCTTTAGGAAACAAAAATCCAAACTAGTTAATAAATTTAGGGAGGAATATCCATTTTTATCTCAATTACATGAATAAATGATAGGAGAGATCTGAATTTCAAATCAATTCAAACTTATGTTTGGGCAACCACTTGATTTTTCTATCATGTGAGACAAATTCATCAATGGCCATTAAGAGCAGAAAAAGAGGCATCACTAAGGATACGGGGTTTAAGGAAAATCAAAACATAAGGGAAAATTATGCATCATGAAGTGATGGAAATTAGTAAATGCCTCACAGAAGTTGGATTCTGAGAACAATGATCTCTATTCAGGATCACGACCTTTTTTATTTTTTTTCCGTAAAACACGTGCTCTATGCCAAGAACACCGCCAAATTCCTAGGGTTAATAGAAGGAATTCTCTGCCTTCGTTGCTTACTTAATAAATACTGATTGTATGCAAGCTACCAAGAGAGCATAAAAAGTTATAGTTCAACCTTAGGACTCAGTAAAGATTTTCTGGAAAAGATGAAAACTGATTTGTCAAGAGGAAGAGACTGAAGGAATAACTTAAATAAATGCCAAGAACATGAAACCTAGAACATGCTTACTGATCTGCTTAGTACTACTGTAGTGTCAAAGGTGAGATAAAATAAAGCCATTACAGCTTTGGAGACAGAAAGTGATAATACTGAAGTGTAGGTGGTCTGAAAATGTCAGTCTTCTAGAAATGATCACAGAAAGTGAATCATAATTAAAGCCCTGGAAGTTTGACAGTTTCTGTACCTTGAGACTAAGATTAAATTGTTTTATTTTTTTAGTTTCACTACTAATAACACCTTTTTATGGGGAAAAGTTGAGTTATTGAGAAAAAGATAAGAAAGACATTTTCCTTCTTTTGGCTACTGTAATAGTGCTGCAGTAGTCTTCAAAAATATACTTGAATTTGTGAAAGTGGTTTCAAATGTCAACCAACTCAAAAGTTCCAATAAAATTGCAACCATGATTGTTTCAAATATGTGTTATGCATTATAATAGTTTTGGATTTACAGAAGTGTTAAAAAATAGTATCTACTTTATGAGATTTTAATGATAATTAAATCCAACCTGAGCTTTTAATCATACAGAATAATCAGAAACAAGGGCAAAGAAGAAAACAGTGAAGAAAACACATTTCAATAAGCACTGCATTTCTTTTTCAGTATTTTAGAATAGTTTTAGATTTACAAGAAAAAGTTGTGAAGATAGTACAGTTTGTATATACTCCACAGTCAGTTTGCCCTATTATTAACATTATTACTAACTAAAATGCATGCTTTATTCAGACTTCTTTAGCTTTTACCTAATGTCATTTTTCTGCTTCAGGATCCCATCCAGGATATTTTATATTTATCAGATGTGTCTTTATGCTTCTCTTTTTCTGTGAGATACTTAGGCATTCTTCTTGCATGTCTTTTGACAGCTTTAAAAACCACTATTCAGGTATTTTGTAGATTGTACTTAATGGGGATTTGTGTGAATTTTTTCATGCTTGGATGGAAATTAGGAGGAAAAACACAAAGGTGCATTGGCAATCTCATCACATCTAAGGGTACAAGCTATAAATATGACTTACCACTGTTGACACTGCCCTCGCTCACCTGTCTGAGGAAGTGTTTTTCAGTTTCTCCACTACAAAGTTAATCTTCTTTTTCTCTGTTCCAATTCAGTCTTTAGAACAAAATCCTTAAACTTAAGGTGTGGGGTTTATTATGCTCCAACTCCTTAAATGAATAATAGCTACATAAATTACTTGGAATTCTGCATGGATATTTCCCCCTATTTCTATTTTGCTTAAGTATTTACTTATTTATATTTATTTTATACTTAGGTTTCGAATGTATAACCACTTTAGGCATTTGGTAGTTAAAATCGTCCCAGCGCTGGACACTGGGAATTCCTTCAGTTGACTGCTGTGCCCTTTTGAAACACTCCCATTAGTGTGCTTCTGCTTTTGATTTTGTTTTATTGTGGTTTGACAAACATGTCCTTATTTTTTGGTACTATAATACAAGATAACCTAGCTTCCCTCCTGATTAATTTTGATTCAATTCTAGAATCAGCTCTTTCTCTCTGGAGTCCTGGTTCTTCTTATTGGATAATGGTATTAGAAATCAAAATCTGACTAGAGAGCGCCTGTTGGAGTGGTACTACTTTGAGGCCCAATCAGATGTCAAAACGAGCAAATATAAATATACATAGCAAACCATTAGCTAAGCATTATACATACTGTTGTCAATTCTAATCCACTACTACAGGGATCTTTCTTGAATATTGCTTTGTTTATCTGTGGCTTCCAATTCCTGTAGTGAGAATCCTAGCTTCCATCTTTAAACATCCATTTACTTGTTTAATATCAGTATGTACTCATGGTGGTTTTCAGAATTGTTAATCTCCACATATTCATCAGCAATTTGTAGTTATAAGGTTTTGAATATTAGTGATTTTAATTGATGCATAGAAATGTGACATTAATATTTAATTTGATTTCCTCTAATGCCAAATGATTTTGAGTGTTTTCTCATGCTTACTAGCATCTGAGCATCTTGTTTGATGAGGTGACTTCAGATATTTTGCTCATTTTTTAACTAGGTTGTTTTCTTACTGAGTTTTAATTGCATTTTTGTGTACTTTGGATATAAATGCTGTATCAGAGAAGTATTTTGCTAGTATTTTCACCTGATTTATATTTTTATTATTGCAAAGTATATTTTATAGAGAACATTTTTAATGTTAATAAATTCAACTTATTTTTAACTTTTCTTTCATAAGCCATGCTTTCAGTGGAGTACCTTAAGTCATTAACTAACTTAGGGTCATACAGATTTTTTCATGTGTTTTCTTCTAGAAGTTTCCAAGTGTTAACATGTTACACTTAGATGCAGCATCCATTTTGAGTTATTATTATGTTTCTTTAAGGGAAGGTGCAGGATGGAACCAAGGTGAGCAGAGGTAGGCAGACAAGAAGAGAGGGAAAATGCACTTTTACTTATTTTATTTAGTTGTTAATCTTGGCTGTTACCCCTGGTCCCGGATGTGAACTGAATTGGATTCTTGGCATGTATGTGGACTACACTGGCCAAAGGCCACTGACCCAACCACTGCTCTACCAGAGTCCACCTTCAACTACTCATGTAGAGTACTGTTGTAGAGAATTATTGAATTCTATAAGCAAACCTAGATGAATGCATCACTAGATAGTGGTAGGCCAAATCAATGCATTTGCTTTTCACCAGTACTGAAAAGAAAATTTTACATTCCATAAACTTTATGCTTAAATCTCTATGAATGGGACTTGCCTGCCTCTTCAGATTAATTTCCTGTTACTCTCTGCCTTGCAGATTACTATTCTTCAGTTACAATGGGTACCTTTTAAGGTGTCAATAGTTTCTTTTTTTTATTTTATTGAAGGAATATAATATCATTGCATCATAGCACAATGTAATTTTAAGGTGCACATTATTGTAAGTGTGTATATTTGTATATATTACATTTATCACCAACAGTTCAGTAAAATTGATCCTTTTTACCTACTTTGACTTATTCCTCCCCTTTTCCTTTGCGTGTCCACTAATTTGATTTTATAGATTGAAAGTCTATTTTTGCTTTATTTGGCTTATTTGCTTGCTCGATTCCACTTTATATCACATATAGTGAAATCATAAGAAATCTTTTTCAGTTTTATCTCACTCAGCATCGCTTTAGAGCCATCTAAGTTGTTGCAAATGGTAGAATTTCATTTTTTTTATGTCTGCGTAGTATCCCATATTGTGTGTGCATGTGTGTATGTGTGTATGTAAGACTTCTTCTTTACCCACTTATTGTCAGTGGTCACTTAGCTTGCTTCCGGTTCTTGACTATTCTAGTGTTACAATAAACAGGGGAAACATGTATCTCTTGAAATTAGGGGATTTTGTTTTGGGGGTAAATATCTCTAAGTGGGATAAACTGTTATACAAAATTTCTGTTTTTAATTTGTTGAGGATTCTCCATGCTGAATTTCATGAGTGATGATAAATTTTTATACAATATCCACTGTCTGTAATATCTATCATAATAACACATTGCACAGCTACAACAACTTTTGTATAATAAAAATTTGCTTAATATTTCAAATGAAAAAAAAATTAAGGATCATATGTAAATAAAATATATATATAGAAAAACAGACATATTATTCAGATTAAATAAATCCAATGAGAAAACATAAACGGTTAAGTTATTCTACAAAATATATTTCTAGGTGGAGAATTTTTCTTACTATTCTAAAATAGGATTAGATAAGGGAGAAGAAAATTAACAATCCTCAAATGTTTTAAATTCAGTGACTAGGCCACACTGCTTTAATACAAAGTAATATGTTATTACAAAGGTAATATTGATAAAAATTATTCTCTGTGTGTGCTGTGATTCCCTTTACAAATTGATTTTTCTTATGATCATTAATTTGTAGCCGATGAAATACTTTACTATAGAAAACCAGGGGTGTAAGAGAGAAAATAATATTTCATAATGACAAGTTAGTAGGTTCTAAAATAGGAGCTAAAGCAAATCACATACTAGATTTTGCTTATGATTATGCTTATGTTTACTAGATTATGCTAAATGTCTCCAATATTGAAATTTGTAAAATGCCATCCCTTCTGAGCTTTTAATTTTTTTTTTCTTATTGAAAGAGATTCTTTCAATGTTGAATTGTAGACAATGTCTATTTAGAAATGAAGGCCTGTAGTTCTTAATAATATTCATTTTTAAACACAAATTTTCAGAAATACTGATTTGTCACCTGCATCTCTGAAACTTTGCTAAGATCTATCATTTCATTGCAGGTACAGCTACTCAGCGTTAATAATCACTGTGAGACTTGTGAACTATTCCTTAAGTATCAAGAACATTTTTCATAATACAACTACCAAAAATAAAATAAAATAAAATACAACTTCAGAGAATTTAGGAAGTTTCTGACTTTCTGACTTCAAAATATGATACACGCATATCACCTAAGATTTGTTCAGCAATATTCTTCCTAAAATGTGCAATAATAAGGGAGACACAATACATAAAAGGTTGTGTACATACCCTAAACCAGATAACCTGGATTTTCAAATGCCAGTTTTATCACTTACTAGCTGTGTGATCTATGGCATAATAGTTAACTTTCTGTGCTTTTGTTATCCCCAGCTACAGAATGAAAGTTGATTAAAATAGCTATGATGAGTTAATGCATGGAGAATAATTAAAACAATATTTAACACACAGCAAATATTCAGTAAATCCTAACTTTTTATTAATCATTTAGTCTATTTAACCAGGGCAACAGCTTTTGAAATGGTGTGGTGATTAGAGGGAGTGATTAGTAGGAGTACTGGATGATTATGGGTCAACCAACTGATTTTTTCCTTTAATAATTTTTAATAAAAGCAAAAATAATGGAACAGAGAAACAGAAAAGTACCAAGAGAATGTTGCAAGAGTATTTACTTTCTATTTCTGTATAATAAACTGCCACAATTATATCAGCCTATAAAGAAAAAAACAATGTATCTCAGTTTCCATGAGTCAGGAATCTGGAGGACAGCATTTACAGGGTCTCTGCATAGACTCTTACAAGTCTGAAATCAAGGTGTCAGCTAGGTGCCTCCACATCCGTAGACCTCCAAATCTCCTCAGAGTTTTTGAAAATTCATTTTTTGTCATATGACTGATATCCCCATGTATTTACTATCTGTTATCTGAGAACCATTTTCATTTCCTAGCACTAATCCCAGATTTTTGCTGTCTACTTCCCTCCTAGTGCATTGAATCCTTTTAGGAAGACTTTTCCCTTTTAAGGGTTCTTCTTGTTGGTCAGGCCCCTTGAAAATCATCTTCTTTTTGATTAAATTAAAGTCTACTGATCAGTAACCCAATCATGGTAAGAGAACCCCTCATATTCAGAGCACCCCCACCCTACTCAAGAAGAGAGAATGATATAGATCTTGGGTGATTTGGGGTCATCTTTTAATTCTGTCTACCATACTGTGCAAGGAAAATACTTTCTCCATTTTCTCTATCTGCAGACACTCGAGATATTTTTGATTATACAAAATATAATTCAAACATTAGTTAGCCTTTTTTTGAATGCTTTTAGTGTTTCTGAATAATTTACTCATTCACAAGCACTGACAAGACAGGATTTATTATAGATCCCATGGAGGGAAGGAACAGGACAATTTATATTGGACACTTCACAGAAAACTACTTAAAATTCCTTTCAATTACTTTCTCTCTTCTCTTTCTCTTCTAATCCTTTTCTCCCTCCTTTTCAATTGTCAATTTTCATATCAAGACAAATTTATTTTCCTGACCCTCCAAACAGATCCTGTCATCTTTATAAATTGAGTTTCCCCAAACCACCAAATACCTTTAGTAAGCAAATATAATTGGTCTACCTTAGTTCCTGTCTTCGAAAATCCAATAAGGATAAGAAATCATTTACATGAAATAAAAAAAGGTAGATGTCAGTGAGATATACAGGATACTAGAAAACTTAGAATAAGTTTGACAGAGAAATTAAAAACAAACAAAACATTTATTGTCTAATGCAGAAAATATATCTTGAGCAAGTTTCTAACTATAGGACAGGTCTTTCCTTCAAATATTAATTTTATTGATTACTTTTATGCTGTCTCTTTTTCTTGCGTGGAGGTGAGTAATGGAGTTTAGTTTAACAAAACCATTCTCATTTGTATGACAAGGTATACGAAGATACATTTTATCTTCAGTAATACCTTCTGAAGTTCGCTGTTTTCCAAAAACAAAATAAAAACCAGTCACTAGCTTTTTTCACTAATTATAATAGATGTTTGAACATATTTTCTTGAACCATGAAAAAATAATTCCAACATATCAGTTGGTTTTTGCACAAGAATTGACAAAAACAAAAATAATCAGAAAAAATAGATGACATTGATTTTGCTATAATGAAACAAAATGTTTTATGCTAAATATGATGGACTTGTAACCTACAAAGAGAATAAAACCCTTGAATTTAAAATAGATTCAGTTATAACTTTATGTAGGTAGAAAACGTAATTTTGAATGCATTATTCCACTTCCTTCGGTTCAAATTTCAGCTCAATTATTTCCAAAATATGCATACAAAATTTTGCATGTAAATGTTTTATTAATTGATTTATTAAACATCAAGATAAGTGACATATAGATTTTTTGGATTAATTTGTCCAGTGTTTTTAAATAAGATTACAAGAAATACTTATTTCTGTAAAACTTTAACTGAATCTAATATATAACAATTTTTAATCATCCTGTCGTTTGTTATGTATTGATTATTAAGGATTTCTCTGTTTTTGACTGAAATATGGCATAATTGTTTTATGAACAGGTTTACTAAAATTGGACTTAAAAATACATTTATTTTTGCTCATGCTAAAATTGTCTTGGAAAATAGATCAGTAAAAAAGCTGTAATGTTATGTCAGTTTAAATCTTTAAGTTTGGTCAATAAGTTAGCATTCTATGTATTTTTCCTTTTGGCTCCTTAATGTGTCACATTTGAAAAATTACGCAATTAAACTTTCTAAGATTTAAATTCAAATCCGGATCTGATAAATGTCACTGTGGGCAATCACCTACAAGAGGCACACTTTGAACTGAATGTTTATAAAATTAGTCTCCAAATTGTAAAGCTGATTTAATGATAGTAACACAGTTCAAGGCTGATTACTGTGTATTACCTGATGTTAATAGTTACAGAGAAGTGATATGATTGACTTGGATATTTTACTTATCTAGAGACAAAAGTAATCAAACAACTTGTTTAAACTTTGAATTTCTAACTTCATTTTAAGTCATTCTTATCCATGTGTAAATTTTTTTTTAAAACAAGACATGTTTCAGAGGCATGTTGACAAAGCTCAGACTTCAATTTGTAAAGTCATATATTGTTCATGAGATTAATTATCTGCATAATTCCTTAAGCAGAATTTCTCAGAATGCTGCCTCTGGCTCCCTCATGAGAAAAACCAAATCTGGAGCAATTTTCCCAGTGGATCCAGAATTAAGATGAGAAATGTGACTTTTGGAGAAAGGGTTTCCTTTTAAACAACAGCAGAAAGAATGATGCATACGATGAATATAAAAAAAAATACAGATAAAAATGATAACTTAATAATTTATTAACCCATGTCTGAAAAGAAAGCTTATAATGATTGTCTGATTGAAACCCATAACAAAGGAAAGCATAGGGGAATAGCAATTGACAAGAGACACCACCTGGTGATAATAACTAGGTGATTGTAGTTTATCTTGCAGTCATATTCCTGCAGATGAGATGGAATCATGAGGTTTTCATGTAACAATGTACTAGCCTTTAAGTTCACTCAATGTTTGCCCAGAACTCCTCTCTGTGACTCAGTTATAACCAAAGAGAATTTTAGACTTTTTTTTTAACCAAGAAAAATGCACTAAATAGAATGTGAATAATGTATTCTTTCTGAACAATAGCATTTCTCTAAGTCAGTTTAAAAGATTTCACTCTGGTTGAGAATTGTCATAATTTTATTGCCATGAATTAATGTCAAAAATTATTTTCGGAGAATGATTATCAGTTGGAGGATTTGAACTGGAACACTGAGGTGCCATTAGGGCAATTTCTCCCAGGTCAGACTTTACTTTTCCTACATCATTTTGATTGCTAACTGCACTTGTTTTAACTTGACATATCTCAACATCCATATACACTCAAAATCTTCAAATATTATAGAATTTCTCTTAGCTTTTTTCCACTAAAGAAAAAAGCTAAGTAATTAGGACTGTTCGACACACTGCAAAATCTATTTATTATTTTATTTCATACACATGTAGGACCAAACACACCCAGTTCCTGGTCCTTAAAGTGGGTAACAAATTCAAAGAAGTCTTTGGACAAACTATATGTTACCAGTTTTACTTCTTTATTATAATTTCTGGCTTTATAATGACTACTTGACTTATGAGATTATTTATTTCATTTTATTTCATTTTAACATTTAATTTTAATTCCCTGCTTTGTTATGATAGCCTGCTTTTTAACCCCAGATAAATAGACCTCTAGTCCCTTTATGACTGATATCCTCTTATCTTTCCTAATTCATTCTTAGATAAAAGCACCTTCAGCCTGAACCAATAAGCCTCAAGAAAGAATCACATGATAGTATGATATCTTTTTATCTTTTGGCAAGGACTTGATTACTGAATGAACTACAAATATTTTTAGATTCATTATCAGATCACCATCAATGATGATTCATGTCATTCTGTCATATTTATACGGTATATATTGCCCAACTGTTTGGGGAAAGGTACATCATATTATGCATAGGGCCAAAGAGATATCCAGGCTTTATGCCAAGAAATGAACTAAGAAACTTAATTAATGAAAATGTTTGGGACACATCAGGTGGAACATGCTCTTAAGAAGTATCTTTTTTTCTATTGTGTATCCAGCAGATTATTAAGGGTAAGATACTGTGCGACACTAAGAATGAAAGTTTTTAACACCTCGATCACTTCAGATTAGAAGTAGTTCATCACTTTCTATGTGCAAGTTGGCCTAGACTCTAGGAAATATATGTAGAACAATTTCCAGGATGATAATTACCTCCATGTTTGAAATTTCTGACTCTATGAGTAGTCTTTCTAATCAATAAAGATGTAAGAGTTAAAATATTGAAGAAGCATTGCATTTTGACCAAAATCTCTGCAGCTCATCAAGCCAAAGTTAATTCCAAGGCTTAGTTTTCTTATATAACAGCTTTAGAGAGACCCAGAGTCAATTTTTTAATAATAAACTAGAGATTTTTTTCTATCCTCTCAGATTGGTAGAACTGAAGTCACTTAGCGTACTATCCAATGTATCTACATTGTAATCTGTTCTCAAGGTGATATTATGCATATTATAATGTGTAAAATGAGTCTTGTACAGAAAGCCAGAGACTTACTCCATTTTAGATAATTGTTCCACTTTAACTTCCTCACTAGGAATAATCTGTATGTTCATTAATGTTCTACTTCAAGATTTTGACAAAAGAAATTTTTTCTCCTTAAAGAGATATTATATTAAATGAATTTCCTGAGATAAAACTGGCTACATTGGAAATATTAAAATAGGAGAAAATAACAATAAATAAGTGATAACGGTAAAAGGTAGAAAGTGAAATGATAGGGAAAGATATAACCTAAGATTTATTCAAAAAAGACACAAGTTATAAAAGTTACAAAAAGTGAAATAAATTGTATATAGGATGAGAATGGAAATGATGACAGTAAGCTCTATGGATAAAGTAAAAATTAGGTGGATTTTGCTAATTCTACATGTAGGCTATTTCTAAGTATGCTGCTGTGAAGTACCTGCATCAATTCTAATCACCTCTGCATTTTTTTTAGAGAAAGCATCCAGCTCACTTCAATAATTTTGATTATTTCTAATGTTATGTAAAATGTGTTTAACTCAATTAAAGAAAGTATTCCAATGAAAATAATCATCTAATTAATAATCATTATGAGTCACCTATTTAAAAATGCAATTATATTTGATTCATCATTACTTGAAGTAATCTTTCTTCCAATACTGATCATTCCATACTTAAAGAAAATATAGCTATATTTAATTGCTATAGTTAAATATTAGAAATTGCAAATGGGCAAAGATTTGTGCAGAATTCAAAAGAATGTATTTAACCTAATTACTCCCAAATGACCACAATACAATTATACTTTATGCTTGTTTCCAAGTAAGAAAAAAATGAGGCTGCCCTACTTCATGGAAGTACAGGACATGGACTTTTATTTTAAAATCTAAATATACACTATTTTTGTCCCAATTAAAATAAAATCTATCAAAAAGTTAGAATTATGGTAGACAAATAAGATGAAATAAATTAGTCTATTTCATATTTCCTAAATTTCAGAAATGTGTAATTATCAGACTAGACCAAAAATATCACAAAAATTCCAAGTGAACATAGGTTAGTCGTGTTTTCTTCTTTCTGAGTCATCAGTAGTTACATACCATTTCAGTGATTCTTGCATACATTTGAGGAAAAGAACTCCTGTCTCTTAAGTAATTCATGTAAAATATGCTTCAAATTCTAGCGTTATATTACAGGCATGTCATCGGCCAACACGAATTTGAGTATATACCTCCTTCCAATAAATAAAAACAAATATGACTATTGTAGCCTTCATTTTAAGAATAAAACACATCTAGGACAAAAAGAAAAATGAATGGTTATAGTGTTTATTTTTATACTGACACTGTTTTAAAATTTGATTCATGTGTACTGACTCCACGTCACTCTTGAAAGTTTTATATTTCCTCCATTTTGTGAATTAAAAATACACATTTTAAAAATTAGGAAATCTGATTAAGAAACTTTTTGCCCAATACTGTGGAATAATCATATTGCAAATGCTTGCCAAAATTCCATGTGTTGTAATTGGAGCATTGATTATATACATAGTCATTTCAAAAGATGCATGCCAAAAAATTAATTTTCTTCCTACAAATTCTCAAAATTTCATCTAGACTTCTAAATTACCAAAATTACATGTTGTACCTGTATTACTGGGTAGTCCACAAATAGTTTCACGGTTTTTAAATTTGATTCATATTTTCTGATTAGATGAAGAAAACCTACATCTTGCAAAATATAACTGTTTCTGGTTTTTAGGTCATTTTGCAGTCTCTATCTTGGGATTAAGAGTATTGGTTTTTGTTAGTTAATCTCCTACTGAGCTATCTGCTCGGGTCTCAAGATTTATTTATAATTGAAACATTTATTAAAGCAATGGCAGAACAGAAAAAAAAGGCAAGTTGATGAGTATCTTCAAAGAATTAATTAGAATCAGAGTAAATGTTGAAAAGTGAGATTGAATTTTAAAGGTTTACAAATCTTGTTTATCAAAGATAATGGAAGAAGGATGAGACCAGAATGAACACAGAGAGGTGACTGGAAAGTATATTAAGCAGAAACTCTGAGGGTACTTTCAACAGGTGGATTTTACATAACCGAACACTAAATGCATTTATCATTTTCTTTTGAATTTTCATTCTGCTCTTATTTTCTTTTGTAATGTCTCAAAAATGTATACCTTTTGTTTACTGTTGGAAATATTTTTGAGAATGTTAAATGAGAAAACATAATAGCTTGCATGTTTTGAAATGCTGATTCAGTGACTGAGAGAAGAAAATAATGAATTCAAAATGTAGGTAACTGACTATTTTGGACTTGCTTAGTTTCACTAAATTGACATTTTTAAAATACGTATATTTTTCATTCATTTATGAAGTCAAATGTTGCATCTACAGAAAGTGAATAAATATAACACCTTCACGTGTATTTTAAGTAATGTATTTTGGTCATTAAATTGAATGTCTAGGCTAGATAAACCACCCATTGAGACCAGAAGATAAATGAATTGTTTTCTTGTTCTTATACTATAAGCTGTACTTTGATTCTTAGTACCTGAGTAAATAGCTGGATTCAAATTATGAACCTTTGTATAAGACAATATTGCTCAATGTTTCAAATTAGTAGAAGGGGAAGTCAGCAAAGAGTAAAACCTTAATAGGATTTTAATGATACATTCTGATAATGACCTAATCAGCATTTTACACAAACTTATCCTTTAAATTAGACATTGGGTTTTGTGCTTGAGAGGCTTGAGGAATGTGTTATACTTAATGATGTAAATAAAATCCATGCTCAGTGTTTCTTCTTGAATTCCAACAAGATGTCCTTAAGTTAGAGTACCATTTGCAAATTATAATTTTGTCTTTGATTTCACCTTTTCAAGGGTATTATCTCTAAGTCAAGTATTTAATAAAATGAAATGAGATTTTCTTTAACTAAGACTACTTAGAGACCTTGATCAATAAATACCAGTTAGTCATTTTAAAAGTTTGTCACATGGAAAGGATATTTATCTCTGTTTTGGAGTAGGATAATTCCTTGTCTCCATACTCCCTTCCCTCACTCCTCCCCTTTTTCCCTATCCCTTTCTTCTTTCATTAATAAAAACAAGACATCTCTCATTGCGAAAATTCAAACAGCAGGATATAAAGCAGTCAGTTCCCTCAACCCCATTTAGCTAAAAGTTCCATTACCTACAGATTGTCACTGTTAATACTGTTGCATGCCCTTCTTATAATTTTAAGCACGAGCAACCATATTTTTATACAGAATCAAACTACACATGCATTTCCAAATCTTAATATTTTTCTAAATTAGTTAATAGAGAGCTACCCAATTTTCTAATAACCTCATTGTAAGTCCACCATAAAGATAGCCTTTCTTAAATGTTTCAGCTTTGAGAATCCCTCAAACATTGGAATGCATTAATACATACTTTTTTAAATATTAAGTAACAGAATTATACATTTCTAAAATTATTTTATTCTGAATTAATTTCATTATATAAAATTAAATATTTATAAAAATGTATATAAAGATAAATAGGTTTCCTTCTTACTCCTGCTTCCTAGTGACAAAGATTCTGTAGCCAGAGCACTTGGTTATATTGCCAGCATATTTCTACTTTATATTTTTCTTTCTAAAAATGATAGCATATTATATACACTATTCTGCACCTTTTACACTTAATATAACTCAAGGATAGCTGCATATTGACACATGTATTCCACCAGAATTATTCTGAGAATACAAGGTATTCTAAAATAGGTGGTAAGGCAATTTATTAAAACATTTCTCTGTCAACGACCACTGAAATATTTCCCAAACTTTTACTGCTGCAAACAAACACTGCACATATTATTTATTTATAAATAAGAAATACACACAGATATATATATACACACACACATACACACATATGTATATGTGTGATTTCATAAATGTGAAATTGTATCTGAAGAATTAACTCCTGGGAGTGAAATTTTGAGTTGAAGGGTGGTATGTTTTTATTGGAATAATTTTGAAATATATTATTAAATTGCATTCTAGAAAAATGATACCAATTTAGACTTCCACAAGTGTTTCCAATATTCTTGAAGAAAATTAACTTATCGTATTTTAGTATTTTATAGTTTGAGCTATAATGATATTTTTCTCTAGATTTGTAATAAATTTTTAACTAATGAAGTTGGGTAACTTTTGACATGTTTAAAATCTACTTTATAAAGTCATAGAAACTTTTGCCCCAGATTGAAGTGTTTGATATTGAAATAGAAAGTCCTGGGTATTTTTTGTTTTGCTTTTGTTTGTTTCCATTTTCTTGGTAGTGCTTTTATTATCCTTATATTGTTATTAGATTAATATTTAAATGCTTATTTACTCCTCCCACAGTAAATTTTATCTGCAATGCCTAATTCCTTCCCCACTGCCTGACCAAGTCACCCAAATGTATAAACTACTTGTATATATCTATCTCATATTTTCTGGCACATTTTTCAGGCATACTCATTATCTGCTTGCCCTCTGTACATTTATTTATGCATACATATGTTTAAGATAATAAATAATACATGATTTCTAAATTCTCACAATATTTCTATAAAAAGAAATATATTCAGTTTTATTTTTCTTTCAAACACAGTATCTTATGGAAACCATGATTCAGTCAACATATCTATTAAATAATTTTAATGTTGGATAATATTCAATTTGCTTATAAACCATTGGTTATTCACCTGTATCCTTTTTTATGGCATACATCTTTTGTCCTCTATTTTATACTTGCCAATATTATTAATGCCACTATATACAACATTTTGCATATATATCTTTATATATGTGTACTTTCAATTCTATGTTAAAGAATTCTAGGAATAGCATTGTTAGGTCAAGTCATGTTTAAATGTTGCCAGAATGTTTTCCAAAAAAGACTAAAACAACTGATCTTTTTAGCAGAAGTGTATAAATGTATCACTTTTTTCTACCCTAGAAACAGCAGATATTAAGATTTTGTTGATATAATAGTAAATTTCATTGTTTTTTTCATTTGCTTTCTTCGAATGCTAATGGCACTGCACATGACTTTTAACCATCTGCTCATCCTTTTGTCATGTAAGCAGTTCATAATTTTGTTTAATTTGTGATCTGATAAAGCTCATCTTCATTGTATCAATGTTTTACTCATTTATATATTTGAAATTTGCTTTATGTCAAACCTGCAATAAAACTTTTTATTTGAAATGCCTTAAAAATATTACTATCTTTCATTTTATAGACTATGTTTACTTTGCTTTGTTTTATGTGGATTTTCTTTTTGTGCCCTCAGCTCGATAATGCATATCACATATCATGTATATAATATAGCTGAATAATATCTCTTAAATAGCTTTTTTATCTCTATAATGAGTGATATACTTTCAATAAGCGTTGGTGTATTTCAATTATTTTAATGTACTACTGCATTATCCATGGGTTTTAGTTGTAAATATAATCAATGTTTACATAAATCTGCATACTTATAACTTTAACACTTTATCAAGCTACTTATTTTCACTATAAAAAAGATCTCTCACTATCCCCATCATCTTTTTGCCAAAGTCTTGCAGCAGTCTAACAGTTAAACAGTTTAACTGCTTCTTTTACTAAAGTATCCATGCATTTATTAATATTCTATAATCACATATTTTTTAAAATTCTTCTCTGCAGTTAAAATATGCAGTTGTTGTGCCTTGTCCTTTATTTCTCCTTGCTTGGTTAATTAAAATTTATTCTCTAAAACTTTCTTATGAGCTCATGAGAAGGGAATTATCTTGCAAATTTTTGAATATTCAGAAACTTTCATCTGCTGCTTTATTATTTGAATGGATGTCTGGCTGGGTGTGAAATAACCAGAACAATATTTCACAAATGTGTTAAAGTGTTGTTCCTCTACATTCTAAAATTGACTATCATTAGAAATAAGTTTGAGGTTAACATAACTTTGCCCCTTCAAATGACTGGAGAATTTTTCCCAACTGCCCTAATGAGTTCCTTGTTATTTTATTAGTAATTCTACAAGTTAGATCATATATTAGAAATACTACATATATGTTTCATTATTTGAATTCTCTTTTTCAAGGTTTTATTCTTTTTATTTGGTAACAGTGCTTAATCTGGTAACATTAGCCACTAGTGACTAACTAATTGTTGTTTCATTAAATACTGTGTTTTAGGTGTTGCGGGGCTCTTCTCACCTTTACTTTTCCTCAGCCTTCAGAGACTGGTAGCTGTGTGCTGTTTACACTGCAGAAGTTTTGAGTTTGCCTCACCAATGGTGATTACACAGAATTTATCATTAGACTATTCCACTAAACTTTGTTGGAAAATCAGTTATAGAAAATTCCTAAAGCTAGCCTATTCAACCTCCTGATGTTCCAGATAAAGAGTTTTTGGATTTCCTGCTCAAAATTTATAACAAATTTTAAAAAATCGTGTGCTGCTGAAATCAGCCTCCTGAGGCCAGCTTAGGACAATCTTTAGAACCCCATTAGATGTTCAAGGCGCTTCTCCAATATTGCTTATTGGATTTGGTTCATTGATACTTATGAATGTATATATGCATTTCTTTTTCTTAATTTTGATTATAAGGTGATTATAAAATTCCATCTTAATATCATTTCAAATAAGAAATCAAACAAATGGAAAGATTTTGTAGACATTGCTGCTAATTAATGAAATAAATTGGGATGAAAATATCTTTGCAATATCAGTGTAAAAGGAAATCTTATTCATTCTGCTATTTAATGGATTATATATTTGATTCATATTAGGCATATATTACCAATTTAATGATTTTATAGAATTCATTTTTAAGCTATTTTAATTTCCAGATTATATTTCACTAATCGGTTTATATTATATTTATATAAAATTTAATTTTATACTTTATGTAAGAAAATTATTAAATTTGTATCATATTACATGTATGTATGTATGTGTGTTTCCTTTTTAAAGAATCTTCAATGTAAGTTATTTTTTTACCAAACAGGTGTATGCATTTAAAAAATAAAAATGTATTATTTTAGCAAAAATGTGTGTGTTAGTTTTCAAGAGTACTGGATAATTATTTTTAAAAGTATGTCTTACTTGGAAAAGACATGCAACAGGATTCCCTCTAGTGCTTAGTCTTTTTCTTCAATCTTCTCAAAATATTTTCTGTTCCTTTTCTGTTTAACTTAGGGTTCCTTTAATAATGGGAGAAGGATTAGGGAAATTCTCTGCACAGGTCAGTAAACCTAGCTGATGACAAGCATAACAAAACAGGCAAACCAACAAAAAAATCACAAGACTTCCTTCCCAGAAGAAAATGCTGATTGTTGTGTTTTATATCCTAAAACTAGAAACTAAATAAGTGATTAATCTATATATTGTATTTTTTTCTGTATGCTTAATACTTAGTCTGCCTTATTTACACTGCTCCTGTTATGAAATAAATAATCCTTTAAGCATATGAATTTGAGTTAGAATTAAGTGTAAACTTTTTCTTCAAAACTGACTAAATATGTGGTATCTGTTAAAGAAGTGAAAAAAGACATTATTATGTAATCCTTTGTAGTATAAACGTAGTTTCTGAAATAGTGTATAAATCTACATTTAGGTATTAGACATTTTAAATAACCTAAAATAAATTACAAAAATGACTGGTATTATCCAGTCAGATGTATTTAAATCTATTCAAATACATCACCTCTACCCAAAGAAATACTAAACAATATAGAATTCTGACATATTTGTGTTTGAAAGAATAATCTTTAATTTGAATCACTAGTATAGATATTTCTGATACTTTAGTTTCTGATGTTCAAAACTCTTATTTTTTCTCACTTGCGAATTCCAAGATTTTAACCATAGCTGTGTCGCACAAATATCAGAAATCCACACTTAATAAGATATTTTTCCAACTTAACTGATGTACCCCATTCATATGACTCCTGACATCTATTTCTGAGTCACCATTATTTCTTGGCTCATATCTTTCCCTAATCATTTTAATGTAACTCTCATAGATTTCCATTTACTTTTTTCTCTTTTTAGTCATTTTAGGAATTTAGTTCTGCCTTATCTAAACTATATATCATCTCCCCCTTTGTTTGTGCTATTATTACCAGTGTTTGAGCTTAGAAGGTTAGGGATTCAGCTTCTGCCTCTCAAAAAAGATCTATATTCTGCCTCCTTTTAATTAAATTCCAAAATTTTTTCTGGATGTTCAGTGTAATATAATTTACCTAACGTCATATAGACTGAAAATATCAGAGTAGGATTTAAACCAAATTCTGACTGAAAACATACATGAATACACAAGGTATTAAAATTATTTTGCATGACATAATAGCCACAAAACAGAGAGAAATAAGATGCAGATATCCATTGAGTTCTTGCCAGGATGCAGTTTAAAAATTGTTACCATGACAAAATTTTTTAAAATATACCCTTTAGAAACCAAGATTATTTTACTTTTATCTTAATTCCTAAGGAAAAGAATAATATGTAGGTGTACATATTTTGAATCTGAAATACATATATATATATAATATTGTTTCAAAAACCTATCACAAAACCAATTCATTATAAGAATTCTACCTTTTGTTACATGAACTTCAAAAAAATATTGCTATATTTACAGATGGAATTAATTTCAAATGTGTTTCAAAGCATTCTGATTTGACAAAAAAAATTTATTTCAAGACTGAAATAATCCAGTGGTAGCTAAACATACATTTACTGGAAAATTTCCCAGATATTTCCTATTGACTCTTCTAGCAATTATCTATTACACATAATTTTTTTATTCTTTATCCCTGTGAGTCAACATCAAGTCTATTTTTGACTTTGCTTTCTTCTTCTAAACTGTCCTTTTAGTCTGAAAGAATTAATTCATTGTTTAAAAAGAGTTACAATGAGAAGAAGGGATAGAATTTTGTAATGAAAATATTCTGTTTATTTAATACCCAAATTATTTTAGCATACATAAAGAGGGAGATACTGTTGTGTAGAGAGAATATAATGTGACTGATTTCAGAACTTATACTTAACTTCAGATTTCCTAATTATCCATATTTTGGGCCTATGTGATATGATTTTGTTGTCCATACAGGTAAAATTGCACTGCCTATACTATTTGATTAAAGTTAAATAAAATTTTTAAAATTACTCATTCACAAAAGTCAGATTCCACATGTCGGTCATATCAGTAGTCACTATTGATAGTGCAGATATAAACTATTTCCATTAACACAAATTTGTATTGGGCAAGTTTAGAAGAACATGGAAAAACCTTTTGATTTTAGTGATAATTCGATGTTTGGGGGATTTTGCTAGTCAGACTTTTGAAGAACTAACATTAAAACATGGCTTTTATCTCTTTGACTCCTAAATTTTCTACAATTTTATTCTCCTTTGGTTTGATTTCGGCATGCATTTGTACAAAAAAACATTGTGTTATTAAATATAAGTAAGCAGCATGGAAGATAAATATAAATTGATGTGAGTGAATTTGAAGCAGTTATCAATGTTTTAGCTAATTTGTTATCTAAGACAGGTCAAGTTTTCATTTGTCTTTTATCTCACATTTGATGTAGAACTGATTTGCAGGAGCAACTCAGTTTAAGTAATATATATGACAGAAAAAGAAAAAGAAAAGCAGTAGAACAGCTTTAACCAACTTCTGAAATAGCTATATTTTAGGATTTGTTCAAAATATGAAAGTTGCTCTGAAAACATTTTAAATTATAAAAATGCAGTTTATGGCGCATCCTGGTGGATTAGTGGTTAGGTCAGCTGCCTCCGAATCAATCTACATACATCCCAAGGACCAGAGTTCACATCCTGGATCCAAGGGAGCACCTAATATGAAGAACTAAAAAATAAAATGCTTCTTCCTCTTTCCTTCTGCCTGCCTGCCTACTTGTCTTCATTCTGTCTGCACATTTTCTGTTAAAAAAAATGCAGCTTACAATTTTCTGTAATTAGTAAATATTTAATTTTATTGAATGAATGTTGCATTATAACATTATATAGGTCTAATGTGTGCATCATAGTAAATCTACATCAATATATGATACATTAAGCTCACTGCTATTTCAGTTTTCCTGCAATTAATCATTTTTACCTAGTTTGCCTACTCATACTCCCTTTCTCTTCCTGCAATCACTGATTTGCTTTTACTGACTAAAAGTTTATTATTGTTTGATTTAGTTAATTTAAAGTATTTTGTTGATTTATTTCACTTGTTTGCTTGATATGTAATACATATGAATGATAATAATTTTTTTTAAAATGAGCTTTAGTATAAAACAAGATGTGACTGAATTGCAGAGAACATACTAAAAATACTTAAATAAAGAAACTAGTCATATCTGCATCTGTTAAATGGTCAACCCTTGATATATTTGGTCACTTTCTGTGACTTAAATCATCTTTGCAAGGAAATCTGAATTTCTTCATGCTATTCAAAAAATCCAGTATATGTCTGAAATTTTCCTTCTCTAATCTTTCCGTAATTGGTACCTGTGCAGATCTATTGCTCTTCTTGCTATTCATCCTCTACTATATTTCCCTTTCTAAAATTTCATGATTTTCCATCTTGCCAACTGTCTAATTCCTGCTTATCTTAGCTGATTTTTTTAATTTAATTTAAATGTTAAATTATGCTTTCTTCCGTCACCCGTGCAAGAGTGATTTTTCCCTCATCGGAATTATCATGGTTGTATTTTTTCAAATCACTCATATCTTCCTAGCTTGTTTTAATTATAATTTGTCTTACTTATTATGTTAATTTTAAACAAATTATTGAGATTATAGTGTCTAAAATGTTTATGAATTGTATTTGACTATGAAGTTTTATTAGTACAATGTACTTTTGAGACAAGTCTTTGACATTTATTTGATTTTCTAAACAAATACTGCTCCAGAAATAGTAGAAAGTTGTATCTATTGCTTATTCTTTGATAGATTTCTTTTTTTACTGCTTTCTTGCTTGATCTTTCCTACCTTTTGTGTAATAAAGCTAATGCTATTTGAAGCAGTAATCTTAGTTTTGACTTCTTTAAAATATTCCATATTTCAGGAAGATAATGGAAAAAAGACATGTCAAAAATTCAATTTGTGATATGCCTGCCAAAATCTTATGAAAAAGGAGGATAATCAATGACCACAAGAAAATAAGAGATCGTCATGGTTCTTGACCCTAATATAGCATTGAAATATAGTATTGAAAAGCTTTATTTTTCCTGGGTATATTCTAAGATTGTGATATGATATGATAGTTATTAGCCACATGTAGGTATTCCATTTTAGATTCATTAAACTTAAGTAAAGTTAACAATTTAATCCCATAATCACACTAGCTATTTTTTAAAAACTCAATAGTTAGCTGTGTGGAAAATACAGAATGGATATTTCTACCAACAGAGAATGCTCTATTGGATAACAGTGTTGATTGAATGTGTTCTTCAATGTAAGGTCATCCCTCTCTAAAGCAGGGCTTCTTAGAAACTAAAATGCAATGATCTGAAGAGGAACTGGAACTAGGTGTTTGGAAACAAGGTTGCTATAACTTACTCAGCCTTTCAACCAGAAGCATTGCTCCTTTCTGCCCTTCTCTACTCTCCACATGCATACACTGTCTTATTTAAGTCCCTCGCAAAGCAGTCTCTTTCATGAGATCTAGCAACCAGTCCATAACAGCTAGCTTTTCCTCCCCCATATTTTGATTCTTTCTCTACTCATTATATATGTGTAACTATGATAATATGGACTATAACAATATGGATCATATGAATAATATGTAACTATGATAATATTTTTCACAGCAACTTTGTTGTATATATTTTCTGATTAGTGTATACACTAGAAGATATATTTAATGACTCCAGAATATTTATATTCAAATGCAGTTATTCATTTATAAATGATTTGACAATTCCCCCATAGGGACACTGCAATTTTTTTTTAATTTGCTTCTATAAATAATGATCTTATTATACTATTATACTGCATACATTTACCACACTGTTCTCTGTTGATGCTCATTTTCTATCACTGCAACTTATATATATAATGAGTACACAGATGGTGTATAACTGGTCATCTTTATGTTCACCAAGCTTGTGGTAAACCTGAATAACTTTTAAAGTTAATTTTGAATTTATGATTGAAATATATGATGAAAAACAGTAATTACTTTATTAATTTGAACTACATACATTTGACTTAAGACAGTATTATGATATTAATAAAAAAGGCAAGAAGAAAGAGTCCCAAAATTTGAAATTTGAGATATTAACAGAGGTAACTGAATTTTAGGCAATTTTGATTAAGTTTTGCTATACAGAAATAGAGTGTGACTTTATCCATAGTTACCTACCTTGCATGCCAATGACTTTAGAAATGAATTGTTTTCTACATTGAATATTCATGGTGAGAGCAGAAGTTGCCTAACCATCCCTGTAACAATATATATCTTTGAATGGATAGAACATAGCTGCTAGTCCAGGCTACCATAGCATGGAAACCCAAATCCATAGGGAAACAAATAGCTCAGGTTTTGAAAAAGTTAAGGAAGGTTGGTCCTCAGAGGAGAGAATGAACAAGACACTCAGAAGTAAAGGGAAAAGGAAAGATTAATTTCTAGAAGAATAATGTATTTAGCTCAATTTTAAAATATTAGTTTCTAAATTCTGTGTCTCTGAAGTCTATTTAATTTTCTATCCCTAATGGTCCCGAAGACATCCTTACTATATCTTTCAGTCGAGCCAGTTAAAGTGATTTTGTGATTTTTTTTTACACCTCAAAAGAATTGACAAAAAAAAAATTTTCTCAGTAGGAGAATACATGGGAAAGAATCTCTGTTCTCCTACCCCTAGCCTAAGCTGTCTCTAAGTTACTGCAGTTTTGGCTACACATTTTTTGGTGTATGATAGATTGCTGGATCTAGGGGATTCTTAAGAGCTTATGATGAATATTTATATTTATCAAATTAGAAATTAAAATGAATAAAATATATTTTTATTAAATATACATTTATATATAGACATAAATTTCTAAATTCATGTTACTATCAAAAGCATAGTTAAGAAAAATAACTGCATTTTCAAAAATTATTCTGAGTAGATTTTTGGTTTGCATTTTTTAAAAAAATTCTGATTAAACTTAAAAGAACAAGACTCTTATATCTACTTTTGCATTAAATTTATTCTAATATGTGGTCTTATTTGAAATATATGAAAAAGAAAATCTACCCTGGCATAGATAAACAGTAGGGAAAATTATGGTTTCTTATACTACCTAAAATAATTTCAAAGAATCCTGGAGATTTTAGACAATAATTTGATAGCCACTGTTTGAATTATATGTGCATTTGTTTATAAATAACATTCATTCTTTTTATAATTTTAATGTGTTTAAATAGTACTG
Organism: Solenodon paradoxus; assembly: GCA_004363575.1. Classification (NCBI taxonomy): domain Eukaryota; kingdom Metazoa; phylum Chordata; class Mammalia; order Eulipotyphla; family Solenodontidae; genus Solenodon; species Solenodon paradoxus. Next base: position 33,471 of record RJWH01000754.1, on the reverse strand, counting down.
TGTTGTATAAACCACTATACAAATTTGAGATCTATGAGATAGATGATAGATAGATATAGGTATATATGCTGACTGTGTATATATATATATATATATATTAAGTCATCTGTAATAATTCAAACCCTACATTATTGTTTGAAGGATAAATATAAGAATCAATAAAACTGAACAGTCCAGGAAAATAACCTAAACTTACGTGAGAACTTGTTTATGATAGGGAAATGATGGCTTGTCTAATTAGCATTTGCAATACTTAGCACACAGGTGTTTAACAAGTGTAGACTGGGGAAAGAAACAAATCTGAAGAAAATCAGGTGCTGAACAGAAGAATGGAGTCAAAGGGAGCAGTTAGCAGAGCTTCTTGTCATATTAGCACCTCTTCTGTCATTGGTCAGGATCACTGAAACATCTACCTCCCAGGCAGTGGGTAGTCTTAACCTAAAGTGCCATTTTTTATTGCCTTTATTTCAGCACATCCTTTAGGGAGACTGCTTGGAGGGTTATGTGAAATAGGCTGAAAATACAAATCAGAGAGAGGTGTTGCTGCAGGTCTAGGAGTAGCAAATTACTTACTGAACAGTAAGCTACTTACCAAGAGAAAATTTAATATGCCAATCCCCTCTAACCCACTTATTTTATCTTACATGTGTCTGAATTATCTGTTTTGACATATAAGGCAACTCTCTTAAACCTCCACTGTATTCCTACTCTTAGCAAATAGTATTTTCCAATGAATTGGTCACATTAATCAATCATATGAATCAATGTTTAAACGTTCCGTTAACTATGTGATCACTCAGGCTAAGCAAATTTGTATTTTTCAGTTCATTGCCACATTTTTCAGTGAACAGACCAACATAAATGAAACCATAATTTTTTCCAGAATAAGACTTAGTGGAAAAATAGACAAAACAGAACGAAACCTGTTGCTTAATTTATAACATTTAAAAAGATAACATCTAGCAAATTTTGTGAGGTGGTAAGTTATGCTACCTCAGTAAAATGTTAAACTCCCTTTCATCCTTTTCATGTAGTCAACGTTTAAAAATTCTCAGTAAATTTCAAAGAGCTCCATTAAGACCTAGGCTCTTCCCAAAAGTAACATAGAAGCGAAATGATCTCTCCTCAGTTAGTACTAAATAACTTACATCTGAACTTGAGATAAAATTACATGTCAAGAAAGAGTCTTTTGGCTTAAAACACAAATTAATAAAAAAAATTTTAAAAAATCAAACAAAAGTATCAAAGTTGCTCTTCAATGAATTTTTGCCTATATAAAATTTTTTCCTATCAGACATGAATGATAGCTACTAATGCTGGCAAGCATAGGTTTCTGACTAAAATAAATGGATTAGGGTTGGCAAAAATATGTATTCTTCATGTTTTTATAGATCCGTTATACTATTTTTGAAGCAATGATCCTGATTAAAATAGCATGCTTCCAATAAAGAGCTCTTTCCCTAAAATGATGTAAAGGGAAAGTTTTTATGGATTGTTTCCTATTCAACTTTCCACCAAAATTTCACATACCTTAATGTTATTAATGAAATTCAGTGTGTGAACATTCAGTATTCAATTCTATTTGCCTAAGTAAAATGACCTTGTTCAGGTAGCCTGAACCTGTGACTCCCAGCGTTGGTAGCTGTGTTGCTTCTGTGCAAAGTTCCATTTGTAGAGCTTTATAGGAGTAAAATGCTATGGTAGAGCTCTTTAGGATCAGGAAAGGCTGCAGAAATAACCCCTAGCTATAGCTGCCCATCTCTTTCCTGGGGCTACTGCTTAAAATGTTTGACATGTGTCTGCTTTCTTGCAAGAAGCCTAAATCACCCAAGTCATTGCAGCTACAGCTTCCCTGAACCTTGAGTTTTGTTGGGACTAGACTCTGGACACTTCCCTACTAGGCATAGTGTTCAGAGAGAAAATCTAGAGACGTGGGGGTTGGGGCGACTTGTTGCAACTGTCTCTCTCAGTCCCTGGAAGACACCTTATCCTTCCTAGTCAATGGCCACAATTTGGAATGTGGCTTAGGTCCACAGCCTCAGGGCCTTTCTCCTTTTTCCTGTGTCTCTGGAGGAAGGAAATTTATTAGTGGAGCCTATGAAGAACACAGGTAGGCTTCAGCAAAGGGAAAAGTCACCTCCGAAGTCTTCTGGGGATATTCTGATTATGGAATTAGTTTTGAGGTAAATATAAAAGTAGATCTCACCTGAACCTAAACAAACACAGTCTCAAGAGAGACTAGAGACCTAGAAAGTTACTGGAAGTAGTATCTTTGCAACTGGCTGACCGGATTCCCACTCTTAAAACATGGCTCTCAGGATATTACACGGTACTGACTGTAGAGCTCCAGTAATTTCAACTGTCATGGAAACATCAGCATACACAACTAGAGAAAGTTTACATCCTAGGTCCTTCACCCTAGGTCTATATTCTATAACCTAAAATAAAGACAGAGTATGAAACAAAGAGACATAAATTTCTACTAAACGACAGATGAAAACAAAACTCCAGAGAAAAAAATCCTAATTAAATTGAATTAAGAAGCTACTGGAATAAAATTTCAAAGTAACAGTCTTAATGATCACTAAATTAAAATAATGAATTTTAAAAATCTAACTATACCAAAGACAGAGAAACTATGAAAAAGTTCCAAACAGGAACTTAAACTTAAAAAACACAATAGTTAAATTAAAATAAATAAATAAATAAATAAAAATAAAACAGGTTCAGTAGAAGATTGGAAAACGTATCCTATTAAATCAATGATCTATAAAATAAGTGTAGTGGAAAACACCCAAGAGCAACAGCATATAGAAAAAAAAAACTAATCAAAAGAAACGAAAATAGTATAAGAGACTTAAAGGATAATATCAGAAAGAAGCAACATTCTCATCATAAGGTTTCCAAAAACAAAAGAGAGAAAGAAAAATAAACTTAATTTAAAAAAATAATATTCAGAATTTTTCTAATTTTGGGAAGGAAATAGACATCCAGATCCAAGTAGCTCAGAAAATTCCAAACAAAACCAAACAAAAGGCACAGTGTAATGAAAATGGAAAATTGAAATCAAAATAAAGAGAAAGTCTTAAAATCAGCTAGAGAAAAAAATGTATCTCATATAATATAAGCCTCATAACTGAGTATTTCTAAGCAAAAACTTTATATGTCGGAAGGGAATGGCATAATATATGTATAAAATGATAAAGAAAACAATTTCCAACTAAGAATAAACAACCCTGCTAAGTTATCACTTAGAATGGAAAAGGTGATAAAGAGTTTTACATACAAATAAAAGTTAAAGAAATTCATCAACTCTAAAAGAGTCTTGAAAGAAATACTTAAGTGATTTCCATAAAGTTTAAAGAAGCCTTGATTAGAAGTATCAGGACACCATAAATATAAAATAAAAAGGAAGGAGATTAAACATATGAGCTGTTACAATAAACTCAAGATTGACTTGCAGTTTAAAATAGATTATAATCATAATAACAATGATCTACCAGCTCCCAACTATGAGAATGGCTGTGGTTCGAAGGACTAGAAACAACTAGTACTGAAAAGGAAGTGAGAAAATGAAAACATACACTGTTGCGAATGTAAATTGGTGCAAACACTAAGAAAAGCAGTATGGAAATTCCTGACAGAATTAAAGGTAGAAATTTCACTCAATTCCATTTTCCACTTCTGAACATTTACACCAAAAAATATAGTAACATTAATTTGAAGGATATATGCACAACCCTGTTTATATATTGTTTACAATAATCAGAAGCTGGGAGCAACCTATATGCTCATGAACAAATAAGTACATAAATAAAATAAGTGGTACATATATACAATGAATTACTACTCAGCTTTAACAATATTAAATGAAATGCTACTATTTGCAATAATATGGATGGACCTAGAGAAAACTTAGTGAAATAAATCAAAAGGGGAACAACAAGTAGTATATGATTTAACTCATATTTGATAATTAGAGAAGTCAAACAAAGGAACCAAATTGACCCAAAATGGACTTTAGTCATTAGTACTAAATTAGCGGTTATCAGGAGGAAGGGGAGAAAGGGACAATAAGGTAAAATGCATCATTCATATGGTAAAGGATAGAATTGAACTGTCAGTGGTGAACTTAACATATTTTGTACAGATATTGATTGATGATGATAATGTATACCTTATCCTATATAATATAATGAATTGTCCCTTCAATAAATTTTTAAAAAATAAGAAAATTGGACTGTTTTGAATGTGAGGACAATTATATTTTAAATTGATTTTGAGATGGTTTCAAGTAGTCATTAAAAAATTAAGATATTAAGAACATTAAGAAAGATTACTAAAAAATTCAGAAATAATCAGTATCCAAGAATTAGAAGGACAGAATTAGAAGTCTTTCCCCTTTCATATTTAATGTCTTTACCAACTGTCTTTATGAATTCTTAATCAGATATTTTCCTTGTAGTGACAAAATGATTATAGTAGCTTTAGATTTACAAGGCATTTAGTGCTGACATCATGTCAATTACAAAGAAAAAAATAATATTTAAGCCTCTTTGATGTATTTGTTGGTCCTGAATCAATCAGAGTTCCCAAGGGTGTTTGATAATCTGAATGGACTAACCTTGTTGCTTATGGTAATGTAGTTGAGGCACTATTGTCCACATTCTTATATAAAAGCAAAGGGAAGGAAAAGAAAGTTTCTGTCTGCCAACCAAGAAGGGAAACTACTAAATATACAAAATAAGAAATACCCAATAACTCAATAAACTTTCTTCGAAGGTGAAACACATTACTCATTAAAAATAATAATGATAAGTGTATGATGAGATATAAATTGAGAGGTGACTCAACAGTCACAGGTAGTCCTGGATGCTGTGAGCATGAAGTGTCCCTCTTGATGAATTTGAAGTTTGAAGAATGATTCCAGGTGAGAAGCCTGAGTGTAGATATATCAGTTGAAATGTTTGACATCTTTGAAATGTGTAAACAGACAATCAGGTAATAAGTTGAGAAGTCAAGAGAAGATTGTTAAGCCAAGAAATAAAATTCTTTAGAAGTACAGAGGATGGAGATGACATGATAACCATCCCAAACAGAGTAAGAAACAAAGTAGTGTAGGGTCCAATATCAGGTTGAGAAATTTTAGTTCCTGGCTTCAAGACACCCATTGATGTCACAACTTTGATGTCAGATAAATTAAATGTTGTGAACCCAAGTTGTAAAATCTATCTACAAGCTTCACACTGCTTTCGTTGTGCAATTTGATTCCTGGTTCAAATTTATTCAGTTGACCCCTCACTTCACAAAAAAACTTGTGGATGTTTAGAAGTCTTCTTTTAATTCATTGCCCTTTTTACCAGCATGCTTCACTTTGTATTTGTCATACTTGAAACCTACAATATTTAAGTAATGTACAAAAGTTAAGCAGAGAGCAACAATCTCACCCTATTTCTAATATATCACAATATGTGTCTTGGAATCTTTGAAGCAGACTTATCTAATAGAGTAAATCTGCATATTGTACAGTAGACTCAAGGTTCTATCAGAGTCAAACTATATCTACATTATCTCCAGCATTCAGACAAATTCTTGGCATAAAGTGGATATTCACAAGTAGTGAATAAATGTGGAAATATTCCTATATAGAGGAGATATTGGAATTTTAAAAAATCATTAAAATATTTCAAATCTGTTTTGGGGTGATTATAAAACTGTATAATTTCCACTGTTTTTCCTTTGAAAGTTACAGCTGATGTAAAATTAAATATCAGAAGTTAATGGGCAGACCTGGAAATCTGCTTTATATTTAATTCTATATTTTCCCTATTGCTCTGGTAAAATAAACCATCCTGTTGGTCCCAAATTCTCAGACACAGGTGGCATTCCTGCTGACATATCAGTAGTGAGAACAATGCATCAGTCATTAGAAAATTATAGCAGACATACGCTAGAACCACTTAGCAGCTGAAACATTGAAGAGACAGCATTAGAGAGGAAAGATAAAAAGAACTGGCAGAGAGAGAATGTAGATGTGTCTCCACATTCCAAACCACCAAGGATCTCTAAAGCACTAGGCAGGAGCTTAATGGGGCACAGTTCAATTTTACAATTAAGAACAACTGTTTTCAAACGAGCCTCTGCATAATGATTAGGCATAGTAAATAGAGAATATAAAATTGGATTAGGAAGGAAAGCACTGGAAAAAAGTATGTTCTGTTCTCAGCAACAAGAACATTCACCTCTCTGGAGTGCATATTGTGCCAAATTATTTTATCTAAAATATTAGAAAGACTGATACAATTTAAGGTAATTTTCCTGAATGAATGCAGTATTTGAATTTAAAAACTTTTTTTTTCATTCTTTGAATATAAGAAGATATGGGAAATGTGAATAGAAACTTAAGTTTTGCAAAAAAGACATATGTAAAGAATTTCAAACCTAACCTTGATAGAAATTGAGAGGTTTCTTTCATTTATCTTCCACATATTTTTAAAGTAATACTTGCTTTATATTAAAAAGAAAATCTATTGCAAATCTTTGGAGATATCACACAATGCTATTTCTGTCACAACTATTACTACCACTAATAGTGGCCGTAATGATATTTTGCTCAGTGTTAGCCACTTTACATAATAAACTAATCTTTATAAAATTCTGTGAAGTAGACATAATTATCCTTCATTTTACCTATGCATATAATAAGATTTTAGAGCTTAAATCACATTTCCAAAATTGATGTTGGCCAATTTATAACTTAAAATTGTTTTTAATACCATGGTATATACACAAATTATTCTGGTACATTGCCTCCCTCTTGTGATGGCATATAAATAGTAATATCTTGGTGGAGGCTCTCAAAAAATCATAATCAAATAAATCATGCCTAATTGATTTCTCAGTAATTTAAATTATTTCAGAATATTGTTGACATATTATCATATCTTTAAAATGCACTAACAATAGTAGAAAAAGACAAATGTACAGATCAAAGACAGATGTGCTAAAAAAATGATTCTGGGTCTAAGAACATTTGCCTAACCTCCTCCTTAACTAGTTCAAGCTGCCAACACCTTTCCCTAAATTATTTCAATGATATAATCAACTTATCTCTTTTTTGACATGTGTCTGTTTTCCATCCTCAAAACGAAATAAGAGGAAGAGGAAGCAATCAGATAGTAAGATCAATAAAATCCTTCATACTCTGCACAGTAGTTAATTTCCAATGTCATCTTTTACCTTTTCCTCTCATGTTGGCCAGTCTTTAATATTGTTCCTTAATTACACCAAGCATAATCTTGCCTATATCTTTGCAATCATTTTCTATCTACCTGGAATATTCATCTCTAAGATTTCCTTCTGCCTCATTCCCACCCTACCCAAATTCAATCACTCTTTGTTATATTGCCTTGATCTATCTAAATTGTTTTACTTTTCACTTCATTATATTATCCTATACATTTAAATTTTCATTTATTGTGTGTTTCCTTGAACTCAAATGTAGGCTCTATAGAAACAAGGATCTTGTTATTAAGTGCTATATTCCCAGTACTATATTAGAGGTCTATTACAAAGTATTTAGTTCCTCAATACACTGACAAATAATGATAAAATGGTCATCAAACCCTGGTTCTGCCTGCCAAAAGTTTTTCATTTTTGAAAACTTGCCTTGTTTCTCTGCACATAGATCTCATTTTCTATTCATTTATAGCTATTCATTTATTCATTTATTGGTTCTTCAGTTACATCTGTGTCTACTCATTCTAAGTATCTATGAATCTATCTACTTTTCCTTTCTGCATAGAGAATGCCGAATGAATAAAATGCCAAACTCGCAAGTGTGGTTGTTTGGAAACTAAAAGTGAATACTAGATGTTAAAGAGAAGGTGCAAACCACTTCGATTAAAAAAAAGAAAGAAAACCCAGAGCCTCGTATACAAAAGACATGTTAAATCAAAGAATGTTTCAACAATCTCCAAGGTATTTACAGAGCAATGCAGAGATTCTTCTGATGTCCACTATCAAATAAGACACTGTCTGGGTATCTGTTGTAGCCATTGCTACCAGTGTACCTTCTCTTTTCCAGGGTCGCTGTTTAGATCTTGTACTTGACTCTCCCTAGTCTTCAAACAGTATTAAACTCCTTTACAATACTTCATATTGACTCCTTTAAGTATATCTATCTTATGGGCTCTTAAATTTTTTTCACCAGAATTTCAGTTCCAAAAGAATAAGGTTTTTTTATATTGTTGAGGCCAAATTCAATTAAAAAATCTGTGGAAAATTAAACTATATATAATATATATCATATATAATATATATATATATATAATTCTAAAACTGATTGAAGACCAGTAAATCAGTTTGGGCCTCAATCTGAAGTTTTTTGTTTGTTTACTCTGCATTAATTCCTTCTGTGAAGAACACACTCTACTTTTTTTCAACACCTTTTAGGCATAAGAGACTACAAGGATTGCAAACACAAAGACAAATTTACTTATTAAAGACAGGATGTTTCTAAATATAAAAAAGGCTACTGACACCAATGGATGGATATGGCAATAAATTTATGCCTCTTGTCTTCTCTTGACAGAGCAAACACAAACGTATAATTTAACTGTCAAATAAATTCTGTTACAAAATCTTACTAAATTCTTCAGCTTTATGAACAATACTCTTTCTCTTCCATGTTTTTTATACATATTGTTTCTCTCCTCAGAACATTCTCGATCTATTTACTCACTCCAGTTTCTGTGTATATATAACTTTTACAAAATATTTTATTTGGATGCCTACATTATATTGAATGTATTTATTTAAGTTATATTAAGTACCTTTTTCTATATATGTCCTTTACTGTCTGTACATATTATAATATGTACTTCAATTTTATTCTTTATTTAAAGACAGTCTTGCTAGAACTCATGTAGAACTTTGCTCTACTCTTAGTCCTTTTCACAAAACCCAGCACAGACCTGTGCTCCATAAACGTCTGTAAAGAAGTGAGAAAATTGTCTCATAATAACTCAGAAAACTTATTCTTTATCCAGAACCTATCAACAATAAAACAGAGAAATAAATAATATCTCTGAGGAAATGGCCAAAAGAAACAGAAGAGATAGGAGATGATGAAAACAGAGAGGCAAATGGAGAAAAAGAGAAAGGGAGGGAAGGAGGCGGGAAAGCAATTAAGTTACAGATTTTTATGTAAGAAAAGTATTTGTGAAAGTTTAGGAGTAAAACTAGATTGCCTTCTTTTCTCAATCATCGGTTTACATGGAGATGATGAGAATTCTTGCCATTAGTTGTTTTCAACATCACTAATATAAAATGTACCTCATTTTTATTGACCCAAGTTTAAAGAGGCATGAAATGTGTGTAATTAGAGGTGCTAGATGTTTTTAAGTAATGCAAGTGATTTTCAAATAGATCAAATAAAGAAAGCAATATCAGTAATAACTGAGGTCGTGCATTTCCTCCTGAAGCAATGTGTGTATATATTCTCATAGACAATAAGTGGCCTAAGTGCTTTTTAATGAGCAGAACTGTCATATAAAGATTTTAATTTTAATTTAATATTTAAGTGAAAGTTTAATTACCAAATAATCTCAAGTATATTAAGGATATCTCAATAACTTATTTAAGAGTGTTTTCAAACTTGATTATTAACAAAGATCTGTCTGCACACATTATTTTAAAATAAATGGCCACTCAAATCACAGAAAAAAATGTTTTGCACACAATAATTAATATAGTTTCTATTATTCTACGTACAAAACTTAATGTACTAGAATGCTAGATTAAGGAACTTAAAAAAGCATTATGTACTTAGCGTATTTGCATGCTGCCTTTCATTCTATTTAAAGGTGATACAATTTTTTATTTGAAGAGGTTAGTTTTAAATAAAATATCAACAGCAGTGCAAGTTCATTAATTTTAGTTATGATCTATGTAAAAACAATGCTCTATGCTAACATATTTTTTAAAGAAAATATTTCTGGCAACTAATGATGTGCCTATAAGAAGAATGAGTATTGTTCACAATGTTCCCAAATTTGAAAGAAAGGAACATATTACAGAAACTACAATGCTTTAATATTATGGTAGTGTGTAATGATTTTTGTCGCATTATTTCTGTTAATTTATTTGTGAAACATCCTCATATAAAGAAAATCATTCATATCTTGCAATCAGTAATAACTTGTTTAGAAGATATTAGCTAGAATGAACCAGATAGATACACTCAGTAGTTATTTATTTATATATACCTATCTCTCTCTATCATCTATCTAGATATCTATCTACTCTCATCAAGTTTCCTTGAAATGAAAACTCGTGACTTTTATAGTAAAACAGGATTTACTCTAAAGACTTTATGTTCTTCTATGGTTTAAATCAATCTCACTCACCATTTATGTAAACTTGTTGATGAGCTCAGAAGTCAGTTCAAAGTTCTCTGATCATTCCACCAGGTAGAATTACATTCTGTATAATATCCATCAATATTTGCTCAGTTCTGGCTTCTATTATTGTTGTGGCAAATCTTTACTTCAATTTCTGTATTTTTTTAACTTTACCTCTAGAGGAAAGAGACTGTTCCTAGGTTTTATATTTACAAATGACAAATAACTAAATTGTCTCATGCTGTATATTGTGACAAGTATATAAGTTTTCTTCAAATGTTTATAGTTATAAAATTATATCCCAGTCAACAGCTTGACATCTAGAGGAACTGATTATTAAATTATCCTAAAATGTCCAGAGGACTTTCTAATGGTTTAGAGTTATCAAATATTGCTGCTCAAAAATATTGTCTCATAATTAGATGCTTATCTTACCACCAATCATTAATAAACTCTCAGATTTAACACATTTCAGATAATCATATACCTTTTCTAACTCATCAAATCCAATAGATACAACTCTTAAAATACAATTTTCTAATAAATGCACAATGACTAGTTCTATGGATGCAGCAACCAGATGGATTACATCTGACCCAGAATGTAGGTGTTCCCACACTAAGAGCAAGTTTGCATTATTGTGTTATTTAGACAAGGATTTCTCAATAATGACACTTAATATTTTGAACTGGATCATTCTTTGTGGTAAGGGGTCTATAGCTATTAGAGAATACTAAAAAGCATTATTGGATTCCCTACCCATTAGATGCCCATAGCATCCTTCTTCAGTTGTGGCAACTAAAAATATCTATAGACATTGTCAAATGTCTCTCTGGGATCAAAATTTGAGAACCACTGATTCTTGAAAATAATTTTTTAATGCAAGTTCTCATCTTTAAGCTCAACTAATTCAGATACATAAAGAAATATCAGTGAATTGGGAGGGATTTCCTGCTGTAATTTAGTGTCCTGATACCAGGGACCAAAATTATTCTAAATTTAAAATTCTATCCAGGAAAACTGTATATATCATTATCTCCCAGTTTTGTATTCCTCTTATTTCAGTGTTTACCATTTATATCTTATAGATTTCCTAATGTTTTCATTTACTTTACAGTTTACATAAAGGAGAAGAGATAAACAAGAACATTTCAAACATGATATCAGTTTCTTTTAATTTCTTGACCCATGTGATTATATTTTCATGAAGTTCAATATAAAATTTCAAAGTCCATTTCCTCTTATAGATATTATTCTTTGTTGTTCTATTCCCAAAGCCCAGGTCTTGAACCCTGGCCTTGGACTTTACATGGTCTGTACCCTAACTGCCTCAGTTATCTGAGCCACCTGAGGCATAAGAGTGAGCCATGACTCTGAAATCTAACAGCAAAATAATAAATGAAAATAGTCCTTTAATAGTCTTCTATCTATGTATGCATTCAACACACTTGACATTGTGACAAAGGCTATTATTTATTTATCATCATCCAAATTCTCCTCCCTCAGGGTAATCAAGCCTCTAGTTATTCATAAAGTTTCATAACGACAAGAGTAAAGACTACCTGTCTTAGCATCATTGCAGTTGATGTGACCATGGGAGAAGAAGCAAGTATAAGTGATGGGTTCAACTTCCATCTTGTGGGAGTGTATCATGAGGTCATCATGAACCAGTCAAAGCAGGGGAGTACCTCATCCTGAGCTTCCAGATCAAATAGCACACTTTCTCCCTTCCACTTTGGTCTTTTTTTTTTTTTTGCTTCAATTTTTTGACAGTTACTTCGGATCTCTGTCACAACTGCCAAATTAATATCCCAACCAATAACAGGGCACCAATGGAGACTAATATCTATTTCAAGTACATTTCTATTGATTGTGTTTATGAGATAAAACTGCTAAAAACATGATGAGGATATTATATATTGGTACTCTTTCCTGATTAACAAAAAGCAGTAAAGGGGTCAATTTAAAATTCCTACTTATAAAGAAGAACTTCAGGAAATTTAGCAAAATGTTATGTTTCATTAAGAAATATGAATTTATGATTTGATAAATTATAATATCCTGTTATTAATAATCACAGCAAGCCTGATCTTTCATTAACTTTATATTTGAGTTGTTACAGTGCAGAAACCATAGTGTACTTTCATTGAACACATTTCATCTCTTGGGGTCTTTTAATAGGAAATAGTAAAATCTTTGCATCATAGCATTTATAATTGCATTCCTATGACATGCATATGCTACCAACCAGTACATTGAAAATATAAAAACCATAAAAAATTCACAAGTAGTAAAATCTGTAATACTATGCTATCAACTGCCTGAGATTGCAACAATAGTTTAGCTAAAGAAAACTGATGTATTTTATGTAATGGAAAAAAAATTAAGCATATATGATTCTACAAGATTTAACTATGTATTATAATCTATGGATTTAAATCTGCATTCATAACCCACAAAAGTTTCACATTGATAGTGGCAGTTTCATATGTATTGTTTAAATTTTTCAATATAAGAAATAGTAAAATATTTTACATCTATATGTCTGTATTTTGCTACCTGTATGCAATGAACATGTATTTGCTTTGCTTGTTCATTTTCTCTTCACCATTCTTCTAATAAAAGCTCTATTTTTTTTCTTTCAGGGAGTGGATAATTATCCCATTTCTACTTTTATTTTCTGTGATTTAATTGACATGTCATCATTCCCTGTAGGTGTGGAACATATAATGTTGTCTGGAGCTAATCACCACTCAATTGTCTCAGCTTACTAACTGGTTCAGAGCTGGATGTATAAGCAACTGATCTAATCAGTGAATTCCAGAATTGTTCAGCAGTTCTCTTTTCTTTAAACCACATGACTCTAAACATCCTGAAATTGTTGCAGCCACATTTCCATTTAGAGAGAAGAGCATAGATAAGGATTGAGCCAACTCATTAGAAGAGAGGAGAGAGAAAGCACTTCTGAAAATTAGATTAGTACTTTAAATCAGCACCATATCTTGGTTTTCTTTGTTTTTTCTATATCAGCAAATATTCTTTCCTTAAGCTTCAGAATTCCTTAATCTTAACTGATACATCATTTTAAGTAGATTCATTTAAAAATGGGTCTTATTTATTTTCTGATGAGAATTTCCTATACTTACATTTCTTTTGTCCCCTCTTAAAAAAATTGGTATTCCTTTAAGCATCATTTTTGTCCTATGATTTCTGATAACCCTCCCTTTCGTTTCATGAATGTGGATCATTCAGTTCTATGTTTAAAAGATATGTGTGATGGCAGAGATTCTGTTCTCTTTATTGCTACTCTCCTAAGCATCTATGAAATAGTCCCCTTCAGCATTTTCACTAGACATAATTTTGAAATATTCTTTTCCAAAGGACTTCTTCATTTAAAAAAAATGTCAACTTCCTATTAGAGTTAATCATGGTTCTCCTATGTTTAGCAAGATTGTTGAAATAAACGTATATTTTTTTTAAAGGAAAAATGCAGGTAGAATAGAAAGAGAGAAGGCAGACATGAAGAGAAAGGAAGAAGAAATATTTATTATTTTATTCATTTGTTAATCTTGGTTGCTCCCTCAGTCATGAGTCCTTGGGATGCATGTGGACTATGTCTGGTGGTCTTATCTACTAGGTCACCAGAGTATACTGAAATAAATGTTTTAATCTCTCATTTGTGCTAAAATTAACGTTATATGTTTTCTCTTACATTGGAATAACAATAGTATCTTTTAAAGTTTCTGAAACATTCTGTAGGTGGCACTGAATTTTGCATCTAAGTAGAGATCTATTTTTCAAATTAATAAGATGACTTTACTACTAAAAAAAAATTCCAAGAAGTTTTTTTTTTTTCTTTTCTGTCTCTTCTTACTAAATATAACCAAAAATAATATAATGTGTAGAGGAAAGATATATTTGACTTATCAGTCATTTGGAATTTAAGCAACTATGAAAAGTGGTGATTAATTTTGGCAATTTAAAATTATTAGCTTATATTGACTTAAAAAACATTTTACAAAAAGTTCATGGATTCTTAGCTCTTTTTCTTAACATCCATCATTAGAGTTTGTTATTTTTGTCATTTTTTGTAACTTTATTGCCTATTTTTAATGAGCATTGTAATAGAAAAAGTAATGGTAATAAAAAAGACATAGTATTTCTTATTAATTTTATAAGTTAGGTGTTAAAAGGCATGAGTCACAGTTATCAAAAAAACCTGCAGGAGTGTCAAAATTAGGGAAATATGAAGTACTTTTGGTGCACATAGTAAGTTCTAGCAAAATCTAAGGGGTTAGAGTAGCACCATCTAAAGTAAATATATGTAAGGCACATATTTAATTTAAGCTTTCTAGAAGCAATGTGTAAAAAATGAAAAATTTAAATGTACTCTAGGATTAGGCAGCAATATCTTATACAGTACAAGAGCTAAAGTGAGACAGTCTTCCACAAAATTGCCATGTTTAATAGAAAAATACTTGGCACTGCTTTAATTTTTTAATTTATATTTGCATAAATTAAAATTAAGTAAAATAAAAATTCATTTCCTTAGGCCAATTAGCCATATTTCCACTGTTCAAGAGTCACATGTAGCCAGGAACCCATATTAAGGCAATCTACTTTCAGAATACCTTCCTGCAAAGCTTTTCAAGTTTAAAATTCTATTTCCAAGTCTCCCCAGAAACTAGAATGGGCCCTGCATAATAAATGAACCCTGCAGATTAAATTCATGTGAAGCTTAGATTCCAAATTGAATTATACTGGGAGAAAGCAAAAGGTAGATTACATGTATTTTGTTGATACGGACAATGGCAGACAGATTTTGTCAAGTTCTAGGACAATAAGGTTTGTTAGTAGCTTCTTGATAATGAAGATTCTTCTTTCGTTATTTTTTTTTAAGTGCACGACTGCACTTAAAATTAGTTCTCTGAGTCACCAGGGATATAGAAATCGACAGAGGACACAGTTATTTGGAAGTGCAGTTCTTGGGTATGGTTTCCATAGCTATTCTTAGAAGAGCCTAGAGTCTGCCACTTTAGCCAGTCTCACATGTTCAAGAGTTTATCACTGCTCTGATAGATACAACTGTGCATAGAATTGTTAGATTTATTTTCCAGTTGGGATCCTTGATCAATTTAGGGGGCAAAGGAGATTTCAGACTCTGAAGAGTAACAGTTTGTTCTGCAGAGAATGTGGATTTGAACAATAGAAAAAAAATCTGGAAATACTCCTAATTAAGAGGGAATGCTAATGAGAGGAGCCCAAAGGAGGTGATTGTGATTAGAATAATAGGGGTAAGGATAAGATCATCTTCAAATAGCTGATTCTCACTGCACTAAAAATCACTTCACAAAATGCGAAATTCACTGAAAGCAATAATTCACCAAGTGGTCAACTCATCAAATTTACCTGTTTGCCAATATCTAGTTATTATAGTAATGAATAAAACTTGCATCAATGCAGTAATGACCATTAGATAGACAAGTAAAGTGGGTAGATAGATTTTCATGATCGTTCAGATTTTCTTCTTATCCTCTGTTGCTCCTCCTTATATTTCCCGTTCCCCCACTTTGAGCCACTTAATCTCTTTCCTTATTCTGGCAACAGCAGCCAAGGGAGAGTTTTCTCCTCCCCAGTTTCTTCCAATGACAGCATCAAAGATCTGGGAGCAATCTAATTTAATAATTCTTTAAATGGGGATTTGAGAGCTATTCATTAGACTTTTTAGGATAGTCATATTTTTATGATTACCTTCCATAAGACTTTTACAGCAAAGAGGACATTCATTAAAATGAAGTTTTTTAAGGAACAAATTAAGCTCTAACTCTTAGCTTTTACAGTTGAGTATTTTTGCATTTTTTTCATGATAAATACTTCATTTATTATAATCAAGAAGAATATCCCTATGTTTTGAGTATAGCGGAAAACAGTGAATTTTGAAAATTAGTAGGTCACCCTGAAGTTACATTGGCCCTCCTGGCAAGAAACAAGGGAGGAAAGAAATACAAGTTATTGGAGGTTCATTTAAGGAACTTGGACTCTGTCTCAAAGGTAAGAAGTTGTTGCAGAGTTATAAAGGGATTGATGTGAATCACTGCAGAGTGGGAAAGAACCACAGAGGGGATCCCAGAGTCTGATCATGGGGTGTAGCTACCAGCAATCCAATAGAAAATTGAGAGTGCGAGAGAGAAGAGACAGCTTGAAACATTTTTCTTATATCAGTTATGAAGATTAAACATATTATTGTCTAATGCTGTTGAAGAATAATGAAAGTGACTAAAATTGAAACAGTACAAAAATCTTGAACAGCAGAGCACAAGGATGAGTCACAATCTGTATAAGAAATTTAAGCATCTTCTGATTTCAGAATCGAGCTTCATTTGAAATTAGTTTCTCACCTGATTACTTGCGAATTATATTAATATTCTCGGGGAGAACCTAAGAAAGATTCCATAATTTAATTTACAATGTGATCCCCCCAAATTTCTCAGGAGATGGTAAAGGTTGCCTACTTCTCTATTCCCACCAGACCTCTACAATAGCACCAAACCTTCTAAAAATACCAGTACTATCTGTATTTGATATCTATGTAAGATAGAGCTTGAGTAGTAACAAAGGGAAAATCTCAGACATTTTTATAACATGTCAGTATTGGTCACACTGACATCAACAGTGCAAATCTAATGAAAGCAACCTTTTGAATATTGAATTTTTATTTCTCTTTTCACTAATTGGCATAGTAATATTCTGCATTGCTGAAACATTTGCTTCAGGGACTCAGAGTTAATAGCTCAATTAACATAGATAACCTTTATCTATTAACGAAAATCATTATAACTACTGATCACTTACTGAGACACAAAAACATTGACTTCAATATCTAACAAATTATGTAAAAGGATTTCAGGTTTTAAAATTAGGAAAACGAAGAAGTAAACTTAGTAGTTTTAGTATCACTTTCTCCCTTATTTAATGATAGTCAAGTGTAAGTTGTAAGAAAACCCATGTATTATTGTTTTTTAGCTGGTATGTGAGCTACTTTTTTAAGACAAAAAACACTTAAGAGATTTTTCTGTGGGAAAGCCCTTTGATTTTATTCATATGTGTAATATAAAGAATTAAATCAAATGAGCAAGCAAAACAAAGCAAAAAAAAAACAACAACAGCAAAAAAAAAACTAGATACAAAGAAAAGATGAGTGGTCACCACAGGCAAAGGCTGCTAGAACATGAGTAAATTGGGTTTAACCATTTGTATGGTGATGGGTGATCTTTTGGTGGTGATCAGAATATAATATATACACGTTTCAAATTGTGATGTGGTATACCTGAAACGTATACAAAATTTTTAGCCAACGTTACCTCAATATAGTCTTATTTTTACAAAAGACTCCAATGAATTTATTTAATATGAATAAGTAATGGTCTTTATAGAGCATCTAGATTGCACATTTGACCTTTTTCTGATAAATAGGCTAAAACCTCATAGTAAGGTGCATCAAAATTACTACTGTGAAACTCTAGTTTACTTGGTGACAATTATTATAGGCATGTATATATCAGTTAGTGTGTGTTTTCCATACATCTGTTCTAATGAAACGATGGAAGCTTGTGATAAAAATATTATCTTTTTATGTGACATGATTCTTTGTGCTAAGACTGTTATATCAATAAAGTTTTTATCAGTTTTTAACACCCATCCCAAAAGTCACCTCTTCATAAAAACACCTTTATTATTGATATTATTGGTTCAGATTTGATCTGTGTTTTAAATCCACAGTCCATCATTTTTACTTCATATTGGCATTTTATGAATTCTTCTTTGCACTGCAATTCTGTTTTAGTGTTTTACTTCTTAATCTTTTAAAGAGCTGTGATCTGTAATGCCTGTCTAGGATCTTTCACATTGTTCTCACACACACGCGCGCGCGCGTTAGGTTGATTTAGAATCAATATTCATTTAAAAGCAGAATAAGAATCACATGGTTTGGGTTCTTGTAAAGTAAGTGAGAAATACTTCAAACTAAACTATAATTGTAAAACCCAGTTACCAAAATTACATAACGTCCTTAAGGGACATCAGGCTAGGCATCTCTGAAAATAAATTAATTAATTAAGTAACCAAATATTTTTTAGAGAAAACCCTAAAGCAGGTTTGAAAGTATAAGTGGGACATTGTTTCCCATGTAGGAGTCAAGCTATTTTAGAAATGACATTGAGTTAAAATCTGGAATTTAAATAAAACACATACAGTCTTGATTGGTGGTTATGACGACACAGAACAATAAGCATCACAATCAAGTTAATTTTCATATTTGTGTTGTTTTACAGCTTTCATGGTGCTTTTGCTTATAGTAACTTTTTGGATTTTCATAGTAATTGTGACATATTTACCCATATTTTATGGTAAATAAATGTTGACATAGGTATATTTGATAATCTCTCTGAGGTTACAACAAAAGCGTAACTAGAACTAGTCTCTTTCCATACTAGAAGGAAGAACTTTCTATGATGGTTTTATTTTATCAGTCTTTGTAATATTCACAATACTGAAAACACGTGTAAAGTTGATCTCAATTTCCTATGAATAAGTGATATGAACTGGGACCTACTTCCAATATTTAAAAGAAAAACAATAATTTGTATAAATGAGATATTTGACATTTATTTTTTGCAAAGTTAGGACATACAGGGACACAATGTATATGCTTCTTTAGATAGAAATTTACTAATACTTAATTAAATGGCAATGAAGTAAAAAGGCTGTGTACTAGGTATTATGGAAGAGATGTAGTTAAGTATTATGGAAGAGATAAGGAAAATACTGTAGTTAAAAAAAGTGATTTAAATACTAATAATAAAATGCCATGGTTATATATGAAGATGAAATACGAATTCTGTAACTGGTGGATGTGTCTGGAAAAATAGGTATTAAACTAACTTTTTAGATATGTGTAAGATTCTGAAAGGTTGAAATGAGAAAAAAATGACATTCAAACAGAAAAACAGTTTGATCAAAATATGTGGGTGAGAAAGTCCATTTTGGGGAATATAAATGTTATCAATTTATCAGGCACACTCTCCGTAGTAGACACTGTTGAAAAGGTTAGAGAAAATTTGAATAAATGATCTGTATTTTGTGTTGTAAAAACTAGATTTTATTGATTAAATGAGACATTACAGTATCTGTATTTTTTATAAGATAATGTTGCCATCAATGTGGGAGTGAATGAAAGTAAAATGGAATAAAAGCAACAGAAAACAATTAAAATGTGAGAAATTAATTAAGATTCTGCCAAGGAGATGGACACAAAAGAAGTGGTGAAAGAGATTTCAGGGATAAAAATATGATTTTTTACTATGAGAATTAAGGCCAAAAAGGACAGGGAAAGGGAATATTGATGACTCTCAGTAACTAAGAATATGCCAATATAAAATAAAGAGTTCTTGAGGTGTAGTAGGTTTAGTGAGAAGATCTAATCTGGAATATATTGAGTTTAAGATGTATAGGAGATGGACAGAGTTATTCAGCAAGCAGTCTGAATATGGACATAATAAGCATGACATCCAATAAAATAAAATGTTTGTGTGTATGTTTGTGATTTGAAATTGGAAATCTCAAGGAAAAATTATCCGAGGGAAAATTGTAATAGTACCACTAGAAAGTAGCCAAATGAGTGAACACAACCATAATTAAAATGCAAGTTCATGGAAAGATGACAAGGTATAATGCTAGAAAGCAGGAGTTGATGGTGGAAAAAGAATTAGGGGAAGAAGATGATGATTCATATGAATGCTGATCATTTTTTTTTTTTTTGTGCTACAGAGAGGTTCGGCAGAATCAGAAGTGAAGCCTTTTTATTAGATAATTTTGTCCTATAATAAATCAGCTTCAGTTGTAGATGAGACCTGGTCAGTGGTGAGTTAAAGGAAGAACAGAAGGAGAGGAAATGAAGCAACAAAAAATAAGGTACTCTTTTATTTCAATCAGTGTTCTTGATTGCAAGCAACAGAAACCAAGCCTGGCTGAGTGAAGCAGAAAAGGAATTTAATCAAAGGATACTGAGTAGTTAGCAAAACTGAAAGAAATAATAGGTAAACAAGTTCAGGATCATGCACGTGGTCAGGATCCAAAGAGCACACACTGCCATCACACCTTAGTAGCACATAGTAAAGTTTTTACTTTCAGGTCAGCTAGCTTTGGACAAAGAATGTTAGCATTAATTACTGCCACCACAACTCTAGTCCCTCAATCTCCCTGAAACTATAAAAAAAAGAAAGAAATACAATGAATATCACTAACTATGATTGTGTCTTTGGAAATACCCATCAGCTCATTAGTTAATGGAGTTTGGGTCATGTATTCCCATTCTAGTATAAAGGAAGCTGGGGACTGAGTATCTAGAAGTTTTAATTTCTCTAGTGGAAGGTGCCCTATATCTTCCAAGATTCATAAGTGGGAAAAATTCTACAAAATTAATAAGCAGTTTTAAAGGGTAGGCAGTCACAAGAATGAGCGTATTCAATTTCTAGTCAAAAAAAGTTTGGCACTAGAAAGAAGAAAGCATGAAGTAGAAATTAACAATATCTTTAATAATAGGGAATTTAAATATGAGAAGAGTCAGTGGAAAGGGAAAAAGCATATAAACATCAGAAATAGAAATTATTTAATGACAACAGATCACACTAGAAGTCAGGAAATTATGTGACTCAGAGCAAAGGTAAGGGACTTAGGAAAAAAAGGAAAGCTGGAAAAACGGTAATTAACTTCAACAGAGAGCTTTCTAAATGCTAAATATGGTGTATTGGGACTTACCTACATATTCATCTTTAATCGTCAAATGCTATCAAACAATAGATGTGATGTATCATTCTGACAGTAATTTTCATCATGTGTTATAAAGCATCTATTATGTGTCAGACGTTAATTAATTAATTTAGTTCTCACAACAGCCAGTTAGGTATAGTTTTTACACATTACAGAGAAAATTGAGGTATTATAAACTAGGTTGCCATGAAGTTAGGATTTAAACTAATTTCTATCTAATTCCAAGATTGCTCTTAAGGATAATAACTAAAGTATACACATTAAGAAAGGATGCTATTATAAAATAATGTAACAAATGCACTTTTTTATCCTCAGTAAGTTACATTGGCCTCCAGCTCCCCACCCTTTATTTCAATGACATGCATTTATGTAAGGAGTATATGTGAAAGCAGTTTCAAATAGAGAAATCACTGCTTATTTTCAATTTAGATTATTTATTAAAGTACTTAAAAGACCTAAGTCAGCCTTGGTAGGAAAACCCTCTTAAGTTCAAAATATCCACTACAAATATAAAGATCTAGGTTAAATGTCTGCATTAACAGATTTTCCATAAGATACTGCATAGAAATGATAGAATATGTAAAATATTTATGATAGTGATATATAAGAAATTCTTTTCACATGAAAAGAGGAAAAACAATTTTGATATTTGAAAGATCTTACAGAAAATTGGAAAAGATCAGAGTAATGATAAGATGCTAGAGTGCCTGAGGCTACTAAAACTTTGGAAAGTAATTTGATAATTATGTGCATTCGGTGTTGTATATGACTGGAGAAGCTTCCCTGAGGCTGCTTCTAATGCTCACTAACCAATCAGGAGATATTGATGAAGGAAACAGCTACCCTGCCTGAATCTGTGATGAAGAGAACTTGGCTTTGGACAGGAAAATCATGGAGTGACAGAACCCAATAAATGAAGGCTATGGTGAAAGCCATAGATTTTAACATTGACTGCCAAGGTGTTCACAAGACTGGTCAGGTACTGCAACATCCAGAAGTTACTGGCATGACTACTCAATGACCTAAATACATGTCAAAGGAGGAAAATATACATACTAGAACCTTCTGTTGCTATCCAGATCCCAGATAATATACAAGCATAAAGAAAAGAGAATTGAGGAAAGGCAATTCAATGAATGTGTGAATAATAGTCAAAGGAAGTGAGAAGAGCAAAACTGAGATAATTTATAGCAGATACCCTTTATTTTCAGTTGGCAAAGTGAATAGGTGACATTGAAGAGAATTGTAATTGCTATGAGAAGCTGGGGAAAATGATGATTTAAATGATCATTAATGATGATTAATAATTTAATGATGATTTACTAGTAAGTCAAATGGTCATTCACCTCTAAATGGGGAAAAACAAACTGCTTCTAGAAGGAACTTAAAATCTGGAAAAAAGGTTAATCAGGTTTGAAATTAACTTAATCTATGTAGCTAATTTGAACACATAACACTGTTAAATAGCTAAATAAAGTTTTCTAAAGTTTACATTCTCAGAAAAAAATCATCTGGAAAAAGTGTTTGCATTTACCACTATAAAGTAAATAATCATATTTCTAGGTATTCTATATCTAGAAATAATGTCATGTAAAGCTTAAATTATTAAGCTATCATGAAACTGATATTTCTAAATATGTGAAACACTTTATGATTAAAATAATGTTACATTGTTATCTATTTTTTTAAAATTTTATTGAACAGTGCATTATAACATTATATGGGCTTATGGTGTACATTGTGAAAACATTTAAATAAAATACATTAAGTTCACCATCAACAACCCAGTTCTATTCTTCATATCTAATTGGTTCCTTTTACCCAATTTACTCACCTTCTTTTCTGATAACCATTAATTTGGACACAAATGAATAAATTCAATTATTTAAATTCAAATGTTAATAAATCATTAATCAAAATACAATTTAAATAACAAATACTCTTTTATGTTTTACCTCACTTATAATAATAAATATTTTTTATAAATCATTAGGTTGTACATATATACATATATAGAGAGAGATACATATAATCTTTGGACAGGAACAAATTATAAACTGATTTTCATTGGATTAACAGAAATATGGGCCACTGACACTAGGATATTCAGACAATTTCCCCATGAATTTAAAGAAACTTGCTCTACCAATGACTATAATTCAAATGAGGTCATAAAAAACAACTTTTTCAACAATTCTCTAATTCAGGTTAGACAATGACTCCAGGCCACTGGAGACAGATGCTACAGAAAGAGGATTATTAACTTTAACACTAAATAATTTTTCAGCATATCCTGTCCTAATTAAGAATGAATACAGAAGCATCAAAATACATATATCAACGTGCTCTAACCTGATTTTAAATCCAGGGCATGATGCCTCTTGTAATATTTAGATTCAACCTATATATCTAATAAAGAAGGGAAACATTTCAATAATATGTATTTTCTTGTTAATTAAAACAAGATTATAGTTGTTCAGCCATCAATTTAATGTTACGCAAATTTTGGATCTATCTTTTATCTGCTCTGTATCAAAACATCTATTTAAATATAATAAATTAATATTAAAGCTACTCTAGACGCTCACCTATGAATTTTATATGATCATGAACACTATTAGGGGGTTTTCAGAGACCTACCAGAAAAGTGAACTTGTAATACATTTTTCCTAGGGGTCACAGAAGGATAAGAGAGAAAAGTTTGCAGAAAGCATATTTAAATAAATAATAGCAGAGAACTTCCTAAACCTGAAGAATGAAGCAATAATTGAGACCCAGGAAGCTCAGAGTTCCTAATAAAAGAAACGCAAGCAGACCTACACCAGGACATATTGTCATTAAAATGATAAATATTCAAGATAAAGAAAAAATCTCACAACCATCCAGAGGAAAAATGAGTCACAGACAAAGGAGTCCCATAAGACTGCCAGCAAATTTCTCATCTGAAACTCCACAGGCCAGAAGGGAATGGCATGATATATTCAAAAGACTGAAAAAAAGCATTATCAACCTAGGATACTATCCCCTTAAGATTATGATGCAGAACTGAAGGAATTATAAAAAGCTTTTCCAATAAACAAAAGTTAAAGGAATTTATCACCACATAACCAGTTCTATAAAAATTACTAAAAGATGCTCTATAAAGAAACCACACTTAAAGTGAGTAAGAGCAAATTTTAGAAGTGGAGAGGAGGAGAAAAGAACAAAAATGAGGATGGTTTGAATGAATGGAAAACTATTCTGTTTTCAAGTGAAAATGAGAAATAAATGTAGAATTCTTAATGTTAACTTCAAAGTAACCTCAAAATATATCTCCAGGGAAAAATCAAAGAAGAAAACAAAAAAGGGAAATGAATCAAAGCACAATCACACCCAATCCACCTGAGAAAAAGAACAAAGATACTATCTGGTACAACACACAGAAGGTAAGTTACGAAATGACACTAAGCAACTACATATCAATAATCACCCTAAATATTAATGGACTGAACTCACTAGTCAAATGACACAAAGTGGCTGAAAGGATTAAGAAGTATAACCCGACTTCCTGCTGCAAGCAAGAAACTCACCTTCTTTGAAGTTAAACAAAAACTCACTGTCAATGGCTGGAAGATAATCCTGCAGTCAAATGGCAACCACAAAAAACAAAAGCAACAATAACAACAGCCATACTTAATCAGATAATACAGACTCCTAACTAAAACGCCTAACAAAAGAATGAGATGGCTATTATATAATGATTAAGGGGTCAGTTCAAGAAGTAGACATAGAGTTTATTAGCACATAGCACCAAATGACGGATCATCCAAATATATTAAGCAAGTATTATTAGAACTGACAAGAGACAGCAACATGATAATAGCAGGAAATAGCAACACTCCCACTTACAGCAATAGACAGATCAACCAGGCAGAAAATTAACAGGGAAACAGTTGCTTTAAATGATCATTTGGAGCAGTTAGGTCTAATAGACATATACTGAAAATTCATCTAACAGCCTCAGATTTCACTTTCTTCTCAACTATGCATGGAACATTCTCAAAGATATATGATATGATGAGACACAAAAAATTTCTCAACAAATCTACAAGAATTGAAATCAACCAAGATTCTTCTCTAATCACAATGGTTTCAAATCTTTTAGATGCAACAAAAGAAGTATTATGTGGGCAGTCCATTGCAATTCAGGTCTACCTCAAGAAACAAACAAAAATTGCAAATAAACAACCTAATGCTACATTTAAAACAACTAGAGAAAGAATAATTAAAGCAGAAAATCAACAGATGAAAGGAACTAATCAAAATATTAGCAGAAATAAATAAATTAGAAAACAAAAAGGCAATCCAAAAGATCAATGAAACCAAAAGTTTGTCTTTGAAAAAATAAACAAAATTTACAAATCATTGCCTAGACTTACAAAGGAAAACAAAAGAAACTCTGATAACTAGAATCAGAAAGGAAAGGTGATATGTTGTAATGATAACACTAATATAGAAAATATCCTGAGAAATTACTATGAAAAGCTCTATGACAACAAAGTAAACAACTTTCAGAATATGGACAGATTTCTGGAAAGATACAGTCCACCATGACAAAACCTGGAAGAACTAGAAAAGTTGAAGAGAAAAACCACAAGCAAATAATTTGAAGAAGAAATCAAAAGTTGTCCAAAATAAAAGCCCAGGACCAAATGACTTTTCTAACCAATTTTGCCAAAACTTCAGAGAAGAATTAATATGTATTCTTCTCAAACTCTTCCAAAATATTGAAGAACAGGGAACACTCAGAAACACTTTCTAAGAGGCTAATCTCAAACTGACACCAAAAAGCTGACAGAAGGCTCCAAGAAAAAAAACTACAGACTGATATCTCTAACAAACATATTTGCAAATTTCTCCACAAAATATCAGCAAACTCAATCCAACAATGAATCAAAAAATGATCCAATCATGACCAAGTGGGATTTATCCCAGGGATGCAAGAATAGTTCAACATACATTAATCTATTAATGTAATATACCATATCAACAAAAGCAAGGAGAAAAACCACATGATCATATCAATAGATGAAGAGAAAGCTTTTGACAAGGTGTAACAACCATATGTGATACCACTCTGCATAAAATAGGGGTAAAAGGTACATACTTCAGCATAATAAATGCTATATATGACAATCCCAGAGCTGATACCACACAATGCAGAAAAATTGAAAGCATTTCCTCTAAGATCAGGAAAAAGTCAAGGTTTACCATTCTGACCACTGGTATTTAGCATCATACTGGAGGTCTTAGCCAGAGTATTTAGGCAAGAAAAAGAAGGAAATGGAATCCAAATAGGAATGAAGACAGTAAAACTATGAATATTTGTAGATGACATGATTATATGTATTGAAAATCCTAAAATCTCAGTTAAAAAAAGGCTAGTAGGATTAAATAGTGAATACAATAAAATGGCTGTCTACAAAATCAACGACAAAAATCTGTGGCATTCTTATACACAAACAACAAGATAGGAGAAAATGAAATAAAAACAACCTCACCATTTAAAATAGAAGTAAAAATAATCAATATCTTAGCAAAGTTGGTAATAGACCTTCACAATGAAAACTGTTTCTTAAAATAGAGGATACAAAGAGATGGAAAGGCATCCCTTGCTCATAGATAGAGAGAATCAACATCATTAAAATGGTCATCTTACCTAAAAGCAATATAAAGAATTTAATGCAATTCACTTTAAAATCCCATGGGCTTATTTCCAGAAAGTAAAACAAAATTCTTAAAATTTGTATGGAACAACATACAACCTCACACAGCCAAAGCAATTTTGAGAAAAAAAGACAGAATCTGAAGGGATTATACTTCTAGACATTTAACTATACAACAAAGCAATAGTAATCGATACAGTATGGTTCTAAAATAACAATATATGAGCAGTCCAGTGGAATAGAACTGAATCGCAAGAAACTGACCCACTCACGTACAGTCCATTAGTCTACCAGAAAAGAACCAAAAACATCCAATGGAGAAATGAAAGTCTCTTCAGTAAATGGTGTTGGGCTGATTGGACAGACACAAGTAAAAGAACGAAGCTAGAGCACTCTAACACTATTCATAAAAATTAACTCAAAAAAAAAGCATCTGGGACTACATCAAACTAAAAAGCTTCTTCATAGCAAAAGAAAGTATCAGCAAAACGAAAAGACAACCTCCTAACTGGAAGAGGATATTTCATTCCATATTTCTGGCAAGGACTTAAATCTAAAATATACAAAGACTCCATAAAGCACAATATCAGAAAAGCAGGTAATTGAATCAAAAAATGTAAAGAGACTCTGAAGAGACATTTTTTCCTGAAGAGGACACACAGATGGCCAACAGACATGTGAAAAGATGCTCCTAGTCACTGGCAAATCAAAACAACAATGAGCTATCACCTAACACTTGAGAGACTCGTTATGATCCAAAAGTCTAGAAGCAATAAATACTGATGAGGATATGGAGAAAAGGAAATACTTTTACACTGTTGGTGGGAGTGCAATTTGATGGAACCCCTATGGAAAACAGTATGAAAATAAAAGTTACTGCAATTAAAAAAGATAAAACATACCATTAAAGAGTTCAGTAAGTTTAACTCAAAACAATTTTTCAAAATGATTTGACTTTAAAACTCAGAAATCTCATTTGAATTTACTGCTTTCACATTTTTAAATATCAAAAGCTTTTCAGTTGGCCTAGCATATATTTGGCATTAGAGTTAATCTGCTTGTTTATTCTCCTTTTCTTTTCTTGTCTCTTTCTTTTTTTTTTTTTTAAGTTAAAATAAATTTATTGGGAAAATATTACTGAGTAACATACAAGTTGACCAGGAAGCTTTCTCAGTCAGGCTATGAAAAAAGACAGGAAGGAAGGAAAGCAGTAAGGATTCAGGAGCATACCACCTACTATTATACCACAAAGCAGCCAAGACTGAAATGAAAATAAGAAAGTAAAATCATCATTGTTTTTTAATACCTAAAGAAAACAACAAAAAACTTAAAAACAATAAGATAATTCAGACTGAAGTTATATAAAATTCACATTCGGAAATTAATAGATTTCACAAATACAAGCAATAAACTGACAATACAATGGAAATGGAGGCCCCATCCATTCCTAGGACTCCCTAGCAATCAAAACACACAACATTCCAAGGCCTGAATTAAATTTTGAATTATAATATTCAACATTCTACGATGTTAGGACCTTTGAGAATTATCCTAAAATTAATGGGTAAATTGAATGAATACCTCTGAAAGCCTATTATCATTTATATGGATTTATAAAATTTTATTTTAATAATTCTATTATTTATGAGACTAAAGAGGTTGGGGTAAACATTCATCCAATTGCTTTGAAGTCAAAAGAAATACATTTTGTCAAAATCTTTATTTGATCCTCATGTCTACTTACTCAGCACAGCTATTGATACAGAGTCCCTAGAAAATAAACATAAATTGATTCTATGAAAATTTCAATCTGAAGATCAACAAAACCAGATCAGAAGAAAAAAGTCCCTTTACTCTTCTATAATTACTTTTAAAAACTTGAATGTATTAATTAATAGGAAATATTAGGTAAAAATTTTATAAATTATGCAAAGAACATTCTTGGATATAGATTTAAATAGCACTATTGCATTTTTGTATCAATACATTTAAATATTTTTATCCATTGTATAAATTAGCACAATTTGTCATTATCAAAATCCATGGCACTAATATTCTACATTATCTCTACACTTTAAGTCACTAAAAAGTAAATTAGGTAATAGATTCTGGAGTACAGATTACCAAATTCAAATTTATTATCAATATGTGGTATGTCATTGTGAGAGTCATAAGTCTTCTACATTCCATTACTTTTGGCTTGACACTTTCAAAGTAATGTTAATTTGCATCACTTAGACATAAAATATGGAGAAAATGTAAGACACTTTGCTTTATGAAATATGTCAGAACTGGTGTGCTCTGGTGGAGTTGGGGTTGTGAAGGGATCATGTACATTCCAAGGTCCCAGGTTCTCATCCCAGGACAATGAAGATGAACTAAAAATATGAATAAATGTGGTGCTTCTTCCTCCTCTCTCTTCCTGACTGCCTGTTTCTGCTTGCCTTCATTTCTTCTGAAACTTTCTTTTAAGAAATATATATATCAGAATATAATAGCTTTTACTTTGTTGAATATGAAGAAGATGAGAATATCTTTAGGAGAAAAAATATATTTCAAATTGCTTAACTCTGAATTTCTCTAGAAACAGAACATCATAGAAATTTAAGTGGATTTAAAAATAAATATTAAAATACATTAAACCTGTTCTATATAAAATATTACATTTTATGGTGACAATTTTATGATTCATGAGTTAATAAAACAATTATGTATATTAGATAATTTTATTTTATTAAATTGTCAGGTGAGTATCACATTCAATTTTGCCTAGAAATCTCACTTTTTTATATCATATGTATAAATTGTGCAGAAAATTATTGTATTCCCAGGAATGAAAAATTGAGCTCAAGGGAATCAAATTACACAAGGCCTGAGGTATTATGATAGCTCAGACAAACTTAAAACAGAATACCAGGATACTACATATGCTTGTAAGTGGAAAATAAGTTAAGCTGAGAATTTGTTAAAAGTCAATTTCCTAAATATTTATTTCACTTAAATATCTGTGACTTCTGACAACGAAAATATTTATTTGGCTTGTTTTGTGACTCAGCCAAGTTTCAGCATTAATTTATGAAGCTGCACTACTCCAGAAACGTCTCTAAAATTAAGAAAACAGATGTCTGTTGATAATATCTGCTAAGTAATTATTTGATTCAAATAATTAGTTGAGCTTGTGTAAACAATAAACTTAGTCATTTAGATCTCTAGGTATAACTTCATAGCTTAACTATCCAGCTATGTTTTCCTATCTGATAGAGTAAATATCTATGCATGAAATGTTTCTAATAAAATATACGTCCATTTTCAGAATTTTTTTCTGGTTATAATCCTCAAAGTCCTGTTTTGGATGTTATAATAAATTATTGTGTTGATCACTTTGCAAAATATTTCTATGTTATTTTAGAAAAAAAAATTATCCTAGACATATGTAGACTGAAACCTACTGTTGTGAAACTTTATCTTTTTCTTTCTGATTTCTTCCACTTAACAAGATCCCTTCCAGTTCCATCCAGCTAAGGAAGCAAATTTTTACTTTATTTTTATTAAGTAATTTCATACAATTCCATCAAGTATATATACCACAGTTTCTTTAACCAGTCATCTCTTGTTGGGCAGGTTGCTCCTATGTCTTGGTTATTGTGAACTGTGTTGCTGTGAATATTGGGTTGCAGATATTTTCTGTGATTAGAGATTTTCCATTCTTTGGGTATATGTTCAAGTGTGGGATTGCTGGAGCAAGTGGTAGATCCATCTTTATTTAAAGAATCTCCATACTGCTTTACAAAGAGGTTATACCAATTTAAATTCCCATCAACAGTATAGTAGGGTGGAATATAATGAAATGAAACACATGGAAATTCTCAGGACACAAGATGATGATTGCTAGGGGGATGGAAGGGGGAGGAAAGGAAAGAGGGGAAATGGTGATCATAAAGGACACTGGAAGTCTGGTGGAGAGTGTGGTGAAATATAGATTGAGATACAGTGCAAATATTAAAAAAAAAATTGCATTGTAAGCAAAAGATAATAAATATAAATATTAAAAAATGAAAAAAATTTGAAAAAGAGAAAAGGATAATCTTAAAATAAAACTATAACATTTGCATGTTTTGTTTGACAAGGCTCAGAAATCATTTCTCAATCAGTAGGGGCTATGTGGACAGAAGTTTCTATTCCTTGTTGAGATTTAGTACATAAGTATGTTAAGGCTGGACTGTGCCTGGGAATATAAAAATCATATAACTTTATCATGCCTGGTAAACTGTGTGTTATTTTCAACTATCTTGGAAAATGGTCTTTCACTTCACCAGCCACAACATGGTAAATGACTTGGTTCCTAGGTTTGTGTCATATATGACATTTCTATATTTATTCAAATCTTTGAAAAAAATCATAATATCAGTATATTAGTAAATAAAATTTAGTATAAAAAGATATAATTGAAATAATTTACAATTGATATATACATACTTGTACTTTCAGAGGTGAAAATTAGCTTGGTATATTATGCTAGTTCACTTAATTTTTTGTTATTTCAATATGACCTGTTAAAGTAAGAGATTAAAAAAATCACAATTCACAGCAAAAAAATAAAGCATTAATTCGTTTCTATGAAAAGTTTCCAGTGAATAAAATTTTTCTTTACGAGACAGTTTTTGTTTAAAAAAATAAACTATTTTTTCATTGAAAATATTTAATTAGAAACTTTATGCTATTGCTACACTGTAAAATATACAGAGAAAAAAATTACTAAAAGAGACTCAAGATTTCACTCTGGTACACACAACTGACTTATAAATTAGAATGATTATAAAATAAACATGTGTGGTACACTTTATGAACCTCATTTTAAACTTCATTTAAAAAAATTAAGTGCTCATAAGATGTCGTAATTATTTACTCATGGCCCGTCGAAAACTAATTAGACTTTCTATCATTGCACTAGTCCTCATTAGAGTAATAACATCAGTTTGAAATAAACATTTGGGTAATGACAAAAAGAATGTCTGTGTTGATTACTTTTTATCACCAGTATAAAGCACAGTTTGTGTCTGGAACATAGTCAATGCTCAACAAATACTTGATGAATTTATAACTAAATATAATGACAGAAATATATGCTAAACAAGATTTGGGTGTTTAAAATTTTGTGTGACTCCTAGTATAGACCAACATGTCCCTTTTCAAAATCATCACTTAGATGTAATCAAATTTTATTATTTTGTTGAATTATGAAAGATTGCCTCACATTTTAGCTTTACCTCAGTAATTAAAACACAACATTTAAAATATTAAATTTTAGAATTAATAATTTTCTCTAAATCATTATCATATAATTAAAAGTGCACAGTCATTAAAATATTTTAGAATTTAAGTATATCGTTTTTCTGTATTTAAAATTATATTTTTATACATATATAACTTCCAATTAGAAGAAAATTTCTCGTTTTTAAATGTCTCTTTTTTTTAAATAATTCTCTGCAGAAATCATCTGTGTGCACATACATAGTTGGGTAATGACACACACACACA
Organism: Solenodon paradoxus; assembly: GCA_004363575.1. Lineage (NCBI taxonomy): Eukaryota > Metazoa > Chordata > Mammalia > Eulipotyphla > Solenodontidae > Solenodon > Solenodon paradoxus. Next base: position 998 of record RJWH01000754.1, on the reverse strand, counting down.
CAACAACAAACACAGCAACAACAATGCAGGCTTTCTAACAAACTACTAAATCATGGGAGGAGTATATCTGATCCTAATTAGACATGATTATTAATGGAGGGAATTCTTTCACATAATTGGAGAAAAATAATCCCCAGTTGTTTCTAATAATTCATAATTAATGTATTACATTTCCAAATTTATTTTGAAAGACTATATATATTACCAACAGACAAAATATCATGTTTTTAATATTGGAATTTAACTTGGGTAGTCATTTCCTATCAAAGTATATAATGGCAAGACTACAACAGAGCAACACCAGAATCCATGTGCAACACAGACTGAGTTACACATGATTTCCCATTTTATTGGGGTCAAAAGCTTTGAGCATGGCACTGATTTAATATAGGCATTAAAGAATGGTGCAGATTTTGACAGCAGAGGTATGAGAGGGCACATTCTAATCAGAGGAAATAGTATTACCCGAAGTGGGAAAATGTGAACTGCTGTAGCCCAGGGGACATAAAAGAGGAAAGATAAATTTAAAGCTAGTTCAGGGAATATTAATAATGTCTCAAATACTACAATTTTGATAAGTCCTTAATTTAAGAGCTAATGTAATGGGAAATCATTGAGGACTTTGATGGGGAAATGCTCTGAGCTATATTGACGAAAGCTTATATTGTATGAATGCCTAAAGTAGAATAGGAGGAGGCAATGACAACAGTTAGAAGCTGTAGCCCTGAGAAGAAGTTGAAAGGGAGTGATATTTTTGAAATAGTAAACCAATGTGTTTTTTGATCAGCTATTCCTAGATCTTAATTGTCTTAAGACCATTAATTATTTTAATTATTATTACTTTCTGAGAAATCACACCATTGTGTCAGGAATAAAGGAGTTGCCTTTAAACTTTGAGTTATGAATTGGATTTACTGAGACCTAGCCAAACTAATCTTGAAGAGTTGTGTGTGTGTGTGTGTGTGTGTGTGTGTGTGTGTGTGTGTGTGTGTGTGTGT